>CM060412.1:14064877-14664877 GCA_030545235.1 Helianthus tuberosus | reverse complement strand
GAGCCCTAGAGATGTAACAAGTTGACAATTGAGGGATTAATGTTGACAAGTAGTGAAAAGGTGAATTCCGAGGGACTAAAAGTGTCAACATATGAAAACTATGCCTTCAGATAACTTGGCACAATGTTCGTATTCTTAAACAATTAAATAATTAGGCGTGGGAAGACGTTTGTGATAAACAAACGAAAACTATAGATGAAAAAGGGGTTAAATGTGTCAACATGTTAATTCTTACCTCTGAGTGACCCTTTAACAAACCCGGAACTTTGCAATGCCCAATTTTGCTTCCGAGAATGCCAAATGATTTATACATATGGTTTCGGTATTATTATTTAAAAAGTTGTGCAAAGTTCCAAGAAATAAGGATTTAATGCGACAACAAGAGAATCTAGTACCTTTCGGGTGATCTCGTAACTAACCGGGAACCTAACGATGTTTATAATTGACCCAAGATACTTAAAAGTTAACTTTGGGGGTCAAAAGTACAATAAATGAAAGTTATTTCATGTTAAAAGGGACCAGGGACTGAAACTGCCAATGTTGGAAAACTTTTTACCGGAATCAGGGAGCGTCGCGGGGTGCGTAAGCCCCCTCTGATGTCTACGCGGGCCGCGACAAAGTCACCAGCGACCAAAAAAAATTGGCAGATGCATGTTGCAGGCTGTCCACCGCCATTGCATGGCTTCTGAGCAATACCAGGGGCTTGTAAACGGTTTTTACTGCCACATTAACACTTGGGATCATCTGGTAACTCCATAAAACAGCTGGAATGATCCTAGGAGCTCTCAAATTTCTATATATAGGTGTTTGTTTGATCCATTTGAACTTGCACTCTCAAAATTCACTCATATCATCTTCTAGAAACTGCCTCAACAATTTTAGATGGATGTTTCATATCCATTAGGAACCACTCTTTTCCGTTGTCTTTGTTACCGATGAAATTGGCAGGTTTTGATGTAGTTTTAGGCATGGATTGGTTATCTTTGAACCAAGCCCAAATTGCATGTGCCAAGAAGCAAGTTATCATTAAGACCCCATCAGGAGAATCAATTATTGTTCAAGGAGATACACATCATGGACTGTCTGATCAAGTAGCTATGCTTAAGGCGTCTAAAGGTTTGAAGAACGATTGTGTCATTTACATGGCACAAGTGACCGTAGATACGCCAAAGCCAAAAATTGAGGATATCCCTATTATTTTGGAGTTCACAGATGTTTTTCCTGAAGAGTTACCTGGTTTGCCTCCTGACAGGCAAGTGGAATTTAGAATCGATATTATACCTGCAGCAGCACTAGTCGCCCGGGCTCCTTATCGTTTGGCACCGACTGAGATGAAAGAATTAAGGACCCAGTTGGATGATTTATTAGAGAAGGGTTTTATTCAACCAAGCTCGTCTCCTTGGGGAGCGCCGATTCTATTTGTGAAGAAGAAAGATGGGTCAATGCGTTTATGCATTGATTATCGTGAGCTGAATAAAGTTACAATCAAGAATCGATATCCATTGCCTATGATCAACGATCTGTTCGATCAGCTTCAAGGGGCAAGCTTCTTCTCGAAGATCGATCTAAGGTTAGCATACCATCAGTTAAAGGTCAGGACGGAAGATGTACACAAGACTGCATTTAGAACGAGATATGGTCACTACGAGTTTTTAGTGATGCCTTTTGGGCTCACTAATGCGCCTGCAACATTCATGAATCTCATTCATCGAGTCTGCAAACCATACCTGGACAAGTTTGTCATTGTTTTTATTGATGACATACTCATTTACTCCAAGAACCAAGCTGATCACGAGGAACACCTTCGATGCTTTCTCAAACTTCTGCAGCAGGAAAAGCTTTATGCAAATTTCTCCAAATGTGAATTCTGGCTTCGAGAAGTCCAGTTCCTTGGGCACGTAGTGAGCAAGCGTGGTATCCAGGTTGATCCCACTAAGATAGAGGCAATTATGAATTGGGAGGCCCTCAAAACACCTACAGAGATTCGCAGCTTCTTGGGTTTGGCAGGCTACTACAGCCGTTTCATCGAAAAATTTTCAAGGATAGCTGCACCTTTGACTTCGTTAACCCGCAAAAATGTGAAGTTCGACTGGGGACCCAAACAACAAGAATCCTTCGAGACCCTCAAACAGAAATTAAGTAATGCTCCTGTTTTGACGTTACCTGAAGGGATAGATGAGTTTGTTGTTTATTGCGACGCATCGCACACTGGTATGGGTTGTGTGCTTATGCAAAAAGGTAAAGTGATTGCCTATGCATCACGACAATTAAAGGTACACGAAAAGAACTACACCACCCATGACTTGGATTTGGGTGCTGTTGTATTTGCACTAAAGTTGTGGAGGCATTATTTATTCGGAACCAAGTGTGTGATTTACTCCGATCACAATAGCCTCCGACACTTATTTAACCAGAAAGATCTCAATATGAGGCAGCGACACTGGATGGAAACATTAAATGATTATGACTGTGAAATACGCTACCATCCTGGCAAGGCAAATGTGGTCGCTGATGCCTTGAGCAGAAATGAAAGGATTAAACCAATAAGGATCAATGCCAAAAGCATCGAACTAAGGAACAATTTAAACGAGAAATTGTTATCTGCTCAGAAAGAAGCTTTAATGGAAGATAATTTTCCCGAAGAAAGATTAGGTGTGATTGCTGATCAGTTGACACCTGGGAACGATGGAATCCTCAAATTTAATGGTCGAATCTGGGTTCCAATTCGTGGAGGACTCCGAGATGTCATCCTCCAAGAGGCACATAATTCCAAGTATTCAGTTCATCCAGGGAGTGATAAAATGTATCAGGATTTGATGGCACACTACTGGTGGATGGGTTTGAAGAAATCCATAGCCACCCATGTAGCGAAATGTCTGACGTGCTCACAGGTTAAAGCCGAGCATAAAAAACCGTCAGGTTTGCTGCAACAACCTGAACTCCCTACATGGAAGTGGGAGATGATAACTATGGACTTCATAACCAAGTTGCCCAAGACGAGACACGGGAATGATACCATATGGGTTATAGTCGACCGGCTGACCAAGTCAGCTCACTTCTTACCCATTAAAGAAACGCATAGCTCCGATAAACTAGCCCAACTGTATGTGGATGAGATTGTATCTCTCCACGGAGTGCCAGTATCTATCATATCTGATAGGGATACTAGATATACATCACACTTTTGGAAAAGTTTCCAGGAATCCCTAGGCATTCGTTTAAATTTCAGTACTGCTTATCATCCTCAGACGGATGGACAGAGTGAGCGTACTATTCAAATGCTGGAAGACATGCTCCGAGCTTGTGTTATCGACTTAGGTGGAAGCTGGGATGATCACCTTCCTTTGATTGATATTTCATATAACAATAGTTACCATTCGAGCATCCAAGCAGCGCCTTTTGAGGCTTTGTATAGAAGGAAGTGTAGAACGCCTGTGTGTTGGGCGGAAGTTGGGGAAACCCAACTATCAGGACCAGAAATAGTTATGGAAATGACATATAAAATTGTTCAAATTCGTGACCGTTTGAAAGCTTCCAGGGATAGGTAGAAGAGCTACGCTGATAAGAGGCGCAAACCTCTAAAATTTGAAGTAGGTGATAAGGTACTACTTAAAGTGTCACCCTGGAAGGGTGTGATGAGATTTGGTAAAAAGGGCAAGCTAAGCCCAAGATATATTGGACCATTCGAAATCGTTGAATGTGTCGTGAGCGTGGCCTACAAGCTAAATCTACCTGAAGAACTTAGCGGAATACACAATGTGTTCCACATCTGCAATTTAAAGAAATGTCTAGCGGATGAATCGCTAGCAATGTCGCATAAGGACGTGCAGATAGACAACAGCTTGAAGTTCATTGAGAAACCCTTATCGATTGAGGATCGACAAGTTAAAAAGCTTCATCGGAAACATGTGCAAATTATGAAAGTGAAATGGGATGCCCGTAGAGGCCCAGAATACACGTGGGAAGTTGAATCCACGATGCGTGAAAAGTACCCCTATTTGTTCCAGTAAATCTCGAGATCGAGATTTCTTTTAAGGGGGTGAGGATGTAACACCTCGCAAAACCATGACAAATAAAGTGAAGACACGTGTCATGAGCCCTAGAGATGTAACAAGTTGACAATTGAGGGATTAATGTTGACAAGTAGTGAAAAGGTGAATTCCGAGGGACTAAAAGTGTCAACATATGAAAACTATGCCTTCAGATAACTTCGCACAATGTTCGTATTCTTAAACAATTAAATAATTGGGCGTGGGAAGCCGTTTGTGATAAACGAATGAAAACTATAGATGAAAAAGGGGTTAAATGTGTGAACATGTTAATTCTTACCCCTGAGTGACCCTTTAACAAACCCGGAACTTCGCAATGCCCAATTATGCTTCCGAGAATGCCAAATGATTTATACATATGGTTTCGGTATTATTATTTAAAAAGTTGTGCAAAGTTCCAAGAAATAAGGATTTAATGCGACAACAAGAGAATCTAGTACCTTTCGGGTGATCTCGTAACTAACCGGGAACCTAACGATGTTTATAATTGACCCAAGATACTTAAAAGTTAACTTTGGGGGTCAAAAGTACAATAAATGAAAGTTATTTCATGTTAAAAGGGACCAGGGACTGAAACTGCCAAGGCTGGAAAACTTTTTACCAGAATCAGGGAGCGTCGCGGGGCGCGTAAGCCCCCTCTGATGTCTACGCGGGCCGCGGCAAAGTCACCAATGACCAAAAAAAACTGGCAGATGCATGTTGCAGGCTGTCCACCGCCATTGCATGGCTTCTGAGCAATACCAGGGGTTGTAAACGGTTTTTACTGCCACATTAACACTTGGGATCATCTGGTAGCTCCCATTAATAGCTGGAATGATCTAAGGAGCTCTCAAATTTCTATATATAGGTGCTTGTTTGATCCATTTGAACTTGCACTCTCAAAATTCACTCATATAATCTTCTCTGGAGCATCCTGGTCTTAAAGGAAGCTTTCTAAGTTCAAGTTTTCGTGATAAGGACCCTTGTAAGTATTCTTAGCTCATGTAGTTCAAGTTTTGCATGTTTTAGAACCGAAAGTCAAAGTTGTCGTAATTACACTTTGACTTTCAGTTTAAGTCATTTATGTCCAGCCATTAATCGAAATGAAAGTGGCTATGTGTTGGTAATTAAGTAGGTAATAATCCCTCAAAAGGGCACCTACTAATTATCACGTTAAGTCAGTCAATTGTCGGGTCAAAGTAACTTGTCAAAAAGTCAAAATAGTCAATTTTTCAAATAATAATTAAAACTGATAATTTAGAAGTTATGGAACCTGTTTTGTCACCGAAATAACTTGGTAAATATTAATAGAACATGTCTAAGCATGTTCAACCCAACAATTATGAGTTTAGGCTCGGTTAGGAACCGAAAGTCGCAAAAGTTGACTTTTGCTTTGACTTTCAGTTCTGAGCCGAATTAGTTTAGTTTAGTTATGCATTAAGGTTCCTATGTGACCATGTTATATGTTAGTATAATCCTCTGAGGTTATACTACATGGCCCCTTAGTAATCCGAGTTATTTGCTTGTTACCGTTATTATGCTTAAACTTTGACCGTTATGCCCTTATAATGTAAAAACGAGATTTTTGAATATGTAAGCATACAAATGGCTTTGTTACTGATATATAAACATGTCAAATTATTTTGACATAATTTTCTTGTCTCAAATGAAAGTTTTGCAAGATATCGTAAAATGAGACTTTTTATTAATTAATTTACGCAATTGTGCATAAAACATGTTTAAACTGAATTTTTGGCACCAAACCCATTACCCACTATTATGATAATATTTTTAGGGATTTTTGGAAGGTTGGGTCAGATTTGATACTGACCATATCATTGAGTTCTTGTATAAATTCGATAAACGACGATAATGCCCTTTCTGTTAATAAAATGGGATTTACAAATGATAAGCATGCCAAACTTTTTCCTACTGATTTTATATGAAAAATAAAATATTTTAAACATTCAAGGCGGGTCAAAATCTCATAATCACATAAACATCACAAATATCGTCAATTATCGATTTATACGCCAATTAGGTGTATAGTATGGTTTAAAACCATACATAGCACCCAAGACTTGTTACCTACTAATTTTATAAATAAATTTTAATACTTTTACAGTAAGTATAAGTCATGAACTCAGACCTCCAAATTTTTCCCTTAAAAGCATACGTGAAATGACCAAAATGCCCATACGGTGCATAATTTGGCCATAAATGGTTAACCACACATATGTATGATATCATACTGTTATAACTTCATAAAATAAATATTTTTACAGAATATAGACCAGAACATCAGTTTGCTTTAAAACTTTTTTAATATTCTTAAAATGACCAAAATGCCCTTACGGGACTTAATTTTGTTTTAAAACCTTTTTGGGCATAATTGTTGATATCCTATTGATATCACAAAATATTTTGAGCATAATAGCTTATGGGACTAGTATATGACTCATCCGGTTACCCTTTTATGCTTATACGCGTACGGTGCGGTTTATGTAACTAGTTTTCATAAACTAGCCGAAACGGGTCAAAACTTATCATTTTAACTTCAAATTCCAGAATGTATTTAGTTTACCCGTATAATACAAGTCTCCATGCTTCTCGGGTCTAAATTACATTCCAATCCGGCCATCGCTTAATCTAGTGTTTCGTACCGTAAACCTTTCCTTAAACTAACCGGTCTAAGTTTAATAATAAAATAAGACCCGTTAGTAATCTCATAGGTTAATATAACCTTCGTTCCAGATTAGAAGCCCAGTAGAAGTTACTTGCACTTGTCTAAGTAGGATATGGTAAATATTATCGCTTGGTCGGGTGTAGAAACATTTTAATCGAAAATGATTAAATTGCATAATCCCGTTTTAATCAGTGTTGCTTGATAACAAATAACATTGGGGGTTAACGACCGTGTCCTGGATATCCTCGGCTCATTTAAAAGTCATAAATGGCCACGACTTAAGCACCGAGTGTAGGCATACACCTGTCAGTTGCGTATGTAAAAGATATACACATTTGCTAGGGTAACCCGCCGTGAGTTTATATTTGTGGTGTGTTGTTTAATCTTGTTCGGTTTATTTATACCGGCCCTAATTGTTGGACAAACATGTAAATCTGATACAAGATTATTTTTGATATAATTGTCCCAAGTTATAAAAGAATTTTGTGCCGTGTGGATTCAAATCAATTTTCATAAATGTTTTCAAAAGAGTCAGTTAATTGTATTTACCAGTGAAAACTGACGTATTTTCAAAGAGGTTGAGTGACAGGTACTTTCCAAAATTGGCTGGGTGCTTCGGACATAGTTAGTGAATCTTGCAAGTTCATATGCCTTAAATCTGTTGGACAAGTTTTTATATTTTATTTTAGATCCGCATGTGGATCTTATCATACAACCGTTTGTATAATATTTTGTTCGTACTTTACTATCCGGTTTGTAATAATATTTTCTACCAAGACTTCCGCTGTGTAATGGTCTGTGTATATTTGACTATGATGATATCAACTACGTCACGATACTCCTCGCCGGGCCCACCGGTAATATGTGGAAATATCGGGGTGTGACATATAATGTGATCATATAGATGTTGCTGGATCTATGGTTTGGTGTGGAGATCTTGAATTCTTTGGCCGACTTCCAAAAGAAACTAAGAGGGTGAATTTCGATATTCAAGACTTGGAGTAAATGGGCATTTACATGTTTAGTCATCTACAAATGATTGTTTGTATTTATTGTGGAATGATGTTAATAAATGAGATCAAGAATGTTGGTATTTAATGTGGAATCATGGTAATGGTAATAAATGAGATCAATAGTGTTTGTATCTAATGTGGAATCATGGTAATAAATGAGATCAATAATTTATTGTTCAAGTGAATATGTTAATTAATTTGTGGCTCATTTACTATTTTAATAAATGGTCATAAATTACCTTTGATTTTATGTTGTTATTCATTCAATTTAGTTTTGATTTTATAAATTGTAAAAAAATGGTCATAAATTAGTGTTAGTTTATGGTCATACGAATATTGTTTTCATGTAGGGGTACGATTTTGCGATGTACTGTGTGGAATGACTATACTATGCAGTTTAACAACTTCATCTCTAAAACCTCAGTTCATGAGCATGTGATGGCTGTTATATAGCATGGAAAATGTAAGGAATGAAAAGGTAATTTTTGTTACTTTCTGCAAATCATAACTATACTCTTTATTTCAAGAAGGTGCAAGTTGGAATGCAAGAGTGAGCACCTATTTATACTTGTGAAGGAGATTTGAGATGGATCCAGGTGTTGTGAAGTGTTAGAGGATCACTACAAGTGTCCTAGTACGTGTCATGAACAGCCATACAGCCCATGGTTTCTGTTTTGGTCAAAAATTACCGAAGCAATTTAGTGATCAAATTAGTTAAGTGAGGTAGTGTGCTAAGAAAGTGTATCGAAAATATGCTATTTTAGTTGTTTACAAAAACAGTTATCAGGATACGGCTTAGGATATCGAGCTGTATCTACAATCAAACAATGAGCAAAAATGTAAAGGGTGACACGGGATGTACGAGGAAAGCCCTTGATCAATCTAGATCGCTGGCACAAAACCTCGGGAGCTGACAATCGCAGCTGCCTTGTTCTTCTTATTACTTCAAATGTCAGGATACAGTGAAGGATATGATGCGGATCGACTAAGTGTTACAATGCAATTCGAATACAAGTGTAAGTGTGTTGTGAGTGTTTGCAGTTAGAGAGAAAGAAAGTTTGAGAGATTGTGTGTGTTCTTATCTTATCCGATCACTCCTCATCATCATCATCATCATCGTACTCAGTATATCCCACCAATAGCAAAAGCTAAGGTAGGGTCTGAGGAGGGTGGGATGTAGACAGCCTTACCTCTACCCCGTAGGAATAGAGAGGCTGCTTCCAATGAGACCCCCGGCTCGATTGTGGTTTTGCATCAAGCCTTGGACATAAGGCACATAACACTCAGCAATTGAGACAAACGCCAATTGGTGCATGTACCCCCTTGTCTTTCGGCTATCAACGCCACCACATGATGCATGATTAACCATCCCCTCTTTTAACGTTATTTTCACGAAATTAGTAAAATAACGTTAAAAATTAGTGCACTTTTGCTTTTGCCCCCCGAGCGCCCACACATATATACATTATATGTGCATACCGCAAGCGGGGCGGTATGCAAAACTAACTAACTAGCCTATAAATCCGGGATATATCGAATATTCCCCATGTGAACGTTATAGTCCACGTCTTCCGGCTTCAACGTCCATAATTCAACAGATTTGCCGGAGTCTCAAGGAGAAGAAGTCCACTTGAACGTTATAGACTTGTTCCAATAATCTGCACGTGAGTTAATTAGTTACTACCAAGATATCGTATCAGGATGTTACCAATATCCTGATCCGGTATCCTGGTCACAACAAAAGAAACATAGTCAGAATATTAGTCAGGATATATGAGCAGAAAACCACCCATAACAATTGTCCCCAAAATATATATGTTGGTATACCAATTCCAACGGATATATTTTAAAACTTATCTCCTAAATCGAGGTTATTAAGTTGAAGCGATGATTGATGTGACACGCTACAACTTCCCATGTGATATTTACTCCATACCCCTATATCCAGCCTATATTTAGCCGGAGTATTCTTCATTATGATTATCTCGCTTCAAGCAACTTTTCAGGTATTCCTATCTCTTTCTCTTCTCTGTTTTTCTTTACTTAAATTTCTTGTTTCCTGGTTGAAACCTCTCATGGCCTCACGGACAAGATCACGTTCAAACGAGCCGGCCCCAACCCTCAAAAGTCAAAACCTTCTTCGAGAACCCGAAAAGGAGATTTGCTCTTTCAACAACGCTGGCATTGCTGCCTTAAAAGAATCTGGTGCCTTTCCTGCCGGAGTGATCATTCGTCCCTTTGATCGGGAGGTCCGATCAGACGCGGTATCAAACGAGTGGGTGTGCTTCTTAACCTATCCTTTCTCCTTGGGACTCCGGTATCCTTTTCCACCCTTCATTTCCCGCTTTTTCGAACTTACTAGTCTCAGTTATGTTCAGACCATGCCAATGGTGTGGCGAGTTTTAATGGTGTTAGACCAAATTAAATCTCGTCATGTCCCTGATCTGTGCATCGAAGATCTCCCCATAGCATATCGATTGAGATCCCATGGTCAAAGCCGCTTTCTTCTATTCTCCACCTCTAAGAACCCCCTCATCCTCAAGGCCACTAAGAATGAAGATCAGTGGCAACGAAAGTTCTTTTTCGTAAAAAGGGATTCTATAGTCAAGGGTTTTGACCTGCCAGTTGGATGGTTGACTTCGGGTAGGATTTAGGGTTTTAGGAATATCCCCAAATATATCTTAAAACTATATCCTCGACTGACATCTTCATTTCTTGTGCAGCAAATTTAAGAGATCTAGCCCCTCCAAGCGCAGAATCGGAGCTCAGGATCAAAGAGATCTATCGACTTCCCGACAGTGAAAGAACCTTCTCCCTGTCTCTCATAAGCTCAAGTCAAAAATCAAGCTCAAAAATGTCTGGTAAGTATATGATTAGACTAATTATAGAGTATGAGTGTTAAGAGTTAAATATTTCTCCCTTTTTATAGTGCTGGTCATCAATCTTGAAGGCTTCCAGCTCGATGAGTTGGACAGTTTCTCTGGCCTCATGCCTGCCAAGCAAGAAACCAACCTTAAGCCAGCAGCCACTTCAAAGTCTACCGGTTCAAAAACTGCTACTGCATCCAAAGCTCCCCCAGCATCCAGGACTTGAGCATCCAACTCTCGTAAGAGGAAGGAAGCAGATTCTCCAACTTCATCCGACGTGTTTCCCTTCGAGAATCACGGGTTCACCGAGTCCAACAAATTCATGACCGGCTTCCTTAATCAGGTTAGTATCCTTATCCTATATCCTGCACACACATATTCAATATGCATATCCATACATTGATACCTGTCCCATTGATCGTAGGGTTTGGAGCGTCTAGTGTTCCTCTATGAAGACGCATGCGGTCTAAACACAATGTTAGAGAGCAAGCTGAAAAAGGCTGAAGCCACCATTACGGACCAAGCAGCGATCGCCACCTCCAAATCTGAGCACTACGAGGACAAGTACAAGGCAATGACCCAAGAGCACCAGTCCACCATAAAGAAGATCACCCACGAGGCCCAAGCCAAGTCTGACACTGCCCAAGTTCAATACGAGCAGGATATGGCTTCATATCGTGAAGGCCTCAAGAGTTCTGTTGTCATCTCCCTCCTCCAAGCTAGATTGAAAATGGCCTACGAGGCTAAGGCCCTGGGCTTTGAATGCCCTTCATGGAAAGTTGAGGCTTGGGAGATGAAGTTGAAAAATCTTGGTGGTAATCCGGTGGAGCCTCCTGCGAAGTCTGTTGCGGAGGAGCCTGCTAAGGTGGCCGAGAGGGTGGATGAGGCTGATGCTGCCAAGGATGCTGATGGCGATTCTGGGAAGGATGCTGGTGGTGATGCTGGGAAGGATGCTGGTGGTGATGCTGGGAAGGATGCTGCTGATGAAGCCATGGTGGAAGAGGGTGCTGCCCCTTAAAAGCAGCGAAGTGGGCGATGATGGATATTTGTGCCTAGGCCAGAGCCCACTATTTTAAGTTTGATGATTGTGGTTTGTAATCCCTGAACAATTTACTTTTCCTGCACTTAAAACAATATGATGGCCAAAGGTGGATGGGTCCTGGGTTTCAGGATGAAGCCCTTGGTCATCAATTAGTATCGTTTGTTTTGAACAATATAACAGTTGGAGGTGGATGGGTCTCGGTTTGAGATGAAACCTTCAACTGTTAGGTAAATAATAATAAAAAAAATTCTAACTGTGCTTTTGGTGGATGGATCTCGGTTTGAGATGAAACTAAAAGCACAACTTTTGCTATGATATAACTTCCTTTTGACCCTATTTATCATTGTCCTTTGTTATGCATTGCTTAGTTTGAATTTCAATATTCCAAACTTAGTGCAATATTTCAAATGTCTTATCCAAATATTATGAAAATATCTTGATCAGTATACTCGCCAATATCCTATAAAGACTTTCGTCAAATAGGGTTTTTTTATAACTCAACAATTCAGATAAAGTTTTAAAAGAAAAAGGACAGTTCATTTTTATTTTACAAAGTTTGTTTCGATAACACTTGTTTGACTAGAATACAGTTTTAGTTTTTAATCCAAGTATCATGTCCCAAATATTCCAACCAAATATCCTGAAACATATTCTAAAATATATTTTGAAAATATATCCCGAAAACATATCTCAATCAGGATATTCAAGCTTTTGTCAAACATAGTTTCAAAAACTTAACCGATTTAGACAAGGTTTTTTAAAGGAAAGATCATACCAGAAATAGAGTTCAACCCCACTCTCATTCTTCAATCCTTTGGAAACCTTTCCAACGAAGATGTCCCCAGTCTGGGACACTTAGTGTACTGGGTTCGAGCTTGATCCTTTGAGCTTTATACAATTGCCTTAGTAGGAATGTCCCCTGTGTATTATGTTTTTCAATACTTAGAAATTTTTTGGACATCAATTGCAATCGTTTGAATAATTTTTGTATTTCAAGGGATAAACCCATAAATATACTGGAGATAAATCCTTAGTGTTCTGGGGATAAACCCATAAGTATTCTGGGGAAAATCCCAAGTTTTCATGCGCTACAGGCGGGAGTGTATAAACTCCAAGAGTTAGAAAGGTGAAAACCTTTAAACCTTAGAGAGTATGAAAATACTCTTTCGTGAGAGAGGGTGGTCAATCCTCATATACCTTGAGGATCCAGGATATAGCCAACAGTAACGAAATTGTCAGCCACTTTTACATGAACTGGTCCCGCCACCTTGAACTATCCCTGGATAACTTGCGCTCCAGGCGGGGTGTTTAAACCCAATTCGTGAGAAAGGTGAATACCTTTAAACCTGTGAAGGGATCAGTATCCCTTAAATGTGAGAGAGGGGGCCAATCCTCTAATCTTTCGAAGTATCCTGAGTGTGTATCCTGGAGCTATATCTCGAAGCATATACTGCAAAACAACTGTAAACTAAGGTGGGTGTTTGCCTGGCTAACACCCCTCCGATGCTTAAGTCAGTATTGGGTTCAAAATAATAAATAATATCAAATATATTAAAAGAGATAGAATTCATACCATCCTGAGTTAGAAATTAAATTCTAAACTCACTTGAAATAGAGCTTTAGGTGTATAGCATTCCAGGATCTTGGTAGCATATCCCCCTCTATATTCTTGATTCGGTATGCTCCTTTCCCTGATTCTGATTCAATCTCATAAGGTCCTTCCCACTTAGGAGCTAACTTTGCATCAGCAGGATTAGTAGTATTCTGAAAAGCCTTTCTTAATACCCAATCTCCAACCTGAAACCTTCTAGTCCTTATGTTCTTGTTATATGCTCTGGATATCCTCTGTTGATATGCTGCCATCCTTAGCTTTGATGCATCTCTTGTCTCATCAATAGTATCCAACTCTTGGCATAGGGCTTCAGGATTCTGCTCAGGATCCCGGAGGTTAGATCTTGCTATAGGTATCACCATTTCTGTTGGGATCACTGCTTCTACTCCAAATACCAAGGATAATGGAGTTTGGCCAGTCACACTCTTTATTGTTGTTCTATCAGCCCACAAAACAAAGGGTAATTCTTCTGCCCATCTTCCTTTCTTAGCTCCTAGTCTCTTCTTCAAGTTGTTGACAATTATCTTGTTCGAGGATTCTGCTTGTCCATTTGCTTGAGGATGTACTCGAGTAGATGTGATCATTTTGATTCCCCAACTCTTGCAAAAGTCAGTAGTCCTCTTACTTATAAATTGAGAACCATTGTCACAAATTATCTCGGCTGCTACCCCAAACCTGGTCAGGATATTCCTCTTTATGAAGGATACTACTTTCTGGTCTCTGACTTGAACAAACGCTTCAGCTTTAACCCATTTAGAGAAATAGTCAGTCATTGGCAGCATAAAGACTTTTCCTCCTGGAGCTTTTGGCAATTTCCTACTATGTCCATCCCCCACTTCATGAATGGCCAAGGGGGGGAAGCAATAGGATAAAGTGGATCAGCAGGTTGATGCAATATGTTACTGTGCCTTTGACATGCATCACACCTTCGGGCATATTCTGTAGCATCTTTCCTCATTGTAGGCCAATAGTATCATGTTCTTAATACCTTTGAGAATAACGACCTCCCCCCAGTATGGTTACCACAATCTCCTTCGTGTATATCCTGAAGCACTTGTTTAGTTTCGGGATCCTCCAAGCACCTCAGGTATGGTCCTGCAAGAGATTTCTTATATAAAACGTTATTTATGATAGTGAATCGTGATACCTTCATTCTAAAGGCCTTAGGATTCTCATCCTTTGGGACGTGTCCTTCCTTAAGATATCTCATAATTGGAGCCGTCCAGGACTTAAGATCCTCCTCGGGATACTCATCATCAGGATCCTGGATACTTAATACCTCTTTATCCTGAGATTTGAGAAGATCCATCGTAGGATACAGGATATGTAGTATTGGTATTTGGGTTCCCTCTGGTATCCTGACTGATGATCCTAGATTTGCTAAAGCGTCGGCTTCAGCATTATCCTCTCTTGGTACCTGTTCAAGTGTAAAAACATTGAAATATCCTGCTAATTTTTTGAGAATTTCGAGATACTCGATTAACTTCTCACCTTTAACTGCATAGGATCCATAAAAATGATTAGAAATTAACAAGGAATCAACATATACTTGCAAACTCTTAATATTCATGCTCTTAGCCAATTCTAATCCTACAATCAAAGCTTCATATTCTGCTTCATTATTAGTGGCAGGAAACTCACACCTAATAGCCTGGGGTAATATATCCCCCTGTGGCGATTTTAGTAGTATACCCAAACCTACACCTTTTACATTAGATGCACCATCAGTATATAACGTCCAGGATTCTAAATTTTCTCCTAGCTGTTACACTTCTAGGTCTACTTCATTTTGAATATCACTACTGAAATCAGCCACAAAGTCAGCTAAAGCCTGAGACTTTATGGCATTTCTAGGTTCATATACTAGATCATAGGCACTTAATTTTACTGTCCACTTATGTCACACCCTGACTTTTGCGGAAGCATGATTATGGTGTGACTTCTTAATACCATTGCATACAATCATAACAACACTATATGATTAAACCATTAGATGTTCATCCATAAATTAAGTTTGAAAATACCACAACATAATTGTCTGAAACGTAGACTCCAAATTTAAATAAAAAACCACAACATGTTTTAAAGAGTTCACGAAGACAAGACAAAAGACCTTAAATAAAACCGAGTTTAGAACCATGTATCTCGTCCAGGATTAAGATACATCTCCTAAACCCTAATGACTTCGGATGACATCTTTTTATTCATAACGCAACTTGGAACATGCAAACACCCGCCAGATCCACTTAATTCCCTGAAATACATGTAATTTGAAAACATCAACCAAAGTTGAGCGAGTTCATGTGTTTGTCTGTGTATATGAGTAACCTTTAAAGTATGTCTGTATGTATGTAAATCCTGGTATGAGAGCAACAAGGAAAAACAGATCACCAATGGTTTGCAAGGCCATTGATATGTGTGAAGTGATGCAGGAAAACTCAAACCTAGCGGATTTTGCCACGGCTTCAGTATGTGGACATAGTCACCTCATGGGCCACCGTGGTCCTCATGGGTGTGGGCTCGCTACACCCAAATAGATCTATCACTCATGTCCCTCGGTCCTATGACGAGGATTAATGGCCTTAAGTGTTGTACCCACCACTCACATGATCAAGCAGTAACCTTCCTTAGCTAACCATACCATGTATAAAACGTTTGTAAACAATTGTAACATGTATTTCACCCCTGAAGTTATAAAACTGAAAACAGTTAAAAGAAAAGGGGGACATGAACTCACTGTCTTGCGTCTTCAACAATCGTAACTCGAATTCCTTCAGCAAATACGACTACCTACAATGTACTATGTCTATTAGACGGACGGGTCGTGCCTTGTCTTAGTATTTATGTTTTTGAGTTAAGTTTCTTTTATGTCTTCGGTATCATCCAAAGTTATGTAACTATTTGTTAAAATAATTAATATTTTAACTTAAATTAGTTTCTGGAATAATTGTTAAAACAGTATTTTTGTGATAATACTTCTCAAGTATTTATACTCGTATTTCCTTCCCAAGGATGGGGGTATCTCATACATGTGTATTCGTATTCTTGGATCTGTATATCTTGCCATGTATTGGTGTCGTATTC
Organism: Helianthus tuberosus; assembly: GCA_030545235.1. Classification (NCBI taxonomy): domain Eukaryota; kingdom Viridiplantae; phylum Streptophyta; class Magnoliopsida; order Asterales; family Asteraceae; genus Helianthus; species Helianthus tuberosus. The sequence continues at coordinate 14,648,545 of CM060412.1, read as the reverse complement.
CGGCGTGTATTTATACGTACGAGAGTACGTATCTTTTTGTAATTGTTTACCTATTTTTATACTTAATTTTGTGTTAAACTTTCCAGAATATTATTTCTAATAAAAGTCCACACACACACACACACACATATATATATATATATATATTTCCCAATATATATATATTTATTTTAGAATTATTACTTAGAAAAATTATTTATAATTTTTCCTTTTGGCAAAAATATTTGTAGTTCCAAAATAATATATTTTCAAGTCTAACTTTAGAAAATATATATAACGTATTTTTATCCAAAAATAATGTATTTCAAGTTTATCCAAGAAAATATATATTTTTCCCGAAAATATATATTTTTCCCAAAAATATTATATTTCCTAGTAATTCCAAGAAAACATATATATTTTTAATCGCCAAAAATTATATATTTCATTCTTGTCAAAATATGATATAACTTTTGTGATAATCATAAAAAAAAATCATATTTTCATTTCTTGTGTCCAAAGTATTATTTATCAAAAATATTTATAAATGTATTTTCCGGAATATTTTGTAAGTTACATTCTTTCGTTCGGTTTCCCAATATTATGTGAGTAACTTGTGTATTTATTCCTTGAGGTTTTTGGTAATATTTTGGATTGTAATTTCTTGGTATTTTGTTAAGTTACATTATTTCAAGTCCTAAAATAATATAACTAATACACATAATATACAATTAATCACACACATGGTGTCTTCTAAATATATATTTCAAATACATATTTAGTCATTTTTATTTATAAAAATCAACCTCCAATGTTTGTATTTTTGTAACAAAAAATTATGGCAAGTTTTTGTAGAAAGCTCTTAGTTAAAATACACTTGTAAATATTTGTTCAAGAATATTTTTCTAAGTGTTTATATTTTTAGAAAATTTTGCCATAGTTTCCCCTTAAAAATGGAGGTTTCCATGCTTTCAAAGCATATCATTTTCTTTTAAAATCATCATCAATCATCAACAATTCCATCAACACTTACCAAGTGCCAAAATCATGCAATTTATACAACAACATGAACTTGAACTTTTATAAAAACTTGTAGTAACTTACTATGTTGTTAAGTAAGCCTTGTTACCCTTAAAAATATGGTTATTTGTTTATAAATCTTATTCTTGTAAAATTTAGTCTTTTACAACTTGTATGATGATTTTTCAAAAATCAATCTTCTTGTATTTTTCTTGTTAACAATGTATTTCTATACTTGATTCACCACTAAAAACATGGTTAGTTTCTTTAAAATCTATGATTATGTAAATCTTGCAAATGAACTTGGTTACTTGAGAAAACTATGTTTAAAATTACTTTTATACAAGACTTCTAACATGCTTCATACTTCATCATACACAAAATCATTTTTATTTTCAAGTTCATGAGAAACATAAAGTATGATCATCTTGGTCTTTCACAAGATCATCACCTCAACTTGCTAGATCATGTGTTTAATCACAATCTAGTAAGTTTCATATGATGTCTAACATCACAAACACAAATAATCAACCATCAAGAAGCAAAACAACACTTAACCATATGCATTCTTCTGTTAGTGAGCTTTATGTTAGAGATTATCAGCTTGTTCATTAGTGTTCTTCATGATTAGCAACATATATCATCTTTTATCCAACATTATAAGAAGTAACAAGAGATTATAAGAGCCTTACTACTAGCACAAGGCTAGGGATGAAACTCAAGAAGATGAAGATGATGAATGTGATGGATAAAAGCAAATGAAAGAGGTCCTTCAATCTCCAAGTCCTCCAAGATTTCTTGTATGGCTCCTTACACCTTGTGATCACTTGGAAATTGGATGGAATGAAGTGAAGATGGTGGTGGTGTGGCTCCTTGTTCTCGGCCGTGAGTGGGAGAGGAAGAGAGGAGAGTGAGTGGTGTGAAGTTGTGAAGAAGATGAATGGTTTAGTGACTTGTGGTTAATCTTTATAATACTCCAACAACACTTAATCCTTTGGTTAATATGTTCTCTTAGTACAAGACATATTTATTAAACAAATCAAATAAAATCAAGGGTGGGGGCCACCCTTGAAACCGTCTCAGGGGGGGGGGGGTGTTTAGTTGGGAGGTGATGGATAGTTATGTTAACTAGTTAGATCCTATGGGATTTAGTTAGTGTTTAAGTTGTTATGGTGTTATATAGTGTGTTATGATGTTCGGGGATCATAACTAGCTTGGAAACATTAAAACAGTGCTTCTAGTGTAAACTTGGTGTTTCGGGTAGTGTCCAGTTGTTCGGTTAGATACTGATTCGTTAAAGTGCTAAACTATACCGTTTAGTGTTCTTTATGTACCCTTTTGTGACACGTTTAATTCCCGACACTTAGGAAAGCATTCAGGACCATTTAGTCATATTTTTGCATGATACTAGCTTGTTAAAATGCTGATTTTTGCTGAATTATGCTGAATTCAACATTTTAGGTGAGTTTTAGGCACTTTCCGGCACTTAAACTATTACTTAGGAAAGCAGTTTTGTGATCCTCACTTTCCTATACACTAATACTAGTGTAATACTTAGTCTCTGGCCCATACTGGGTCTCAAAACACTGTCTGTCTATGTACTGACTTCGTCAGCATTTTTCTGAGTTATCCGCTAACTGTGCTTCGTGCATTATTTAAGTCAATATGGTTTGCATGTAATAATGATGTGACATTATGCAATATGTGATGCACATGTAAGTATGATGCAGTAATCAGAAAGTAGTTAATTGTAATTCAGCACAGTCATTAGGCACTAATCATGGTTAATTAATTGTACGGATACCTGGATTTTTGACAGTTGTCACATTCTCCCCCTGTTAAGAAAATTTCGTCCCGAAAATTTAGGCTCTGGTAATAGCTGTAGGGGAGTTGGGGAACAAATGTGGGTATTTTGCTTTCATGCGGTCCTCACGCTCCCAAGTGAACTCTGGGCCGTGTCGCGCGTTCCATCGAACCTTGACGAGTTTAACACTACTCCTATGTGTCTTGTTAACCTTCCAATCAGTAACCTCAACAGGTTCTTCGGTAAAGTGGAGTGTGTCATCAATGTGAACTTCATCGGCAGGAATGACAACTGTTTCTTGAGTTAGACTCTTTTTCAGATTAGATACATGAAATGTATCGTGAACTCCATTCAGTTCCGCGGGTAGATCCAACTTGTAAGCTACAAGACCAATCCTCTCCAGGATTTTGAACGGTCCAATATATCATGGGTTTAACTTTCCACGCTTCCCAAAGCGTGCTACACCTTTCCAAGGTGAGACCTTTAGTAAAACCATGTCTCCACTTCAAACTCCAAAGGTTTCCTTCTTTGGTCCGCATAGCTCTTTTGTCGATCACGAGCCGCCTTAATGTGTTCTCGGATCTGTATGATCTTATCTGTCATCTCTTGAACCAACTCGGGACCAACAAGCTGTCTATCACCCGCATCTGCCCAGCATAACGGTGATCGACACTTGCGCCTGTAGAGAGCTTCAAACGGTGCAGCTTGAATGCTTGCATGGTAGCTGTTGTTATACGAGAACTCTACCAAAGGTAGGTGAGTGTCCCAACTGCCACCCAAGTCCATTACGCAAGCTCGCAACATATCTTCTAGCGTTTGAATCGTTCGTTCGCTCTGGCCATCTGTCTGTGGATGAAATGCAGTACTCAAATTCAGTTGAGAACCAAACGCTTCTTGGAAAGATTTCCAAATTCTTGACACAAATCTTCCGTCTCTATCAGAAATAATCGAGAGAGGCACTCCATGTCGTGCAACTATCTCTCTGAGGTACAGCTCAGCTAGCTTACCCGTGTTATCTTTTTCTCTGATCGCCAAAAAGTGTGCAGATTTTGTCAGACGGTCTACGATTACCCAAATCGTGTCATGACCTATGGGTGTCTTTGGCAGCTTTGTAATAAAATCCATTGAAATCTGCTCCCATTTCCACATGGGTATTTCAGGTTGTTGCAGAAGACCTGAAGGCTTCTGATACTCGGCTTTTACCTTGGCATAAGTCAAACATTTCCCAACATAAGTTGCAACATCACCTTTCAATCTTGGGCACCAGTAAAAATCCTTCAAGTCCTGGTACATCTTATCCGATCATGGGTGAATTGAGTACCTTGACTTGTGAGCTTCATCAAAAATCACGTTTCTAAGACCACCAAAGAGGGGAACCCAAATTCGTCCCATGAAACACAATGTTCCTTCCCCATTGGGTATCAACTGCTTCTCCATCCCACGGAGATATTAATCCTCAAGATTTTTTTTTCTTAAGAGCATCCCTCTGCGCAGCACGAATGCGTAACGAGAGGTCTGTCTGTATAATCATTTCCAAAGCCCTAACCCTTATGGGCTTGATTCTTTCTTTCCGACTCAAGGCGTCTGCCACCACATTCGCCTTTCCTGGGTGATACTTGATTTCGCAATCATAATCATTTAACAACTCAACCCATCGTCGTTGCCTCATATTAAGCTCCTTCTGATCGAATATATGCTGTAGGCTCTTGTGATCAGTAAAGATCGTGCATCGGGTGCCATACAAATAATGTCGCCAAATCTTTAATGCAAACACCACTGCGCCTAATTCCAAATCATGTGTAGTGTAATTCTTCTCGTGAACCTTCAACTGGCGTGAAGCATAAGCTATAACCTTTTGTCGCTGCATCAGCACGCAGCCTAATCCCTGACGCGAGGCGTCACAATATACCACGAAGTCATCGGTGCCTTTGGGTAGGGATAAGATGGGTGCATCGCAAAGCTTGTTCTTCAGCAACTGAAAAGCTTCCTCTTGTTTATTTCCCCATTCGTACTTTTTATCCTTCTGAGTAAGGGAGGTCAGGGGTTGAGCGATTTTCGAAAAATCCTTAAAGATTCTGCGGTAGTACCCAGCTAAACCTAGAAACTGACGGATCTCGGTTGGCATCTTCGGAGTTTCCCAATTCTTGATCGCCACGATCTTGGTGGGATCCACATGAATTCCATCTTCGTTTACTACGTGACCAAGGAATTGAACCTCACGCAACCAGAACTCGCACTTCGAGAACTTCGCGTATAGCTTTTCCTTCTTAAGCAACTCTAAAACGGTTCTAAGGTGTTGCTCATGCTCTTCCTTCGTCCTTGAATAAATCAAAATATCGTCGATAAACACAATTACGAATTTATCGAGATATGGCTTGCAGACTCTATTCATCAAATCCATAAATACTACTAGCGCGTTTGTCAGACCGAACGACGTTACTAGGAACTCGTAGTGTCCATATCGAGTCCTAAAGGCCGTCCTTGGAATGCTCTCTTCTTGAATTCTCAACTGGTGATAACCTGATCGAAGATCGATCTTGGAGTAAAAACTCGAACCTTGTAGTTGGTCGAACAGATCATCAATCCTTGGCAAAGGATACCGATTCTTGATGGTTAACTTGTTTAGCTCTCGGTAGTCGATACACATGCGGAAACTACCATCCTTCTTCTTGACGAACAAAACTGGAGCTCCCCAAGGCGAGAAGCTTGGTCTGATAAATCCCTTGTCCAAAAGTTCCTGAAGTTGCGTTGACAACTCTTGCATTTCTGAAGGCGCAAGTCGATAAGGTGCCTTGGCCACAAGTTCGATGCCTGGAACCAAGTCAATATGGAATTCTACTTGTCGTGGAGGCGGCAATCGTGGCAAGTCTTCGGGAAAGACTTCAGGATATTCCTTTACAACTGGGATATCTTCCAGCTTCGGCTCAGCGGCTTCCTTGTCCACGACATGTGTCAAGTAGGCAACACATCCTTTCTGCAAACATCTTTGGGCTTTCAAACAACTGATGATCCTTAGAGGCGTATCATGTTTCTCTCCATGCACTACAATCGTCTCTCCATTCGCCATCGGAATGCGAATGATCTTCTCGTGACATACGATCTCCGCTCGGTTGCTCGACAACCAATCCATTCCAACTACCATGTCAAAGCTTCCCAACTCGACTGGCAGAAGATCAAGCGTAAACTCATGCTCCCCGAGCTCTATTACAAAGCCTCTAATTACTTCATTTGCTTCTACTAGCTTTCCGTTTGCTAGTTCTATCGAGTACGGAATATCTAGCTTACTAGCTACTAACCCAAGCATATTCTTAAACTCTAGGGATACAAAGCTATAATCGGCACCAGTATAAAACAATACAGATGCAAAGCGTAGGTTAATAGGGAACGTACCCGTGACTACGTTCGGATCTTGGCGAGCTTCCCTCGCTCCAATGTTGAAAACCCTTCCCTGAGCTTGGTTGTTTCTCGGGAAATCACGCTTGAAATGCCCAACATCTCCACAATTAAAGCAACCTGGTCCCCGACCATTTCCATTTCCGCCCTGGTTGTTGTTCGCCCCACGGTTTCCATTACCAGCTGGGTTTCCATTACCACCACGGTTTCCGTTACCGCCGTTTCCTCCTTGGTTGCGGTTTCCATACCCATTGCCATTACCTCTCTGACCACCATTACCACGACCAGTACTAGCCCAACACGTCTCCTTCAAATGACCATTCTTTCCATAAGACTCACATTTCCTAACTCTGCACCGGCTGGCATGATTGTACCAGTACACATCACATTTGGGTAGAGTGCCCATATACCCTTTTCCTTTGTTTTCAACACCAATCTTGACTTCGGCTGGTGGGTTCATATCTTTACGCTTGCTGGCACTGCTGGTTCCCTTCTTGAAATTTGAGAATTTCCTTTTGTTCTCACCTTACGACTCAACGTGAGTCTCCTTCTTCTTCTGGTCAGAGATCGAAAATTTGTTCAACCTGATCGCTTCTTCAGTTAGTGCCACACTTAGATCAATGGCCTCAGTGATCGTTGCAGGCTTTGATGTCGTCACCATGCTCATGATTTGGGGTGCCAATCCCCAAATAAAACGCTCAATGCGCTTGAACTCCGGATCAACCATGTAAGGAACGACGCGAGATAAGTCATGAAATCTCTGCACGTATTCAGCAATCTTTGGACCATCCATCTTGAGGTTCCAAAACTCAGTTTCCAATTTATGTATCTCAGCCCTTGAACAGTACTTCTTACGCATGAGTTCCTTCATCTCATCCCAAGTCATGGCATATGCAGCCTCTTCTCCTAGAGTCTGAACTTGGAGATTCCACCATGATAGAGCTCCGTCTAAGAACAATCCAGAAATGTAGGTGACCTGGTGCTCCGGCGCACACTTGCTCATCCTTAGCACAGAATCGGTTTTCTCAGCCCATCTGACATAAGCTACAACACCCCCGGTGCCGTCGAAATTCAGAGGCTTGCAGTCAAGGAACTGCTTATAGGTACAGCCTGTACAAGCAACATCATTCACATAAAGCATTAGCGAATGCACATGGAATATCCAAATGTAACGTAATGTGTCTTTATTGACTTAAACATTACCATGAGGTAGGTTACTTCCTGAGGTACCTCCGCTATGTTCAGAGCGTAAGGCCTCGTGTTGTGCTATTGCTCGGGAAACCCGTTATTGTAGCTCAGCCTCTGTTGTGGGCAGCTGGTTGTCTCTTCGTGGAGGCATCTTCTAAAAGAAGATTGTATAGGTCAGGTCTTATGCATATAAGTATGTAGTACGTGTATGTAATAACATTTATCAATGCAAGTAAGCACATAACATCACATTCATATCACCAATGTATAATTCAACAATGTATATAATGAGAATATTGCGATTGAGCTTGTATAAATCATCGACCACAAATACAGTTATATGTTCTACAAATGTATCGTATCACATCAAAAGGGACTACAGGGTCACACTGCCCTTGTCCAAAATATCTATCAATCTACAACAGTCATAAAATCAAAAAGTGGTCTTCAAAAGGGCTTTGCAAGCTAGGCTTAATAGCGATACTCTCATCAAAAGCAGGCTACCTGCATAAAACCAAAAACCGGCTATGCTGATGGTGGAGGAGGAGGAGGTGGAGGAACGAAAAGTAAACTGCGCACATGCGCTAACTCCTCCTCAAGAGCATGAACGCGACGCAACAGATAACTAATCTGCTGCTCCATGGTAAGAAATCGAACGTAAAAATCCGGATAAGGAAAAAGAGGAGCAGGCGGAGTCGCAAAAGGTGACTGACATAAACAAGGTGGAGGACGTGGAATCCTCTCTAGCTCCATGACTCTACGACACAGGATCTCCTGCTGAAGCTGCAATGACAAAAGTAAATCATCCCTCGTGTAACCAATAAAGTGGGAGGGATGGTATGGATCAGAAACTGGCATAGTGTTCGGCGGAAACCATATAAGTGGCTCGCCTGACGGTGCAGAAGTAAAATGAGTAGCAGGTGTATACTGTGGCATGTAAGGAAATGCGACTGACACGTGTGGAACATGGCCAGGCTGCTGGCTAGAGGGACCTTCCCCTAGAAGGGGTGGAGGGATATCCTGCAAGAATATGATCGGCAGGTCAGTGCGGTGAACATAGGATATAATCGGGTGAAATGAGGCGACATCAACAGGTGCAGGTATGTGTGGGGGAGTAACAGACTCAACAAAAGGAGGTATATCATCATCATCATCCTCTATCCACCCATTGCTGGTGAACGCGTAACGGGGGTCTATCTGATCAGCAAAAGCAGCAGGGTCAGCGAGTGCAGGAATCGGATCGGGTACAAGTGGTGCAACAACAGGTATGCCAACAGGTACAGGGTCATGATCAGGCAGAGGATCAGGAGCAGGTATAGGCTCGGGTGCTGGCATCGGCTCAGGAGCATGTGCCTGCTCAGGATCAGCAGGTATCGGCTCAAGATCAGCGGGTGCATCAAAAGGCTGATTGTCGGGAACAAAGTCAATCTCATGCCCAGGCTCAACGCCGTGATCAAAGTCGTGTGGAATAATAGGTGCAATAGACAGGGTCGTGTCAATATCAGAATCATTGGGGTAATGCTGCAATCCCAATGCATGCAAAGTGGTGTATGACATAGACTCGAAAGAATCTGGAGCAGAATGATCAGATGAAACCTCAACAATAGGAATCTCAACGAGTGGAAAAACAACGACATCATCAGCTGGAACTCCATCACCCTGGGCAGCATCAGGGGGACCATCAATGAAAAGATCGACATCATCATCAGACATGTCATCAAAAGGCAAATCCTCGAGAGGAAAACCCGCAAGAGGCAAAGGGGCGAGGATCGGAACCATGGCATGCTCATCATCAGGATGTCCGAGAATGAGATGGTCCTGGTCAGGAATAGGAATAAGAAAGGGATCCTCGTCGGGTAAACCATCAGCATGCGGTACATCGTCGCCAAAGTCAGGTAATGCAAAAGGCTGGAAATCATCGTCATCATCCGACATCATCTCCGGGTCACTCTTAGTGTCGGAGGTAAAAATCTCAGGGTCTGGGACAATCTCATCGTCCGAAATAATGGCCATGGGGTCGACAGTATCTGACAGTCCACTCTCAGATGAGGACATAGTGTCTGTCACAAAACAATCACAACATATGCACATATATCAACAATCATCATTAAGCATGTAAGTAATAACAATCTAAGTACATATTCTTCCTGGTCTTCCCAGACTACCCACCTAGTCTCTCAGACTAAGCCTCCCAGTCTCTCAGACTGAACTACTTAGTCTCTCAGACTAAACTCCCCAGTCTCTCAGACTGTCCCAACTAGTCTCTCAGACTAACTACCCAGTCTCTCAGACTGAACTATAAACGAATTCCTTGAAATGTGTTTTGTGTCTTTTGTTTGGAAAAATGTTTGTCATCCTGGATCTGGGCATTTCGTGCATGCAATGAAAACATGTTTGTAAAACATTTTCGTGAGAGCCCTAATGATTGTAGTCTAGACTCGAGAAAGAATCCTATTTCTCTACGATTGAAGCTCTGATACCAAGCTGTCACACCCTGACTTTTGCGGAAGCGTGATTATGGTGTGACTTCTTAATACCATTGCGTACAATCATAACAACACTATGTGATTAAACCATTAGATGTTCATCCATAAATTAAGCTTGAAAATACACAACATAATTGTCTGAAACGTAGACTCCAAATTTAAATTACAAACCACAACATGTTTTAAAGAGTTCACGAAGACTCGACAAAAGACCTTAAATAAAACCGAGTTTAGAACCATGTATCTCGTCCAGGATTAAGATACATCTCCTAAACCCTAATGACTTCGGATGATATCTTTTTATTCATAACGCAGCTTGGAACATGCAAACACCCGCCAGATCCACTTAATTCCCTGAAATACATGTAATTTGAAAACATCAACAAAAGTTGAGCGAGTTCATGTGTTTGTCTGTGTATATGAGTAACCTTTAAAGTATGTCTGTATGTATGTAAATCCTGGTATGAGAGCAACAAGGAAAAACAGATCACCAATGGTTTGCAAGGCCATTGGTATGTGTGAAGTGATGCAGGAAAACTAAAACCTAGCGGATTTTGCCACGGCTTCAGTATGTGGACATAGTCACCTCATCGGCCACCCTGGTCCTCATGGGTGTGGGCTCGCTACACCCAAATAGATCTATCACTCATGTCCCTCGGTCCTACGACGAGGATTAATGGCCTTAAGTGTTGTACCCACCACTCACATGATTAAGCAGTAACCTTCCTTAGCTAACCATACCATGTATAAAACGTTTGTAACCAATTGTAACATGTATTTCACCCCCGAAGTTATAAAACTGAAAACAATTAAAAGAAAAGGGGGACATGAACTCAATGTCTTGCGTCTTCAACAATCGTAACTCGAATTCCTTCAGCAAACACGACTACCTACAATATACTAATGTCTATTAGACGGATGGGTCGTGCCTTGTCTTAGTATTTACGTTTTTGAGTTACGTTTCTTTTATGTCTTCGGTATCATCCCAAGTTATGTAACTATTTGTTAAAATAATTAATATTTTAACTTAAATTAGTTTCTGGAATAATTTTTAAAACAGTATTTTTGTGATAATACTTCTCAAGTATTTATACTCGTATTTCCTTCCCAAGGATGGGGGTATCTCATACATGTGTATTCGTATTCTTGTATTTGTATATCTTGCCATGTATTGGTGTCGTATTCCGGCGTGTATTTATACGTACGAGAGTTCGTATCTTTTTGTAATTGTTAGGTATTCTTATACTTAATTTTGTGTTAAACTTTCCGGAATATTATTTATAATAAAAGTCCATATATATATTTTAGAATTATTACTTAGAAAAATTATTTATAATTTTTCCTTTTGGCAAAAATATTTGTGGTTCCAAAATTATATATTTTCAAGTCTAACTTTAGAAAATATATATAACTTATTTTTATCCAAAAATAATGTATTTCAAGTTTATCCAAGAAAATATATATTTTTCCCAAAAATATTATATTTCCTAGTAATTCCAAGAAAACATATATATTTTTAATCACTAAAATTTATATATTTCCTTCTTGTCAAAATATGATATAACTCTTGTGATAATCATAAAAAAAATCATATTTTCATTTCTTGTGTCCAAAGTATTATTTATCAAAAATATATTTATAAATGTATTTTCCGGAATATTTTGTAAGTTACATTCTTTCGTTCGGTTTCCCAATATTATGTGAGTAACTTGTGTATTTATTCCTTTAGGTTTTTGGTAATATTTTGGATTATAATTTCTTGGTATTTTGTTAAGTTACATTATTTCTAAGTGTTTATATTTTTAGAAAATTTTGCCATAGTTTCCCCTTAAAAATGGAGGTTTCCATGCTTTCAAAGCATATCATTTTCTTTTAAAATCATCATCAATCATCAACAATTCCAACAACACTTACCAAGTGCCAAAATCATGCAATTTATACAACAACATGACTTGAACTTTTATAAAAAACTTGTAGTAACTTACTATGTTGTTATGTAAGCCTTGTTACCCTTAAAAATATGGTTATTTGTTTCTAAATCTTATTCTTGTAAAATTTAGTCTTTTACAACTTGTATGATGATTTTTCAAAAATCAAAAGTATTTTTCTTGTTAACAATGTATTTCTATACTTGATTCACCACTAAAAACATGGTTAGTTTCTTTAAAATCCATGATTATGTAAATCTTGCAAATGAACTTGGTTACTTGAGAAAACTATGTTTAAAATTACTTTTATACAAGACTTCTAACATGCTTCATACTTCATCATACACAAAATCATTTTTATTTTCAAGTTCATGAGAAACATAAAGTATGATCATCTTTGTCTTTCACAAGATCATCACCTCAACTTGCTAGATCATGTGTTTAATCACAATCTAGTAAGTTTCATATGATGTCTAACATCACAAACACAAATAATCAACCATCAAGAAGCAAAACAACACTTAACCATATGTATTCTTATGTTAGTGAGCTTTATGTTAGAGATTATCATCTTGTTCATTAGTTTTCTTCATGATTAGCAACATATATCATCTTTTATCCAACATTATAAGAAGTAACAAGAGATTATAAGAGCCTTACTACTAGCACAAGGCTAGGGATGAAACTCAAGAAGATGAAGATGATGAATGTGATGGATAAAAGCAAATGAAAGAGGTCCTTCAATCTCCAAATCCTCCAAGCTTTCTTGTATGGCTCCTTACACCTTGTGATCACTTGGAAATTGGATGGAATGAAGTGAAGATGGTGGTGGTGTGGCTCCTTGTTCTCGACCGTGAGTGGGAGAGGAAGATAGGAGAGTGAGTGGTGTGAAGTTGTGATGAAGATGAATGGTTTAGTGACTTGTGGTTAATCTTTATAATACTCCAACAACACTTAATCCTTTGGTTAATTTGTTCTCTTAGTACAAGACATATCTATTAAACAAATCAAATAAAATCAAGGGTGGGGGCCACCCTTGAAACCGTCTCCAAGGGGGGGGGTGTTTAATTGGGAGGTGATGGATAGTTATGTTAACTAGTTAGATTCTAAGGGATTTAGTTAGTGTTTAAGTTGTTATGGTGTTATATAGTGTGTTATGATGTTCGGGGATCATAACTAGCTTGGAAACATTAAACCAGTGCTTCTAGTGTAAACTTGGTGTTTTGGGTAGTGTCCGGTTGTTAGGTTAGATACTGATTCGTTAAAGTGCTAAACTATATCGTTTAGTGTTCTTTATGTACCCTTTTGTGACACTTTTAATTCCCGACACTTAGGAAAGCATTCAGGACCATTTAGTCATATTTTTGCATGATACTAGCTTGTTAAAATGCTGATTTTTGCTAAATTATGCCGAATTCAGCATTTTAGGTGAGTTTTAGGCACTTTTCGGCACTTAAACTATTACTTAGGAAAGCAGTTTTTTGATCCTCACTTTCCTATACACTATACTAGTGTAATACTTAGTCTCTGACCCATACTGGGTCTCAAAACACTGTCTGTCTATGTACTGACTTCGTCAGCATTTTTCTGAGTTATCCGCTAACTGTGCTTTGTGCATTATTTATGTCAATATGGTTTGCATGTAATAATGATGTGACATTATGCAATATGTGATGCACATGTAAGTATGATGCAGTAATCAGAAAGTAGTTAATTGTAATTCAGTACAGTCATTAGGCACTAATCATGGTTAATTAATTGTACGAATACCTGGATTTTTGACAGTTGTCACAACTTAGCCGTCCTACCTGACATCTCGGGTTTCCTAAGCACATTTTTAACAGGATAGTTAGTTTTAACATGAATCCTATGTGTTTCAAAATAATGCCTAAGCTTTGTCGATGCCATGACTAAGGCCAATATTAATTTTTCTAAATGAGAATATCTAGTTTCAGCGTCTAATAAACTTTTGCTAACATAATAGACAGGATACTGCTGACCTTCATGATCCTTTACAAGATCAGCACTTACAGCATTCCCTGATACTGCGAGGTATAGGGATAATGGTTCACCATCCTCAGGCTTCATCAATAGAGGTGCAGTTGAAAGATACTGCTTTAATTCCTGCAAGGCTGTTTCATGCTTCTCTCCCCATTCGAATTTCTTATTCTTCTTCAGGATATCATAGAATTCCTTGCATTTTTCCGAGGATCTTGAGATAAATCTGTTTAATGCTGCTACTCGTCCCGTCAGTCTTTGTACATCTTTCATGTTGGAAGGTGACTTGATATCCAAGATGGCTTTGATTTGTTCTGGGCTTGCTTCTATCCCTCTTTTAGTCACCATATATCCCAGAAACTTTCCTGCCCCCACTCCAAAATGGCATTTAGCAGGATTTAGCTTCATGTTGTACTGGTCCAGGATATCAAATGCTCCCTTAATATCCTAGAGGTGATCCTCAGCCTTTTTAGATTTTACTACCATGTCATCGATGTACTCCTCCTTGGTGTCCCCCAGCTTGTCTTTAAACATCATGTTCACCAATCTTTGGTATGTTGCACCTGCATTTTTCAAACCAAAAGGCTTAGCAGTATAACAATAAATACATGTCGGTGTCATGAAAGTAGTATCCTCCTGGTCTGAAGGTTCCATTTAGATCTGCTGGAATCCTGAGGATGCATCCATGAAGATTAACATCTCATGGCCGGCAGTAGCATCCACCATTGAATCAATATGAGGTAGAGGAAATGGGTCTTTGGGACAAGCTTTGTTTAAGTCTGTGTAATCTACACAGACTCTCCATTTCCCATTTTTCTTTTGCACCATCACTACATTTGCTAGCCATCTGGGAAATTTCACTTCCTTAATCATCTTGCTTTTTAATAACCTTTTAACTTCTTCCTGAATGATAGTGTTCCACTCTGGAGCAAACTTCCTTCGTATCTGTTGGACAGGCTTGAAAGACCTATCAATTCCAAGCTTGTGGGTTATAATATCCTTGGAAATCCCTGTCATATCCTCATGTTTCCATGCGAATGTTGACATCCTGCATTTCAAAAAGTTAGTCAATTGATTTTCAATATCCTGAGGGATATTGGTTCCTACGAGCACCGAGATATCTGGATTATCCCGATCCAGGATAATTTTCTTTACATCCTGCTCTGAAGCCTCCACGATATCCTGGGCTCGCATCTTTAATTGTTATGCTGCATTAGGATTTGTCGAGGATTTCATCGATGAAGAGTAACACTCCTTTGCTTCCTGTTGATCACTTTCCACCTTGACTACCCCAAGGGGTAGGAATCTTGATGCACTGATGGTAGGTCGATGGCACAGCTTTCATATCATGGATCCATGGCCTACCCAATATAATATTGTAGCAGGATAAGGAGTCCATGACACAAAATCGATGCATTGAGTTGACCCCTTCAACATACACAGGCAACTTTATCTCTCCCATGGTATTCCTGGCTTCTCCACTGAACCCAACAAGCACATGGATTTCGAAGTAATATCCATCGGTGATACATTCATTCTCTTCAGTGTTTCTAGCTGAATTATGTTGACGGAGCTGCCATTATCTACCAGTATCCTGCGCACAAAATGATTAGCAACATATAAAGTTATTACCAAAGCATCATGATGAGGATCCTGGACAGTATCCCTATCATCATTATCGAACGTGATCACTTTATCAGTCGTGAGGGTTGACATCCTGGTTGGCTTATCTCCCATCTCTGCCTTAGCCTCCTTTGCATGTCTTTTTGCTGCAGAATAAAAGGTCCCACAGATATCGGATCCTCCTGAAATGAAGTTAATTATCTTGGCATCCGCAGGAGGTGATGCTGCTCGTTCAGGATCCTTCTCAGTATCCTGACCCTTATTCTTCTTTCTTCCCGGGAGATCCTTCAGGTATCCTTTGCTCAGCAAATAGCTTATTTCCTTCCTCAGAGCAATGCAATCTTCTGTAACATGTCTGAAATCCTCATGGAAGGCACACCATTTGGACCTATCCTTCCAATAAGCTTTTTGTTGATTCTTCCGGGGCCACCTAGCCTTGTCTCCTAAACCCTGCATAGCATACATCAGTTCAGGTATATTTACAGAAAAACAATATTCTGACAACTCATGATACTCCTCAGGATCCTCGTCTTCAACAGCATTCACTTTCTTGCTGTCATTCCTGCCATATGGCTTAGAGCGATATGGTTTATACGAGGATTCTGATTTCCTGTTGGTTGACTCATAGGTTGTGGATGAATTCATCCTCTCTTGCATCTTTTTGTCATCCTCCAGTCGAATATATCTTAAAGCCCTGTTCCGAGCTTCATCCAGGTTCCTGCAGGGATTCATTACAAGATCCTGGTAAAATTGAGAATCTTTCTGCAATCCCATCTTGAAAGCCTGCACAGCTGTTGCAACATCAAGATGCGGGATATCTAAGGATTCCCGGCTAAACTTGTTCACATAATCTCTCAAGGATTCCTGAGGTCCTTGAGTTATCCTGTAGAGATCACTGGTTAGTTTTTCAAAACTTCGATTGCAAGAAAATTGACTATTAAATAGATTTACTAAATGAGAAAATGATGTAATCGAATGAGGAGGAACGTTTAAAAGCCATTTTAAGGTTGATCCTGTTAAGGTATAACCAAAAACCCTTGCAAAGGCATGCTTCCTTTGGATCTGGAGGGATAGGGTTGATTTCCATCCTTTCCCTATACTGGGCAATATGCTCTTCAGGATCCGTAGTTCCGTCATAGAGCTTCATGTTGGGGGTTTGAAATCTTTTCGGGATTTCAGCATCACAAATAGGATATGTAAACCGAGATATCTTGTGGCTATCCTGGGATACTTCTGGGATTGGCTGGACTACTCCGGGTACACTGGATATCATGTCCTTTAACTTTTGAAGCTCCCAGGAAAGTGCTGATGTCATACCTGCATCCTGCAAAGATCCAATACCATTAGTAGCAAGAGTATTATTATTATTAGATACATTACCAGTCTGAGGATTCTGGCCATATCCTGAAGCATATCCTGAGCTTCTCACAGTTGACACCCTGACCGAAGAGGGTATCTCAGGAGTATGATTCTGAGAATGGCTAGGCACAATATTTCCCCTGTTATCCTCAGTATATACTGCAGAACTGAAGTTCAAAGCTCTAGGTTGCAAGGAAGTGACAGTATCCTCAGCGGGCCTGCTTGAGCTGGATTTCAAGAGTTGTATCTCTCTCATCAGCATTTGGTTGGTCTCCTGCTGTTGCCTTATCTGTTCCTGTACGCTACCAAATAAAGTTAGAATTTCTTCATTGGAGGCCAAAACAGGACCAGATCCCTGAATATTGCGAGCGGGGATAACATCCCGAGCCACATGAATTTCAGTTCCTTGTGAAGAGGTTTGCATTCTCGGAGGAGTTGGTGGAAGCACCGAACCAATTGTTGCAGAGGTTGTAGAAGGCACGGTAGAAGAGCTCATGTTTGATCTCGAGGCCATTGAAAATAGTGTAGCAAAAAGTTTTGAAAATAGAAAACCAAGTAATGATTTTGCAAAAGCTTTTAGTAGAAATAGCACCACTTGCCCCACGGTGGGCGCCAAATTGTTTTGGTCAAAAATTACCGAAGCAATTTAGTGATCAAATTAGTTAAGTGAGGTAGTGTGCTAAGAAAGTGTATCGAAAATATGCTAGTTTAGTTGTTTACAAAAACAGTTATCAGGATACGGCTCAGGATATCGAGCTGTATCTACAATCAAACAATGAGCAAAAATGTAAAGGGTGACACGGGATGTACGAGGAAAGCCCTTGATCAATCTAGATCGCCGGCACAAAACCTCGGGAGCTGACAATCGCAGCTGCCTTGTTCTTCTTATTACTTCAAATGTCAGGATACAGTGAACGATATGATGCGGATCGACTAAGTGTTACAATGCAATTCGAATACAAGTGTAAGTGTGTTGTGAGTGTTTGCAGTTAGAGAGAAAGAAAGTTCGAGAGATTGTGTGTGTTCTTATCTGATCCGATCACTCCTATTTATAGTAAAACAAAACTAACTAACTAGCCTATAAATCCGGGATATATCTAATATTCCCCTTGTGAACGTTATAGTCCACGTCTTCCGGCTTCAACGTCCATAATTCAACAGATTTGCCCGAGTCTCAAGGAGAAGAAGTCCACTTGAACGTTATAGACTTGTTCCAATAATCTGCACGTGAGTTAATTAGTTACTACCAAGATATCGTATCAGGATGTTACCAATATCCTGATCCGGTATCCTGGTCACAACAAAAGAAACATAGTCAGAATATTAGTCAGGATATATGAGCAGAAAACCACCCATAACAGTTTCGAAATGGAGGTTCCATGCATTTTTGTTTGGGCTCCATGGCATTTTTCGCATCTGGAACTCTTTTACGGATCGTAGGGGTATACCCCTTGCGGTTCGTAGAGCCTCAGCGCACGCAATTAATTCCGCCTCCTTGCGGACCGTATGGACCTACGGTCCTTAAACGATGAGCCAGGACCAAATTTTTTCACTAGTTTACACCTTTAGTCCCTCCACATTGTAACTTTTATATATAGTCAAAAATAGTCCCTCTATAGAAATTTTTGGGTATATCCGTTTTCGATCTCCGGTTCTATAGAAATTTTTGGGTATGTACGTTTTCGACCCCCTGTCTTCATTCTCAAGCTTCGCCACTGAACACATTCTCAAGGAAAAAAAATTAGAAAGCAAACAATACCAATCAAAGATAGATCCGTAAAATTTAAATTTAGAGACCAAATATGTAATGCTCCCAAACCACACGAACCATCTATTTAAAAATGTTTTATTAGCACTAACAAAATAATTAATGTATGGTGTGTGTTATTCAAAATAGTAGTTAACGTTCTCAATAGCATTAAGGTCGGAGGGTGTGGGGGCGTCACCCCCGCCATCTCATCATCTATAGCGCCCCGGGGCGCTATACATTCACGCCCTCGGATTTAAAGAGGGGCACCATGGGTTGGGCTCCATCGTGGTAACGAGCTCAAAACGCGTGGAACGAGGTGGGTTGGTCAAATGTGACCGTTTGGCAACGTTCGAATAAAACAAACTTTTTTTATTAAATACAAATATAAACCTATCCCAAACTAAATAACACACCAATCACAAACTAAAATTCACACCAATCGCAACTAAAACACACACCAATCACAACTAAAAAATGTCTTCGAGCTCCTCATCCGACGGTGTTCTTGACGATATGGTTATCGCAATTACACAGGAGGCGATTAATTATTTGCGAGAATGAGCCGAATCCTCTACATCGCGTACCAGACAACCGCCTCTTGAATGGGATCGGTTAGGTGCTCATGAACGTCTAGTACAGGATTATTTTTGTGAAAATTCGTTGTACGATGATGGTCAGTTTATCGTGAACAAGGAGGAGTCGACGAAGACGACGAGTTATAAATTATTAGTTATAAATTTTCTAGTTCTATTTTTATTGACTTTGTAGTGTTTTTATTTTTTCTAATGAAATTATGTTTTTTTTTTTAAATTTTCTAGTTATTAAAATTGCCATTTAATTTAAAAAAATAAATATTTAAATAAATAAATAATTAGGTAATCATGACGTGGGCTCCATCCATACCCTGCAAATTAAAGGGTGCATGATAAAGCCCCTAGACTGACATGGCTCCTACGTGGCGCTTAGGTGGACTGATAAAGCCCCTAGGGGGCTCCAACCACACCCTCTAGCCTAACAAAATAAAAATGTAAGGTATGTCTGATATTCAAAATATGAAGAGAATAATGAGAAAACTACATATAAATAAGAAAACTAAAAAAGCCTAAAAGACATCAATTTTTTATACCTTTTTATGTATAAAACTTTTTTTTTAAGTTGTGCTGTACATGTGCATTATATGCTTAGAGTTAGCTTTTGAGTTTAGTTTAGATTTTATGGTTAGAATTTTTGGGGGTTTAAGATTAGGATTATGTTTTTTGATGGGTCCGGGAGGGGGTTTGGGGGGTAGGTTTTTGAGGTGGTGCGGGTGGGGGTTTAGGTTTTTGGAGGGTTTACGTTTAGGGTTTAGTTTTAGGTTTTTTATTTATTTATTATTTTTTGGAAGGGGGGGGGGGTAGTTTTTTGGATGTGTCGGTGGGGGTAGGTTAGGTGGTTTAGGTTTTTTTCGTATTAATGCACATGTGCAGTATAACTTTATTTTTTATTTTTATTTTTTTTGAAATTTTTTATACATAAAATTTACCAATTTTATTAAAAAAATTCAAAAAAAATTTGATACGTTTTTAGGCATTTTTAGTTAAGGTTTTTTTTTTTTTTTCTCATTTAAATTAATTTTCTCATTATTTATATAGCCATCCAAAATAATAGTTATAGATTACTAAACTGGCAATTAATATGTAATTAGAAAATCATTTTGTAATTAAAAATGCAGGTTGCCCCCCTTACGTGCTAGCGTATAATGACTTGGATAAACATGGATAATGTTAGATATTAATGATTTGGTGGTATTGTTTAGAAATAATAATAAATACTTTATGTAATGTTCTCTATCTATTAATGATCATTATTTTATTACATAGTATGTCTAGTGGCGAAACCATACGTTATTTGCAGACGTAATTATACATTTTTCCTCTCTACTAGCGAAACCATAACATTTTATAAAAAGAACTTTTAAAAAATAAAATAGTTTTATAATTTCTTATACTTTATTAAAAAGAAATTTTATAACTTTCTTATACTATATTATATAACAATTTGAATAATCTGTGGGTAGTTTTACCATATTCATCCAAAAAAATTATTTAACTCAACCACTCAGTTTTCACAAAAGTTGTTAGATTCATCCATTTCTCTATCACCGTTAAAACTAATGTTAAATGATGGGTATTTTGGATGGATTTGGAAAGTGCCCAAACCTCGGGGACAGTTTTCGTTGTTTACTCTTTTTAATGTTTTTCTAATTTTTAGTAACATTTTCTTATAACTTAAAAAACGTTTAGAAAAAATTACACCATTGATCATTGTCGTTTCTGCCAAATTTCAATGTCGGGTACTAATAGTTTTTTGTTACAAAATTAGGTATTAACGTTCTAATTTGTCACAATGTTGAGTACTAAGGCCAAGCCTTGTTAACTTTTTTTTGTTAAGTCTTACTAAAATGACTAAAATGCTCTTTAACAATTAAAGAGCATTTTAGTCATTTTAGTAAGACTTAACAAAGAAAGTTAACAAGGCTTGGCCTTACTACTTAACATTGTGACAAATTATAACGTTAATACCTAATTTTGTAACAAAAAACTATTAGTACCCGACATTGAAATTTGGCAGAAACCACAAGGATCAACGATTTAATTTTTTTAAACGTTTATAAATGTTTTTTTAATTTATTTAAAAATATTTTCTTATCACCAAACTATAGTTTTTGTTAATGAGAAAATGACATTATTATCAGGTATCATAATTTATCTTTATTTGATAAATTGCATTATTTTCCATATTTATATTCATAAATTTCTTTCTAAAAAACTAAGTATTTCCTACACAAGAATGTAGAACTTAATAAGTAATCAAATCAAATCTTGTTAGTTTGGCTTTGTTAATATTATGCATTTATATTTAACAAATGATTGTAACCTACATGGTATTACTCAAAATAAAAACAATTTTTAATCAGATAAAAATATTCTTTACATAAAAAACAAACAATGACAATGTTAAAGATAAATATTATAAAAATGTATATATAACATATTTCTGGTTGAAATTATTAAAGAATGTTCTAAATGAAAAAGATAAATTAAACGTCAACTCTAAAAAGAAAGTTATCATTTAACACACACACACACACATATATATATATATATATATATATATATATATGGTAAGGTTATTGTAAAGGATTAATTGCATATTTCCCCTTATAAAACTCCTTAATTGCATATTTACCCAACTCAAAATTATTATTGCATATATCCCCTTCCTTAATTAATAAAATTGCATATTTACCCATTTTGATTTGTTTTATTAAAAAGAAATC
Organism: Helianthus tuberosus; assembly: GCA_030545235.1. NCBI lineage: Eukaryota > Viridiplantae > Streptophyta > Magnoliopsida > Asterales > Asteraceae > Helianthus > Helianthus tuberosus. The sequence goes on along the minus strand of CM060412.1, from coordinate 14,626,698 downwards.
ATATAATGACTTTTATACCCTCAATTTCACTAAAATTTTAAAAATTGAGTAATTACCCATTTTTTACTAGTTTTTGTGTTTTGTTCATAATTTGTTTTTTGTTTTTATTTTGCTTGTTAGTTCTTTTTTTTTCGATCTTGCATCGTTACTAAGTGTATGTGAGCTATAGATTGAAACGTTAGGACTTAGGAGATTATATTTTGAAAGGAAAGCTTTTGATAATCATTTATACTGGAACTGTATTTATTTATAAAAGTTTTGATCATATACAATATTTATTTTTAATGTGATTTACAATCTTCTACTATATGATGATAGAACGTAAAAAACTTTTGAATTTTAGAACTGATTATTTTGTCTCAATATGATGAGTTTTATATGGAAATGGCATTCCAATCTCATGAGAAAACAAAACAAATTGATACACCCGATAGTTATCAAAAGCTTTCCTTTCAAAATATAATCTCTTAACGTTTCAATCTGTAGCTCACATACACTTAGTAACGATGTAAAATCAAAAAAAAAAAAAAAACTAACTAGCAAAACAAAAACAAAAAAATTATGAACAAAACACAAAAACTAGTAAAAAATGGGTAATTATACATTTTTTTAAATTTTAGTGAAACTGAGGGTAAAAAAGTCATTATATGATTTCTTGTTAATAAAACAAATCAAAATGGGTAAATATGCAATAATAATTTTGGGCTGGGTAAACATGCAATTAAAGAGTTTTATAAGGGGAAATATGCAATTGACCCTATTGTAAAAAATGTTAAAAGTGTGAGAAGTGTGAGAAATATTATGGAGATGACATGTGTCCCCAATCTAAATTAATTCAAAAGGGTAAACAAGTAATTTTATCATTGATTCAATTAATTCAAAACCTTCTATAACCGCCACCTTATTTATAGGAACATGATGTTTTTAAAAGATCTCTATAAAAACACTACGAATAACACTGCAATCACCATTCAACATATATATAACACCATTCAATAAGTATATAACACCATTCAATGATTATATAACACTATTAAAGACACTACCTCCATTTCCAGAATGTGTTCTTAGTATAATGTTCATAGTATGGTTATTGTACAAGGTGTTTTAAACCTGCATGCATGGTGTTTTACATCTGCATGCTAGTAGATGTTCCAGATTCCATATGTTAAAACACCATGGCGTTTTAAAACCTACATTTCAGTAGATGTTCTTCGCATCCTCATCGTATAGTGTTTTACACCTGCATTCCAGTATGTGTTTAAAACACCACGCTTTAAATCACAATATAATTAAAACACCACTGTATGAACATAGACAAAACATCATGGACTAAACATCTGATCGAAACATTTTTTTTTCTCTATATAAGTATAGCAATATAGTACTCATATTAAAGATAAAAAAAACGCTCGTTATTATGGTGTAATTTTGTTTTTAAAGTTACGTATAAAAAGTTATTGACGTTTAAAAAAGACGGGGGGAAGTTGCATGTGCATTAATGTTAGTTTCTTAATTTAAAAATGTTAAATTTACCTGTATACCCTTAATCTAGAAAATTAATATGTTTAATAGTAAACATTATTTACACTTTTGCCATTATGATATCAACCATTAGATAATGGTGTAGATTATTTCTTACCTTTCTCACACAAAACCTTTTTTTTACAGGAACCTCTACCTATATAGGGTATTCTATATATATATATATATTTATATATTTAAGATTTCTAGAATATTATTTGTTCGCAACATAAAATTTACGCATGAAGTATAATAAAATGCTAATAAAAAGAGTAAACTTCCGTTTTGCTCCCTGTGGTTTGGTCACTTTAACGGTTTTGCCCCAAACCTTTAAAAATAGCCATTTTACTCCCTGATCTTTGAAGCCCTTCATGATTTCACTCCCCGCCTCTAACTCCATCCAAATTGTTTATTAACTGAAAGAGTATTTTGGTAACTTCAAATATAAAACTAAGGGTATTTTAGTAAAACTATAAATAAAAGATTATATTATATATATAATAATAAAAAATAACAAAACCATCATCTCTTCTCTCTCTACCCTCTTTGCACTCTCTCTTCTCTCTCTCAACCCTACCCAGCCACCATCACCTAAAATTTCAAAACAGTCTATTCCAAATCCTTCAAACAGATACAAGAAGATTTAGGACCCATAATCCTATTAATATCGTTACGATTGTAGAGTTCATAATCGAAACCTTCGGGAACTTTAATGATCTTCGAAGGATCACCGTCTTGTACGATGATCAGATGATACGGTTGGAAGAATGGCCGCCACATCTCGAGGAAATCGAGGTTTTGGATTGTGGGGATTATGATGTCGAGTTCGTCTTTTAATAAGGGGGTGGTGGGGGTTACTGAGGAAGCCATTGTTGTTGAAAGAGGGTGGGTTTGTGTATGGAGGGTTGAAGAGGTGTCTGGGTCCTAAATCTTCTTGTATCTCGTTTAATAAAGTATTGAATTTTTACACTCTTTCTTACTTTCTTGATCCTTTTAGTGTTCTTCAATCTTGAAGCAAAATCTTGACTTTTTACACTTTTTTTTTTGTTTTTGTTTTCATGATAGAAGTAGGGAAAATCATATGTTTTTAAAGGTGGGTTCACTACAAATCAATAATCTTGAAACTTTTTTACACTGTGTTTTTTTTTAAGTTTTTTTTTTTGTTTTCATGGTGGGAATAGGGGCAAGCAGATGTTTTTAGAGGTGGGTTCACTACAAAAAGTCAAGATTCACTTACCCTTTTGCTTTTCAAGTGTAAATCTACTCTGCTATCTTTTCATTTTCTCACCACCAAACTATCAAGAAGCTTAATCTAGTGTTCATTAATGGTGGTTTTTGTACCTCAATTTCACTTTTTTCCATCTGGGTATTTGTTTTTAGCACATTTGAAAGAGAATTGACTTTGGTCAATGGTGATTACTCCTTCTGGTAGCAAAATAAACACTTAAAAAGGTACTCATTCTTCTTGGATTATTCTTGGCTTTTTCTATTTAGTCAGTCACTTGCTTATAGATGTACTCTGCGGCTTGCTTTGCCACAGATAGACATGGCGCCACCCATGAAGGCAAAGCCACCATAAGCATCCGCCATTGATCTATATTAACAATCCAGAGAGTGGTGGTGACAGATGTAGAGAGAGCGTGGTGGTAGCAACCACCTAAGGAATCTGTTGTGTCACCATCATATCTGTTTTTTCACATGGCTTCAACCCCCAAATTGTGCCCAAAACGAGTTGACTGTGAACCACCTTCTAGACGAATCAGTGTTAGTTGTGGTGGTTTTAATGGCGAGGTGGCGGTTTGACGGAATTACTGTGGTGGCGGTGGTTTACCGGAACTATTGTGGTGGTGACCGGAATCTTTGAAGAAGATGTTGGATTTAGAGAGAGAGAGATGGTAAGGGTGGAAGAGATAGACTTGGTTTTTGAATCTGCATAACTTAATGATAAATAATTAAATCTTTATTAATTGGGATGGGAAAAGACTAAAATGCCCCTCATGTGAGGGGCATGTGACCAGGATTTAACAGTTGAATTGGATGGCGTTAGAGGCGGGGAGTGAAATGGAGATAAGCTTGATAGATCAGGGAGTAAAATGGCTATTTTTAAAGGTTTGGGGCAAAACCGTTAAAGTGACCAAACCACAGGGAGCAAAATGAAAGTTTACTCTAATAAAAATTTAGAAAACATTATAAAGGGTAAACTGCCCAAATCGTCCTTGGGGTTTGGACACTTTTGCCAAATCCATCCAAAATAACTCTCATTTAACGTTGTCAGAGAAATTAATAGATCTTGCAACTTTTGTGAAATCTAAGTGATCAAGTTAAGAAAATAAAACTTTTTAGATGGATTTGACAAAAATGCTAAAACCTCAAGGACGATTTTAATAGTATACCCTAACAATTTTATACATAATTTTATAACAATTAAAAAAAAAAACTTACCATATCTCTATCTCTCATCACTTTATCTCTCCAAAATCCCTTTCTTCCTAAAGTTATATTACCAGATCCCACCACCGGCACCAACAACCACCACCACTATCACCACCATCACCACCTCCACAAGCACCATCAATCACCATCGCACCACATGCCACCACAACCACTAACCCACAACAAGTCACCACCGACCTCTTACCATCGTAACACCACATCCACCGCCGCCTGACATAACCATCACTGCCACCGCCTCTGCCTTTAAACCCCCAATGCCACTTCCACCATCACTGCCTTTAAATTACCGACACCAGTATCAATTTCTTCAAATCCATCACCATAGCCGCCCCACACCACCACATTTAGGTTCCTGTTTAGATCCACTCATTCCCTTCAACATGTTCATCGTCTTCTTCTTCCTACGTAACATTCGCGACATCACAGCTTTTTCTTCTTCCATTCAGAAACCCAACAAACTATGACCCTAAATTTCCCCCAGATCGATTATAGATGTGGTTATGTTTTGTTGAAGAGGGAAAGGGGGCGGTTGACAATGTTGTCAGTGGAGATAATCGTTTTGGTGTTGGTTGCCGGAGGATGGTGGTTGTGGAGTGCGGACACCTCCCAGTGTCGTCGCCATCAATTTGTTCCTTTTTATGGTGGTTGGATTACAGATCCGGTGGTGGTGGTCTTAGGTGGAGGCGTCAGTGGTCTTCTAGGTAGGGGTGGAGGGTCGACGGTCTTCTTGAGAGAGAAATATATATATAGGAGAAGGATCATTTAGGAACCACCATTTATTGCGATAACCACTAGAACCAATGTGAACACAACCAAAAATACCTAAAAAATCTAAAAAATACACAATTTTTTTTTAATATTTTTTATGGAAAATTCGCTAGTTTTCGTTATTAATTTATTTTTAAATTTAAAAAAATAAAAAGTTTTTTTAGCTACTAAAAGTAGCGATTTAAATAAAAAAATTTGTGTGCTTTTTAGATTTTTTAGGTTTTTTTGGGGTTTAGTTTTTAGCATTTAGCTTGGGGGTGGGGGTTTAGTTTTTTTTTAGTTTTTTTTTTTTTTTGGGGGGGGGGGGTAGGTTTTTTTTAGGTTTTTGGTGGTGTAGTGGGTTTATTCTGTTGTGTTCACATTGGTTCTCGCATGAACCCTACCCTATATATATATATATATATATATATAGGGTGGGGTTCGGCTACAAAGTCCAAATTTCCTAAAAAGTGTAAAAATTCATAAAACACTATAATTTGAGCCATAAAACACACTTAAAACCCACAAATAATAGACTGAAGATTACTAAAACACCATATTCAAACCCTAATATTGCATAAAAACTTTAAACGAATCATCGTAGAAATATGAATATAAAACACAACATGTGAATCAATATAAAACACAATAATGTTTGTTATTCCTTAATCAGGGCCTTATCATCTAAAACACAACACAAAACTGAAGGGGTATGGTCCCAAAAACCTTGCAGAACTAAAGCCCCGGTCCGATTGATTCTGGTCATTCGAACCACTGTTTCTTCATTGGCGCCCACCGATTCTTCAATCTTCATTCTCATCTTCTCGTTTCGATTCATTTCTTTTCATTCTCATCAGGCCCTCGACCAGTGAATTTTACTCATGATCCTAGTGTCGAGGGGATTGTGGAAGAAGCTTCCGATGATAAGGATGTCCAGCACAACGTTAATCATCAGAATGATCACGTCACACCGGGAGCACAACCCGAAATCCCGATAAGTTCGATTTTACCTCCTGGTGAAACTCCAATTTCATGGTACGTAAGATCTCAGGGTGCATTAAACGCAGTCTATGCATAACTCTGTGCACAGACTGCTCAACCGGCAACTCAATCATGAAGATCTGCATCTCAGGTGCGAGCCCCGTCTGCACCACGTACATTGCACTACGATGCACCATCACGAATATCCGGGGATGATACAGAAGTCTACTCCAGATCTCCCACTAGGTACGAATCTACTCACTCCGAATCCAGGCGAAGAGATCACCGTGATGAACAGTATTCCCACAGACGTCAGTCAGTCCATTCTCGGCTGGGCCCGCGTTCTTACCAGAAGCGGGACTCCTAAACCGATGAATATGACAGGACGTATCAGGAAGGTGACAACACAAGCGTTTTTAGTCGATTGCAGCGAGACCATGCAAACTACAAACCAAAAACCATGCTATTTACAACCCAGATGCTGAGTATGATTACAATCTGATTTACTGACAAGCAGAAGCCGCGGAGAACTCAAAGTTTGTTAGCGAGATTGCTCTAGATCCCCTCGAGGGGGCGAAATTACCGTCAAACGTTGGGAAGTTTAACAGGCTGACAAATCCCGATGACCATCTACGCGTGTTCACCAGCGCAGGGTTAGTCGGAGGATGGACACTACCCATGTGGTGCCATTTATTTGTCCAAACTTTGACCGGCGCAGCACGATTGTGGTTTGACAACCTGCCTGTGGGTAAGTTAACATCCTGGGTTGATTTGAGGGAGAAGTTTCTGGTCCATTTCAGTCAATAACGCAGATCTGTTAGAGACTCGGCAGATGTTATGAACATCTGGAGAAGAGACGATGAAAGCCTGGAAGATTTCATAACAAGGTACAACAAAGAGGTACTGGAGATCGGCGATGTACACGAGCACCTAATTTGTGCGCAATTCAAATGCGCGGTAAGGTGTGATGATATGATAAAAGTCTTGTCAGGAACAGAAGGCCTGCCAAAAAGTTGGGAAAAGCTGATGGCCGCTGCCAAAGTCTATGCTCAAACAGAGTGTAATCTAAGCTCCAACAGGCCACCACTTCCACAAAACCGTCCGCAAGACATGAGTGGGAACAGTGGTAGAAAATTCAAGAAAAACTGGAAGGACTCAGCTTTAGGTGCATACTCATCCGAAGATGCCCGCGCAACAATCAACAAGCTCGCAGCCCAAAAGGAGGCTAAACAAGAGAATAGAGAGAGGCTGTGGACTCCTCTCAGAAAGACACCGGCGGAGGTACTCAGCACTGAGGACTACCAATTCAAAACACCACCGCCGATGAAGAACAAAAGAGGAAAAGACCCGAACCTTTACTGCGAGTACCATAAAGATAATGGCTACACCACAAACAACTGCATAAGTCTCCGCATAGAAATAGAGAAAGCATTAAAGAGTGGATAACTCACCCACTTGGTTCAAAATGTGCGTAAAGACATCAAGCAGATTACACGCGGGGACAAAGAGCCGAGCAAAAAAGCTAAACAAGCTTAAGCCCAAGGCAGATCAACGCGCATGCAATCATAGCTTTCCTTCATATTTGGTCAAGTTCTTCAACTTACCAACTTATGACACAGGATTATTTGCATGTGCAGTAAATTAAGTCTCACTATTTATCCTAACACAACTTTGTAACTCACGGCCTCTGCGCCATATCCAATCAATACAAAGTTCGTGTTAGGCCGTTGGATCAGGATCTGTTCGTGTGGAACGTGGATGAATCGACCAGAATCAATGTGCGGAATCCATTGATTATGTCACAAGATCAACAACAACGCATTCAACGTTTAACCTCGTCTGATTTTCTATTAGAATGATTGTGAAAGTACAATAGCACCGGTAGAATCTCAGACTAGCAGAGGTTCCTTACAAGATCAACCAAAAGTTCTAAATCACTAACACATGCTAGCTATTTATAGGCAAACATCAGGGAGGTTATAAAGTGTCACCCGATCGGATGGTCATCCGTCGGACTTCAATTTTACATTTATGCGCCATTCCCTGGTTTGTCGTTATACAAACATACATACAATTACATACATATACACAAAAGACATACACAGTACAAAATAAGACTCAATGCTGACGGAAGCTACAGACATATGAACTAACAGACTCCCCCTTGGATGTAGCTGTAGTTCCTTCCAGCATAGTCTTCAGTCTTTCCTCTTGCGTCTTCGTTCCTTTGCCCTCTGCCTCCCCTGTTCTGCCTTCTCTTCAAGCATTTTCCTTCTGAGCGGCCTCCCAACTTCATTCCAGTACTTTCTGTACTCTGGATCACCGTCGCGCTTTCTATCCCACTTAGGAATCTTGTTTTCTTCCTTTTCGATCGGTGTCTGGTCAGTTGGTGGTGGTTTCACAAGCTTATACCTTCCAAGCCTTGCAGCTTTCTCAGCAATAGCCTTGAATCTTTGTTCGCGCTTGTACTTTTTCAAGAATTCATCAATCTCTAGATCTCTCCATTTAGACTTCCAGTACATTCCAGAGTTGATGTCTTTCGCGAAGCACACATCGACAATCTTCTGATATTCCATTGCTTGTACTTTATCACGTTTTTCGTACACAATCTTGTTATAAAACAAGCAATCAATATCTTTCTTTGAGCAGTTTACTAGCCACATCGGGTCTAGCACACATATTCTTCTTGCTTCACCCTTTGATTTATCAAATAAGGAGATCACCGCTTCCGTTGTACTTTCATTATATAACTACCCTTGAAAATCTTCGAAGAAGTCTTGTTCCATTGCTCGTAGTGGCATATTCTTTAAGCACCTTGGCTGCTTAACATCCAAAGTAATACCTTTCTCTCCATTCTCCAGGATAGTAACAATCTGCTTTGGATACTGTGGCTTCCAATCTGGATATCTTGCTTTTGATTGTTGCTTCACAAAATTCCACAAGTGTTGGTCGTGTTGTTTTATATCCAAGCCATAATAAAACTGCTTGATGTTCTTTGTTTGGACCAATTCATCAATATCCCACCACGGGAGAGTTTTAATATCAGCCAAAAACTCGAAGTACTGTACCCCTGCTCTCGTCTTATAGCATAAACTTGAAGATCCTCCAGATAGCCCCAAGACAAGATGTATCCCCAAGAAATGTTTGCATGATGTGTAAAGTATTGTAGTGGCCTTATAAACTTTCTTTCCTTTGGCATCACCTTAAACCACTTCTTCCTCTCCTTAGCAATATTCTCTCTAGGAATGGTTCTTGGAACACCTTCAGTTGTTATCTTTTCTACAATCTTCCTTCTTATTTCGTCTTCATTCTGATCTTTAAACATTTCAGCTAGAGAAGGAAACGTTTCATCAACACCAGCATAATGAAAATCCGTTTCTTCGTCAGACGAATCAGAGGCTTCTTCAACAATCACATCATTATACTTATCAGCTTCCTGAGCATACTTAAACTCATACTCCTTCTCAGGTGACTCAGGTGTCTCATCTTCTATATCAAACTTAAATCTACCATTGTCTAAACCCAACTCTTCTAACATCTCTGCCCTTGACCTAGGTACCTCTAGCTCCCCCTCAAAACGAGGATGTAAATATATGACTGTTGGTTGTGTGAGGAATACCTGGTCGACATGTTGTTTGCCTGACGAAGAAGACTCTTGATGTTGATCCTCCTCCTGTTCGTTGATCTCGTCATTCATAAGATCATTAATCTTCTGTTGAACTGAAGGATTCACTATCAATAAACCAGACGATCCTTGGTCTTCATCATCATCTTTATCATTCATCTGATTGTAGTTTTCAATCTGATCCATCCAGTAATCCATCTCTTCATCTTCTTTCTCTTCTTCCTCTACAACTACCTTCTCTTCTTCTTTCCATTGTAACAATAACACTTTTTGTTCTTTTAACTTCTTTTTCCTTTGAAAGCTTGCACTCAGTTAACAATGTCTTCATAGTTGTAAGATAAAGGAGAAGACTCACCAATAAGCACAAATCCCTTAGGATCTACTTCAGCATCAACCATCTCAACGTCAACTTGACTCGAAGATCCACCAGCTTCTTGAGTCTCAAAGATTACAGCTTTCCTTCTTTGTGTAGCTTCTTCAGCCAACCTTCTTTCTCTCTCAATCCTTCTCTCTTCGGCCCTTTTTATCTCAATGTTGTTGAAGACAGAATGAACGTCGATGCCCAAATGACTCTCCATCACTGTGTATAGCATGTTGAGTTGTTCGTCTTTCATAGATTTTTCGGCCTTCATTGCTTCCATCTCCAACTTTATTGCCTTGAACTCATTAGCCGATGCTTCATGTAGTTCACTTATCAACTGATTGTGTGACTTATTTATTTCATTCAGCTTCACATTCTTCACATTCAGATCATAAATTTCTGATTGTAGAACCTCAAAGAGCTTTGCATTATCTTCAACATCACCTTCCATTGTCTTTATCTTCTTTGCTTGCTTTATCATGACGGTCTTTATTTCTTCATTTACTTTGGTTAACTCTTGAACCTGCTTCTTTAACACGTCACGCTCAGCTTCAGCTTTGGCCTTTTCTTTCTCAAGTTCACTAAATTTCTTCTCCAATGCTTTCACAGCCGCATTATTAAACATATCAAAATCATCATAAAAAATTAGATCATATTTATATTCCCCACTAGCATGAGGAAGATCTTCAAGCAGATTAGGAAAAACTGTTTTATTTGGCTGCGAAGATTCAGGAATATCAACATTTTCTGGTGGTGGTGGTGGAGGTGTAGAAGCCCTTACTCCAGTAATTTCCACTTCATCATCACCATCTCCTATTTTCTTTTGAACTTCAACTACAAGCACTTCAACACTTTGTACTTCAGGCTCTTTAGGAACTTCAACACTTTGAACTTTTTCAGCTTCAGGCTCTTTAGAAGTTGTAACATGTTTTTCACTCTTTCCACCTTGATCTTTAGGCAATGTAGCACCACCTTTCTTTGCACGTACATTCCTTGGAATAACTCCTGTCTGAACTGCCTTACGCTTTATTCTCAGCTTCTTTTGCTCATCAACTGATGGAGTATAGGTAGAATCTTCATCGTCAGATGCTTTCTTCTTCCTTTTGGGCTTCTTTTTCAACTGAACTTTTCCATGACCAAGTGTTGCCATATCAAGCTCTGTCTCTGTCTCAGTAGACTCATCATCTGCCTCACTAGAATCATCACGAGCAACACCTTCAGGCTCTGTCTCTTTGACACTTTCAGTTTGAACACTTGTACTTTGACCTTTCTGAGTTATTTCTTCAGTAATCTTTATGTACTGCTCAAATGTTGCCTTTGTCAAATCAATGCCTTGTTGTGATATATCAGCTGGATTCACCACAGGCTCATCTATCAAACTTGATTGTGACTCCTTTGTAGGCCCTGCAAAACAAGTATTGAAGCATTCATTAGAATAATATAACAATTTAAAGATCTAATATCTCTTATGACTCCCCCTTTCACTATACCCTTAACAACAATCTTTGGCATTGGCTCCTTAGGAATAGCTACAACTGGAGATGTCTTCGGAGTTAACGGAGTTTCTTCTCAACCATTTCACTCATCTTATCATCTTCATTCTCTGAGTTACTATTGTCGTGCCTCCATGCGTCATTTTCTGGAGCAACATAAGCTGGATTGTTAATCCTGCAGAACATTCTTCTTGTTCATGGTTCCGGACCTTTAGCTAGTCTGCTAATAGTATCAGCTGTCATGTTTCGCAGACCTAGAATATCATCAGCATCCTTTTGAAGATCTTTGAACTGATCATCAATCATCATCTGTATAAACCTACGATACATGATGTACTTTGCACTTCCATCTCTCACATTATTTACCAAGTGATCAAATATCACCTTAGATACATTGTAAGGTCTATTCAGCACCAGACAAGCTATAATGTTAATGATATAGTCAGAAGTTTCATCATAGGCTCCCTTCCTATGAGATAAGGCATGCACTACATAGTGGATCATGAACTTATAAGGCTTACTAAACATGGTCTTAATCATTTTTCCATTTAAGTGTCCCGTGAACCCCGTTTTACACCATAATCCTTTGCACAAACGTTCAGGAATAATTGTAGGCTCATCATCACTGTCTCCTAACTCCAATACACGTCTTAAATCACTAACATTAAACTTAATTTCTACGTCCACGTCTTGACCATTTTCATCTTTCTTTCTGGCAGTAGAACAGATCATTTTATCATTCTCCTCGTATGTTATCGAACTCCAAAATCTCCTAACATGTGATTCATACACTATGGTATTATCGGTTAACGCCTTATGAATCTTGCTCTCTCTCAGAAACTTTACTATGACTTCAAGTATAGTATTGTCTGTATAGTGTGTATCCAACAGACAATATATATTATGAGATTTATCCCAATCTGATGCTCTTCCCTGCAAGAATAAACGATGTTATAATTTGCACAAATTTCAAGACATAATGTCACAAGTATCAAAAATTTGAAAATATCAAAATTTTTCTAACTCTGGAAGACACTCTATGTAGTACTGAGGATCGGATGGTCATCTGATCGGATTGCCATCCGATCGAGTGAACCATCACTCATGAAAGAACAGATAGTCAAGTCATGTGCATTTGGATCGGATGACCAATCGATCGGATTGCCACCCGATCGAGTTGCCACTCGATCCATGTGACAAGCAAAATCAACTTTGACAAGTCAAACTTTGAGACTGAATGCCATGGATCGGATGACCACCCGATCGGATTGCCACCCGATCTAGTTGTCACTCGTTCCTTGACAAAATTGAAACACTTGGGATTTTTGTCATTTTGTGATGAGGATCGGATGGCCACCCGATCGGATTGCCACCCGATCGAGTTGCCACTCGATCATTGACATGGTTGCACATTTCCCAAAACATAGTGATGAGGATCGGATGGCTACCCGATCGGATTGCCACCCAATCGAGTTGCCACTCGATCTTTGACATGCACAAGATCATTTAATGCAAGTATTTTGGAACGGATTGCCACCCGATCGGATTGCCACCTGATCGAGTTGCCAAACTTTCCCAACCACTTTGTGAACAATAAAAGTACAGAAATCGAGGTAAAAACTTAGAACAATTTTCAAACAAGAAGTGCCATGGATCGGATGCCCACTCGATCGGATTGCCACCCGATCGTGTTGCCACTCGACCAACTTGACAGTTAATGAATGAGAAATATGAGTGCTTTGGATAGAAAATGGTCACCCGACCGAGTTGCCACTCGATCGAGTTGCCATACTTTCCAAATCAATTGTTTAACAAGTTAAAGCACATATAACGAGGCAAACACTTAAAAAAATATTTAACATCTATCATGCAATGGATCGGATGCCCACTCGATCGGATTGCCACCCGATCAAGTTGCCACTCGATCCTTGAACATCTGAAGAACAGTTTGAATGTACCAAGAACATCAAACAAAATTTTCTATGATAAACATCAAATTGAACATAGATCTGTGTAGAGAATTCTTAGGCGATCAAAACCCTATGTTCATCTCTTTCTAATTCGGCTTAATCTGTGTTTAATTTGACAATGAAAGGACCGATAGCCGATTGTCTCTAAGGATCTAATCACTAGATCTAACATGTTTAAGCACAAATTGAGACGGTAAACTTGTAGATCTAAGGCCCGTGAACAAAACCCTATGCTTGATTTCTATCAAAACATCCTAAAATGTCCTAGATCTAAGATTGAAGGTATCGACAGTCGCCGACAAGCCTAAAACCTATCAAAAACATCAAATTAAACCTTTAAAACCAGAAATCTTACCTTTCCCATTGCGAAGGTTGAGTGTGCCAACAATCCAATGACTTGTGGAAGGAAAAAGTGAAGAATCAAGATCAAGAATGTGAGAGTGTTTGAGAGAATCGGATGGTCGCCCGATCGAGTAAAGGTTTGACTGTTTTCATTGACCATCTATTTATAGGGTGACCATGCATCGTGTTGTCCTATCCAAACACTTCTCTTTGACTTTTTGACCTTTTGGCATTTTATCGGATTTAGCCCAGTTTTAGAAATCCACTTAAGTATCTAGGTCCAAGTTAATGACCCTAGGTACTTAATTTGTCTACCAAGTCCAAGTTAATGACCTTGGTTGACCCGAAACGAAACAAACTGACATTTTGTTCAAATTTTCAAACACCTTTTCATGAAAAATGTTTAAGTATCAAATTAATGAACTTGATTTGACTTTTAATATCTCAAGTTTTCATGATTAGCTCTCAACCCATTTGTCCAGTTCAGAAAATTCCTTGCTCTGCTCCACTTCTCAGAGTCTGAAGATTCGCTTTCCACCTCGGTTTGTTACAAAACTAAAGCAGAAATGTAAAATCTTTTTAGGATTTTAAGAAAGTTTAAACTAGAAAACTAAATTTTTTTTTTTTGGATTTTTGAAATTTAAACAGAAATGCAGTAAATGTAACTATTTACAGACATATTTTTGGTGAGCGTGTTAGGGGATCATATCAGCTACCGACAAGTTACAAGTACCGTTGAGCTGAATACACACTAAGAATTAAACAATTCGCTGAGATTGCCGATATACTGATCCTCTTAAATTTTCACACAAATTTCAATTAATCAGGATATGATTTAGTGTTTTAAGATCTTAACTTATACGCGTGTCCCACCTCAGAATATACTCTCGTATCCAGATTCCTATATTCAGTCTTACAGGTGAATGTACACTAATGATATCTGTAACGGGTAATGCGAGGCCATGAGAGCTCAGGTTAGAACTTCCGTTCAGACAAAGAGATTATGGCTCGACTTTCGGTGTGTCCCGTTTGGGGATCTTTTATTCAACAGCACATGATTAGCATTTTTCAATGTTTCATCATTTTTTATGCTGAGGGTAGGCTTTAAGATTAAAGCAGTGCAGAGTATTATACGAGGACAAGGCTATTGCTTCCGCAAAATCAGAAGTCCTTGTATAATACCCCAGATATCATCACGTACAAAGACCTAGTATGTCAGAAATGGAAAGCCCTTCAAACAAGATTTCAGGGGTTACCTATATATCCGAGAGATGTTCCCCACGTATTAAGCAAGTTGTGATTTAGGTTTATATCCCGAAAAATCTACTAAGTGTGCAGAAACCTACAAGCATATCATCAGCGAGACTGCTTAAAGCTTTTAAAACCTTACATATCTTTAGCATACCGTAACTGTCTAGCTGTTGTACTATCATTTCCCCTTTATACACAAACTCTTTTTGGTTTTCTATTGTTCTTCGACCTTCTCTCCGGTGAGATCAGGATTTATCCCATGATTCGTTGCTAAAGGGGTGGACATTGGAGCTGTTCCCGACATCCCGAATTTTTCTAGAGCATCATGAACATACTTTGTCTGATGTATGAATGTTCCCTCGGGCAGTTGATCGACCTAGAGCCCTAAGAAGAACTTCATCTCACCCATTGAAGACATTTCGAACTTCTGCTTCATTACTTTCTCAAAATCTTTGCAGAGTTCTTCATTTGTCGACCCGAAAATAATGTCATCCACGTAAATTTGGACTATCAGAATATGGCCGTTGACTTCTTTCGTGAAAAGAGTGGCGTCTACCTTGCCTCGGATGAAGTTGTTGGCTAGCAGATGTTGAGAGAGCTTCTCGTACCAGGCTCTCGGGGCCTGATGCAAGCCGTACAACGCCTTGTCCAAGAGGTAAACCTTGTCTTTGTGGATTGGGTCGGTAAAGCCTGGTGGCTGTCCGACATATACCTCCTCTTTCACCTTGCCATAGAGAAATGACAACTTCACATCTAGCTGATATACCTTGAATCCTTTCCATGAAGCAAACGCTAGGAAGATTCTGATAGCTTCAAGACGAGCAACAGGAGCATACACTTCAGTGAAATCGATCCCCTCCTGCTGACTGAAACCCTGGACCACGAGTCGAGCTTTGTTGCGAACAATAACCCCTCGGTCTTCTCTTTTACACTTAAACACCCACTTCGTGTTTATCTTCCTATGACCATCAGGTAAGTCCACCAGCTTCCATACACCAAACTTCTCAAACTGACTCAGCTCCTCCTGCATTACGTTGACCCATGAATCTTCAGTTAGTGCTTCCTTGTAGGTTCGCGGCTCAATCTGCGAAATGAAACAACTAAGTGAAAATTCTGTTTGTAAAGGAGCAACTTTAGAATAAAAGCAAGTAAGGCCATGATCAATTTGGCTTCTGGTGCAAACGCCTGACTGCAGCTCTCCTATTATCAACTCTTCTGGATGGTATGAAAGACTTCTTGGCATCACCTCGCAAGGAACATCCACCTCGCCTTCCAAATTCATAACGTTCTGATCCGCAACTTCTTCATTGTCAAGAATTGTCTGATCTGAAGATTGGATTTGCTCCCCCTCAGACTCTGAATCACCACGATCAAATGTTGTCCTTTCATCAGATTCTGAATTATCATTGACCACCGTCTGATTTTCAGGAGCAGGTTCATGTTCCGAAGTAGTCGGAGTTTGCTGAACTTCATCATCATCTCCAGTGTGACTTGGACCAGCTTCATCATCATTGGAAGTTTGTCGTTGACGTGTAGAAGACCTTTCTCGAAACCTTCCCTGAGATGCTTCATATTCTCTTAAAATATCCAAATCATCAAAGAACTCTGGCTCTTCTTCTAACTCGAATGAATTCCATAGAGTATCGTAGTTGAATCGCCATGAGTCTGAGGGCTTCTGTGGTGGCATTGTATAGCCTTGGCACTCAACATGCTGTGCTTCGATGATCCATTTGAAACTTGGAACAAAGACTCTTCTTAGTGGACTAGCATACCCCACGAAAATTCCTTCAATGCTCTTTGAACCAAATTTGCCATCGGGATCCAAAACTGTACAAGGAGACCCGAACGGTTCTAAATACTCGAGATTAGGCTTGTGATTGCTGATCAACTCGAAACATGTCTTGTTGTGCTTTTTCACAGTAAGTTCCCTATTGAGAGTATAGCAAGCGGCTGATACTGCTTCTGCCCAGAAATTGATCTGTAACTTGGAATCAGCAAGCATCATTCTCGCCGTTTCGATCAGCGTTCTATTCTTTCTTTCTGCGACTCCATTCTGTTGCGGAGTATACGGTGCGCTGAACTCTTACAGTATACCTCTTCTATCACAAAATTCTTCCATCTTGTTATTCTTGAATTCTGTACCATTGTCGCTTCTTATTCTGCGAATTCGTGTTCGGTACAAATTCTCTATCTTTCTGAATAGTCTTAGCAAACTCTCAAATGTCTCGTCTTTCGACTTCAAGAATGTCACACATGAGAATCTCGAAAAGTCGTCAGTTACCACCAGACAGTAAATATCTCCCGTTATGCTTTTGACATTCACAGGACCAAAGAGATCCATGTGAAGTCTCTCCAGCGGCCTTGAGACTGAGTTCATCTTTTTACCAGGATGGGATTTCTTTCGTTGTTTTCCTTTGATGCAACTAATACACTCCCCCTCAAGATTAAAACTCTTCAAGTGAACACCTTTTACCAAGTCATTATGTACCAGGTAGTTCATCTTGCGCAGGTGGATGTGGCCCATCTTCCGGTGCCACAATTGCGACTCCTTTTCAGTGGCTCTTGACATGAAGCAATGAGTTTGACCCGTGGTAGTCGTAGCAATGCTCATATCCAACACGTACAGATCATTAACTCATGGTGCTCTCATGATGATCCACTCCTCGGGGATGACAAACCCCGGCTTCAAGATCAGACATTCTTTATCAATGAAATGTGTCGAATACATTCTATCACAAATTTAAGAAATGCTAAGAAGATTGTTCTCCAGCTCGGCAATGTAATTGACTCTTTCAAACATGATAACACCATTCGATAATGTTCCCTCACCAATGATACGACCTCCTTGATTACCGGTAAAACCAACGTAACCTCCATTAAACCCTCTAACATCACACAACAGGGTTTTTCTCCCCGTCATGTGCCTGGATGCTCCGCTATCCATAATCCAACGTGAGATAGATCTCAGGAGCTCCTGCACATTTCAAAGCATTCAGTTAGAAAATGAAGCAACCCAAGCCTCTTTCGACTCAGGTAGCTTGACGTTTAGTTGTGTGGTTTTGGTATACAATGGCGGGAAATTCTTGTCATTCATTTTCAAGCTTTCTTCAGACCCAACCTCAACCTCTTTGTATAAGAAAAATTCATCTTTCGGAGGTTGATCAGATGGCTGGTCCTTTTTCGGAACATACTTCTTCCCTGGCGGGGTCGAAGTTTGCTTCTCCAACTTCTCAAAATAATCCAAAGGTACATTCATCTTCTTAGTTGAAGATGATTATTTTACTGACTCAGAAACCTTTGGTTTTTGAACATTTGATGTCTTCTCCTCAGATTTTGGCTTCCAAGTTTGTTCAGACGAAGCAACCCTTTTGTAAAACTTATCATTTTTAGTTACCGACTGTTTTACGGGTTCATTTTTGATGTTTTCATTTTTCAAAACTTTCTTCTCAGCAAACATTGGTGCTTTACCTTTGACATCGTCTTTCTTCTTCGGACTCTCGACAACCACAGACTTAGGCTTCGAGTTGGTTCATTTTCGTGCAATGTGTCCAACTTTATTGCATTTAAAGCATGTGCGGGTGTCAACCTCCCGACTTTTGCCTTCGGTCTGAGGCTGTGAGGCCTTCTTCTCAAAGAATTCTTCATTTGATTTTGAAAAAATTTCAGATTCTTGCTCAGAATGTGAACTTGAGCTTTTCACAAACACTTTCTTTTCGACAAACCTTTTGTTTGGAAAGTTCCTTCTTTGATTGTTCTTACCACCCTGATAACCACCCGACCATCTGTTTTGGTTGTTGTTGTTAAAACATGGTGGTACAACAGGTTTTTAATAGTAAGATTTATCTTTTTCAAAGTTCAATTGCCTTTTGGAACTTTTCAAACCCTCAATTTCAGAAACATCAATTTCAACCAATTTTAACACATTCTTCAACTTGTCGACATTCACATTCTCAAGTGGAAATTCAAGATCCGAATACAACTTATCTGAACCAGACATCTTGTACATCACAAGAGTAGGTTCTTCACTTAAGTTGTTTTTGGATTTTGATTTCGGAATGTACTTATTCAAAAAGCACTCTTCGTCCTCAATCAAATCACTGTCAAATTTTAAAACGTTCTTAACCACATTTTTAATGACTTCAGACTGAATACTATCATCATCTGATGATGAAGTGAATGTGACATCGATTGTTTCTGGAAGTTTTACATCATTTGTTTCATCATCATTATCCAACCCAGACTTTTTCTTTGAAAAATTGTTTAACACGGGTGGTGGAACTTGATGATAACCCACCCCGGTTCCATCTGAGTATACATCTTCACCAGCTTTGTTCTTCCCAATTGGTTTGGGAACTATGTGTTGAAGAACAAAGCTCGCGGAGCTGTAACTGTTCAGTTTCAGATTGATTCTTTCATTTTCAATCTTAGCTTCCTGAAACTGAAGCTTAAGATTTGCAATCTCATCTAACTGCTGATTGATTTGTCTCTCTTTTAACTGAAGGATTCCAGACAATTGAAAATTCTCTTTAGAAGTTTTACTGTTTCGCTCATCAGAATCTTTTATTGTTCTTTTGAGCTTCTCATGATTTTCAAAAAGTTGTCGGTTTTCATGAATTAACTTCTCATTTTCTTTCTTAAATCGTTCTACATCACTTTTATCTTTTTCAATTCTTTCAGTTAACTCTTTGATTCTTTCGTTTGAAGCTCTCACCAGTTTATCTCGACTTAAGATTTGATCTTCAACCATTTTGACTTTTGCAGTTAGTTCTTCAGTCTTTTTGACTATGAGATATGCATTTGTGCTGCAAACCTTGCAATCTTTCATGCAATTTTTGCAATCACTTTCAATTTTAACCTTATCAGTCTTACCTGATTCATTTGTTGAATCACTTTTACTGACCTTGCTCTTTGACTCAGATGCAGACTTAGATTCTACCTCTAATTCATTTCCCATGAGCACTTTATCTGCCATCTTTGTTAGGTTCTCTACGGTCATTTCTTTTGTTATGTCGATTATCCCATCATTGACTTTCCTTGACTTTAACTCTTCCTCTTCAGCTTTCCATGCCCATTCTCTCTCTCTCTCTCTCTCTCTCTCTCTCTTCCTCCTGTTGCTTTATAGTTTCTATGAGAGTTTCAACAATGAGTGTTGATGGTTCAGCAATTATGTTGCCTTTTGGGTCCAAATAGCACTCACGATCAGCATCCCACCTGTTTGCCTTTTTGGCCTCTTTCCAGGCTCGATAGTTTCTATCCTTCATGGTTTGAGCAAACATTTTTCTATTAATGTATTTCTGCTCTTCAGTTCGTGTGTCTTTGTATGGTTTGACTTTTGCCATGAAAGCATAACCTACATCATTGTCTTCTGGTAAAAAGTCACTCCAGTCGAAGCCCTCGTCATCATGAATTACAGCTAAGGCTCTAGACTTCTCCTTAGGAGTTTCTTCAATTTGCTTCATTCAGGGCGGCTCTTCCCGATTAAGATGATAAACAACCTTTTTTATATTAATCATCATGGAACGGATTAGCTGTTTCATCTGAAGCTGCATTCCTGCATTCTCTCTTGAAGTGCCCTTTCTGTTTGCACTTGAAGCAGGTAACCTTTGACTTATTGAAGCCCAACTTCGTTGAAGGTCCACTGATTGAATTTCTCCCGGTTATCTCCATGAACCTCTGAGCATGTCGGATAATGCTAGCCATGCACCAGCGTATGTCAATCAATTCCATTTCCTCGGGATCAATTTGATCATAATCTTCTTTGGTCAGGTTCGTGTTTCCGATCTTCCCAGCTACCAAGCTTTCATAAGATTCCAGGATTGAAGCAAGAAATACCATTTGTTGTTTTGGAGTTTCTTCATTGAAGTTCTAAGCATTATTCAAATTCACTGCAATGTTACATTGAAACACGTTTTTAGGAACGGTTTGCTGCTGCTGGCTTGTTACGGATGAAGAAGAACCACCGTGATAACCACTACTTGGTGTTGAACTGCTGCTTTGTCTTTCTTGAGCGTCTGTGTTCGAGCTTTCAGCTGAAAATGCAGTCTTTGGTGAAGTAGTCTTCGGAATCATGCTGCCCCTGTAGTAAAGATCAACGTTTTGTTAATACGGGGTGTTGTTGACTTTGTTCATCTTTTTTATTTCAAGCTCATGGATCTCAATCCTATCTATCAGCCAATCAACAGTCATGTCCGACATTTTCATGGTGTTCTTCAAAACTAACCCATAATACTGCCAATCCTTTTCTTCAGGTAAGAATTCAAGCAGTTTCTTGACCAGCTCTTCCTCAGTCACTGCGATACCGTATCTTACAAGTTCTATCTTCAGGTGACATAACCTCTCGACCATCTTCAACACATTCTCATTCTTCATGCACGCAAACAGATCGAACTCTTTCTTTAGCAGACGTTTCTTGTTTTTAACGATATCAGCTCCTCTAATACATTTCTTCTCCAACTTGGCCCACAAATCTTTTGCATTTTTATAACTAATCAATGATATAATATCATCTCAAACAGATTGATGCAATTAAGCTATACATTTTTGTTCGGCCACAAATGATTCTTGTTCAGTATCACTTAGATTTTCATAATCATGCCTTCCAATATTGAAACCGTTTCTCATACATTTCCAGCTATGGTACGCAAATGCTTTCAACCAAGCTTCGAATCTGCTCGCCCACCTGTTGTAGTCTTCGATCGCCATAAGCTTCGGCGGCTTGTTGTAAGTACCGTAAGCATTGTCTATACTGAGCGAATCAGCAATCGCTTTCTTCGGGTTTGGAGTAGTGTTGGAAGTATTTGTCGTAGCATCCCCGGTGTTGTATGCAAACACATCGCTGAACGGATTAAGGAATTAGTCTCCCATTGTTGAGTACCTGAAAAAATTTCAAACACTTAGCCAAATTTTCACAAGTTTAAAAATTTTCAAACTGATGCACTTGGATTGGATGGTGATCTGATCGAGTGGTGATCCGATTGGGTGCTGATCCGATCGGACAGCACAACCAAGTACAGTCAACGAATAAGCTTAAGTATCGGATGACGACTAGATAGGGTGATGATCCGATCGAGTCACTCAAAAGTTTTTTTTTTTGAAAACTTAAATCTCAACACTTCACCGATCGGATGGTGATCCGATCGAGTGACACTGATGACGTCAGTAAGCAAAATATCTAGAGCAGTCTATGCCAATCCGATCGGATAGCTGTCCGATCAGGTGGATGACGTCAGCAAGAACAATGAACTCAACATGGTTTTTGATAGATTTGAATCAGTTTTGGTTGGAATTTTTCTATGAAAATTTGAAGGATTGATCTTTGAACAATTGCGAGTCTAATGATATCAAATTTTTTCCGTAAATTCCTGTTCAATTTTTAGTTTTTCTCGTTTTTAAGGTGTAGAAATGTAAAACACAACAAGAAATGTGTAGAAGATGAGAAATTGGTCAAATTTTCGGTGAAATTCGACAGAAATCGGCAAAGAATCGCTGAAATTCTGGTGAATTTGCAGTTGTCGTCTTCGATTCAACCTCCTGTGGCTCTGATACCACTTGTTAGGCCGTTGGATCAGGATCTGTTCGTGTGGAACGTGGATGAATCGACCAGAATCAATGTGCGGAATCCATTGATTATGTAACAAGATCAACAACAACGCATTCAACGTTTAGTCTTGTCTGATTTTCTATTAGAATGATTGTGAAAGTACAATAGCACCGGCAGAATCTCAGACTAGCAAAGGTTCCTTACAAGATCAGCCAAAAGTTCTAAATCACTAACACATGCTAGCTATTTATAGGCAAACATCAGGGAGGTTATAAAGTGTCACCCGATCGGATGGTGATCCGATCGGATGACATCTGACATCTGTCGGACTTCACTTTTACATTTATGCGCCATTCCCTAGTTTGTCGTTATACAAACATACATAGAATTACATACATATACACAAAAGACATACACAGTACAAAATAAGACTCAATGCTGACAGAAGCTACAGACATATGAACTAACAGTTCGTTACATTATTTTTGTGTTTATTACAAAATGCATGCAATTTCTTTTGGTAAGCGCAAAAACACTATGGTAACCAAATACAAGTCTCATGAACGATTAGCGGTCACAAGGAATGCGCAAGGTCCAGCCCTACGTTCACACATGAGCTTTATACCATCTTTATTCGCCTTACCTAAACAAAGTAATTGTACCCATGCAAGTCATTGTAATTCAAACATATCATATATTCAAAACAATCACTTGTACAGCAAGCGCATTAGCAAATATCTACATGCACAGCAGTGCATCAACAAGTTATTTGCGCCACAGTGCATTAACAAACCATCAAAAGGGATCCACATCCCAAACCTGTTCAAAATACAAATGTTTAACAACCACAAAAGTACAAAGAACCTAATCTAGGTCTTCATCATCATCTTCTCCCTCCGGAAACACTTCCTTTAATTGCGCCACAAAATCTTCAGATTGCAGCGCAGCAGTGACTAAGTCCATCACAGGAAGGTGCAAAGTGTTGTATTCAGCCTTGGCAGCAGCATGAGCAGCTTCAATATCAACTCCGTGCGTAGCGGACCTGCTGGTATCCCAATCAACCTTTAATGCATTAGTGACATGCTAGGTACATTCTGTGTATCCTTGGGCATATCCGTCATTACGCGCAGTAATCAGCAGATGCGCAACCGTTTGATCTAACTCAGTGGAGTTAAGGACAGAATTGGCAACCTGCGCATTACAACAAATAAGAAGATGTACAACTACATCAAAATATCGCAAAGAGCTGACACACTTACACTTATGATCCCGCGATGCTTCATCCAGAGCATATCATTCTTCAACGGTTCAACCTGACTCTCCACCGTCACTCGAGCAGTTTCAGAGTTTTCTGACTTTTCTTCGGTTTCACTCAGGCGGCGGGAAGTCTCAGCTTTTTCAACTCGCTCAAGCTGCAAATATTTTCTGGTAGATTTGAGCTCCGGCTTAATTTATTCCTGGTCAGATAATAAAGAGATCTCCTTATTCTTAAGGGCAAGTGTGGCGCAAGTTCGTACCTCTCTCTGTTCACTCCTCTCTCAATGAGAACGCGCTTCATCGTGGGCCGCTTCAGCTTCCGCCTTCTCTTTCTTCAACTTCTCAATCTCCGCATCTTGCTTCTTCAGCTTCTCAAGCTCTGCCTTGAGATTATTGATGACATCGCGAAGACCCATTTTTTCATTATTGTCTTTCTCGCAGATTTCCCTCCAACGTTTACGCTCCTCTGAAAGTAGAGCGGCTTCAGCCTCCGCTTTTCTTTTCCATCCTGCGGCAGACCACTCTTCAGTTTTCTGATCGCTCTCAAACTTGGCCCGATCAGCCTCCAACTTTGCCCTCAACAGGGCAACTCGGGTCTCCTTTTCAGAAGCTTTTTTCTTGGATGCTTCAACAGTAGACCATTCTTTATACATACTGTACCACTCGCGCACTATACGGTGCGTAGTGGAAGTAAAGCTTGTAGCTTCTTCAAGGTAGGCATGATAAGACTGATCGTGAGAACGATCTTCTTGAAACTTCACTTCAGCAGGCGGAAAGGTACCTTGTAACCAATCACGACAAACCCGCTTGTCTGAAAAAGTGTCGCCTTTCTTCAGTTTCCACACCGGAGCGTGAATCTCAGAAGATTTTTTCTCTGAGTAAGTTCTGTAATAGTAATCCCCCAGAGTTTCCTCTGGGCGGATGGGGGAGTTTTCTTCATCATGGGCAAAAAAGCCCTGATCACCAACTGGGCCCCTCTCAATATTTACAGGCGCAGAAGCAGCAGCAGAGGTAGGGATAGTTACCACAGGGTCTTCGTGAACAGATTTCCCTCTCTCTGGATCACGCACCACAACTTCAGGAGACTGGGGCTGAGCCTCATCAACATCTGCAGTCTCCGGTTCCACAACCTTCTCTGTTTCCATCTCAACCTCAACAGGTTTCTCAACTTCAGGATTTCCCACTTCAACAACTTTCTCTACCTCTGCTTCAGCAGCTTTCGTACCTTTTAATTGCTCCCTGATAGATGCGCGAAGTGATGATGGCAGGAGATCATCATTTAAAACAGATGATGGCTCCGCGCGAGCATAAGGAGTTGTCTTTTCTGAAAAAACAAAGGTTATATTAACAAACAGTGTGCATAAATAACACGTAAAGAAGATACTCACCTAGTGGAGGTTTTGTAATAAAGGCATCTAGATTGCCTCTTTTGCAAATTTTTCTTTTCGACACCTTCTTAGCAGGCTACACCTCAGCCTCAACTTCAGCCTGTTTCCTTTTCACCGCCTTTTTTTTCACTAAGGGCTCTGGACTTGACTCCAAATCAATGGGGTCATCAGGATTCGAGGCTGGGATTCAGAGGGAATCCCGGGGCTCCGCCTAGGGCTTCCTTGCAACTACAGGCGCAAGTCCTTCCAGCGTATCAGACACCACTACATAATCACACCAGGAGTCAGAGGAATGGCGCGTACCTTTTTTCTCTCCCTTGACAATCTTAGCCTTTGAAGATTGTGCCTTTGGCGCGTCAGTCTTCTTCAGCGCAATGATAACAGCCGGTACACGTTGTTTCTTCTTCTCGGGGCCTATGCCCAGGTTACTCAACTCACCTAGTCAAAAGGAAAATATTGCAATATTACCCCACGCGAAAAGACAGCAAAGAGTAATATTGCAATATTAATCAAAAACAAAAAAATGAAACTTACCGGCGCCAGTAATAAAGGCATCTAGATTGTAAAGAAGATACTCACCTAGGGGAGGTTTTGTAATAAAGGCATCTAGATTGCCTCTTTTGCAAATTTTTCTTTTCAGCACCTTCTTAGCAGGCTACACCTCAGCCTCAACTTCGGCCTGTTTCCTTTTCACCGCCTTTGTTTTCACTAAGGGCTCTGGACTTGACTCCAAATCAATGGGGTCATCAGGATTCGAGGCTGGGATATCAGAGGGAATCCCGGGGCTCCGCCTAGGGCTTCCTTGCAACTACAGGCGCAAGTCCTTCCAGTGTATCAGACACCACTACATAATCACACCAGGAGTCAGAGGAATGGCGCGTACCTTTTTTCTCTCCCTTGACAATCTTAGCCTTTGAAGATTGTGCCTTTGGCGCGTCAGTCTTCTTCAGCGCAATGATAACAGCCGGTACACGTTATTTCTTCTTCTCGGGGCCTATGCCCAGGTTAGTCAACTCACCTAGTCAAAAGGAAAATATTGCAATATTACCCCACGCGAAAAGACAGCAAAGAGTAATATTGCAATATTAATCAAAAACCAAAAAATGAAACTTACCGGCGCCAGTCGAAGGTGGTGCAGCCAGATCTTCATCCCAAGGAAGGGCAAAATTCCTGACTATCTGCAGATACCAGAGTTCCTCACCAGCACCCTTCGGGATGGTGGCCATCATTCCGTTCTCCCTCTTGTATGCAACGACATACAAGGAAACAACTACAAAGAGAAACATGGGAACAAATTCATATTATTTACAAAAAAACAAGAAAACAAAAGGTAAGAAAATCCCAAATTTTACTTTTATCACCCTCCATGTACACTGGTTTGTCTTCACGATCCATCTTCCAGTAAAGACTCATACCGGCAGCAACCAGGGCCTCCTCCAGAAGTTCAATTGACGGAACATCTTTCAGACCCTGGTACCAAATCTCCGATTGTGGAGTCTTAATGTTAGCAACCACAATGTCTTCTGTACCCCTAAAGGTCATTTTCATCGGAATCACACCAGCTTTGATAAAGAAAAATTTCGGTTTCCAATCGTGAAAGGATTTTGGTGGGTGCAACAAGATTTTCTTCGCCGACAAACGTTGGGCAAAGGAATAAAAGCCCTGGGAACAGTGGAATTGATAAAACACTCGGAAATGATTAACCGTTGGCTCAATATGCATTGACCAGCAAAGGAATTCAAAGTGACGAATCCGAACCATTCCGATGGGGTGTAGTTGAGAAATATGAAACTTGTACTGTGCAAGGATATCGAGAAAAAACCTTGTCACCGGTAATTCGAAGTTGCCTTCAGTAAAATAATCCCAAAACAAAGTAATATACCCGGCCGGAGCGTCTGCCGCCGTCTGACCATCATCTGGGTATCGAACACCCCAACTCTCAGGAAATTTAAAGCTTCTAACTAAGCCATCAAACAATTCTTTCGACTAATGGTGGAAGACCGGCAGACATTTCTTCTGAAGAATACTCATGACGTTCTCCGGTAGACATAAGGGGAAGGATATGCAGGTTTCTTCAAAGAAATATTAGGGAAGAAGAGTGGAATTCAAAGAGCAAACAATGAAAAGAAGGCACTAAAGGGGTTTATATACTCACCGCCATCAATGCCCAAGAAAACCGTAATAGCCCCTTTTTTCAGGAAAAAACGGTTATCGAAGCATCATGTCACACCCCAACTGATGGCGGAAGCATCGGGGTGCGGCACTAAGCGTTCAGATTGCTCACGAGTTTCCATAACATCAAAAGTTTCATTATAGATTAATTGAGTTTCAAGCGAAATTTGTCTAAAACAACATCACCAACAAAGTATCAAATACAACCATAAATCATTGTTCAAAAATCTAGATTAAACTAGGTGGGTTTCTAAGCATCAACCCTAGCTTGATTTCCATGATTCAGCATCCTATCTGCCTGCAACATGTATTAAAATAGAGTCAATATAAAAATGTACCGGCGAGTATACAAGTTTGAGTATATAGCATAATAGATTCAAAAGACTCATATCCATAATGTAAATGATAACAAAATAGTTTCAGCCATGCTAGTGTTTGCAGTCCAAGTGATAGCCCAAGTGTCCCGATGCTTTAGTGTTTTCCCAAGAATCAAGGAAAACTAGAATCCTCCTAACAATACCCCCGAGAATAATGGGGATGTGCATCTCCTATAGCGCTACTATTGTTAAGGCAGAACTACACACTCTGGATTAAACGTTCACATAGCATAAAGAATCAAGAATCAAGAATCACAAGTTTCACATACACATAGGATAGAGTTTAGTTTCCAAAAGTATCAAGTTTCAAGTTTCATAGAATATATGTTGCATCCTAAAAGTTTAAAACAAAAAGGGATCGAGTATACTCACAGTGATTGTTTAACAGATTAACTGTTATTGGATCAAAGGGAGTGCTTTAGGTTTAGCCTGATTAGATTACAACAGATGAGTGTCGGACAAAAATAATGAGATTGCGCAAAGTGTCGGATTAGTCACTGGATCGGATTGCCATTCGATTGAGGTGGTTGATGTGAGTGGGGGACGAATTGCCATCCGATCGGATGGTCATCCGTACGGATGGCCATTTTATCGAACGGTCGTTCGATCCAAGTGTTTGAGATTCCCAAAGTTAAGTCAATTGTTCAACTCAGGTTACTCCAATCGGATGTTCATCTGATCGAACGACAGTTCGATCGAATCGCCATTCGATCATGGAGGTTTCCAAAGTTTCAAAGTGTTTAAGGTTATGAGGCGTGTGTCAACAGATCAGATGGCAGTTCGATCGGATGGTCATCCGATCGGATTGCCATTCGATTGAGTTGTCATGTCCCGTTCATAACCTTGTAAAGTTTCTAAGTTTCAAAGTGTTTAAGGTTACGAGGCGTGTGTCAACGGATCAGATGGCAGTCCGATCGGATGGTCATTCGATCGGATTGCCATTCGATTGAGTTGTCCTTGTCCTGTTCATAACCTTGTAAAGTTTCTAAGTTTCTGGTTTAACGGTGACGACGAGGTACGTCTTGAGACAATGGTAAGCATATTATCGTTCAGCCGGTCTGATCGGATGGGAATCACCCCAGTCCGATCAGTCGTCTGTTCGTGATGGGGCTTTTGTCGGAATTCGTACTCCTGTCCTCTTCTCCGGCAACAATCCACTTCCAAACCGATTTCAGACTAACCATCAAGTCTATAGTCCGTTTGGGTCCGGATTCTACCGATCTAAGTAAATGTTTAAGATGAGATGAAGTAAACATAGGTTTTAGTATGAAAAGTCTAGATTCGTCAAGATTTGCTGTAAAAACACCTAAAATTCCTTAGATCTGAGCTAGATCTTGAATGAAATGACATCACTCAACAGTTTGTACAAACCGCCATGATGACGTCACCCTTAAGAGCTCAAATCTCTGGGATTTCATGGTGAAAAGTGAGATTTCAAGGGAGAATCTCATAGAGAATAGTGTAGTGATCAAATATGTACAAAAATCTAGTGTAAAACATACCGAAATCGCCGAGAAATGGAAGAAAATGGGAGTGCGTGCGTCTTGGTCGGAGGAGGCTGTCACATCAGTGATAAATGATGTGACAAGTCCTATTTATAGTGTGTGAGAGGAGACAAGGCGGTGTGGCATGGATCGAATGGCGGTTCGATCGAGTGGCCCTCTGATCGGATGGTCATCCGATCGGATTGCCATTCGGTCAATCCCATCCTTTCCGCGTTCCCGTCTTTGTTTCATTTTGTGAGCTAGATTAAGCGTTGCGTTGTGTATTATTGGATAATAGTATCACATAATTAGATTAAAATATTAACACCAAAAGTTTCCATGTTTCATAGTTTCCGCCAGTGACAAGTCTCCAGTCTCTCGTTCAACCAAGTCTCAAGTTTCACGAGTCTCAAGAGTCAAGCACCAAAGTATCAGGTATCAAGAATCATAGCTTCCAAGAATCAAATATCAAGAATCATAGCTTCCAAGAATCAAGTATCAAGAATCATAGCTTCTAAGAATCAAGAATCATAGTGTTAAATATCAAGAATCAAGTATCATAGTATTAAGAATCAAGAATCTAGATTTAAGCATCACAAGTATCAAAAAGTGTCAAGTATCACATAGTTTAGGGACTAAAATTGTCAATAGCTAAAAGTTCAGGGACGCAGGCGTTACAGTCTCCCCTCCTTTAGGAGATTTCGTCCCCGAAATCTAGGAAGAAGACTGCTCGAAGAGCTGCGGATACTTGGTCTTCATCTCACTTTTCAGTTCCCAAGTGAATTCGGCATCACGCTTTCCCTCCCATCGAACCTTGACTATGGGAATTTTGTTGCGCCTTAATCGCTTGACACCTTGATCCATGATTTTGACCGGTTTCTCCACAAAGTGCACAGCTTCATTTATTTGCAAGTCTTCAAGGGGAACCTGTAGTTCCTCGTCGGCTAGGCATTTACGTAGGTTAGACACATGGAACACTAGATGCACATTGTTTAATTCTTGTGGCAGGTCGAGTCTGTACGCCACCTTGCCAATCCTTTCGAGTATCGCGAAAGGACCCACATAGCGAGGGGCGAGGTTTCCCTTCTTACCAAAACGAACCACTCCCTTCCAGGGAGATACCTTGAGAAGAACTCGGTCACCAACATCAAATTCCAGAGGCTTGCGCCTTCTATCAGCATAGCTCTTTTGTCTGCTCCTAGCCTTGATCAAGTTATCACGGATCTGAAGAATCTTATCCATTGTCTCTTGAATGATTTCAGGGCCAGTAAATTGCTTGTCACCAACCTCATGGCAGCTGAGAGGAGATCGGCACTTGCGACCATACAAAGCTTCAAAAGGGGCCATCTGAATATTGGAATGATACTTGTTGTTGTACAAGAACTCAATCAATGGTAAATGTACATCCTAGTTACCACCAAAGTCGATGACACAAGAACGGAGCATATCCTCTAGGGTTTGAATAGTACACTCGGTCGGTCAATCCGTTTGAGGATGAAAGGCCGTGCTAAGATTCAAATGAGAACCCATAGCGGACTGAAAAGTTTACCAAATACGTGAAGTAAAACGACCAACACGGTCCGAGATTATGTCTATAGGTATGCCATGACGGCATATAATCTCATCGGTATAGATTCGAGCAAGCTTCTCCACTTTATAATCCTCACGAATAGGAAGAAAGTGGGCTGATTTGGTCAAACGATCGACTATCACCCAGATACTGTCGTGACCAGAAGGTGTTCGAGGTAGCTTAGTAATAAATTCCATAGCGATACTATCCCATTTCCAAACTGGGATTTTGGGTTGTTCTAAGAGTCCAAGGGGACGTTGATGTTCAGCCTTAACCTTTGTAGAAGTAAGGCATTTAGAAACATATGCAGCAATGTCCTTCTTCATACCAGGCCACCAATATGTCATACGCAAATCATGGTACATCTTATCGGCACCTGGATGAATAGAGTAACGGGATTTGTGAGCCTCGTTTATAATGAGCTCACAGACATTATCGCGATCCGGTACCCAGATGCGATTGAGGTAGTATTGGAGTCCATTAGGTTTAGTTTCAAGTTGGTCAATCTTAGCGCCTTGGATTTCCACTTCTAGACTTCCTTCATTTGCTAACGAATACTGAGCTTCACGAATACACGCATGGAGATTACTAGAGATACGAATAGAATTAACATGAGTCTTACGACTAAGAGCATCGGCCACTACATTCGCCTTGCCAGGATGATAGCGAATTTCGCAGTCGTAGTCGTTAAGCAGTTCCACCCAACATCTTTGTCGCATGTTCAGTTCTTTTTGGTCAAGGATATGTTGAAGGCTCTTATGGTCGGTGAAAACCACACACTTAGTACCATACAGGTAGTGTCGCCAGATCTTTAACGCAAACACAACTGCACCAAGCTCCAGATCGTGAGTAGTATAGTTTTTTCTCATGCACTTTGAGTTGACGAGAGGCGTATGCGATAACCTTGTCCCGCTGCATGAGCACACAGCCCAAGCCACGGTTTGAGGCATCACAGTATACCACGAAATCATCATTCCCATCAGGGAGAGTAAG
Source organism: Helianthus tuberosus (assembly GCA_030545235.1). Classification (NCBI taxonomy): domain Eukaryota; kingdom Viridiplantae; phylum Streptophyta; class Magnoliopsida; order Asterales; family Asteraceae; genus Helianthus; species Helianthus tuberosus. The sequence continues at coordinate 14,595,169 of CM060412.1, read as the reverse complement.
AACAGGAGCGTTGTACAAACGGGTCTTAAGAGTCTGAAAAGATTCCTCTTGCTCGGGAGCCCAAGTAAAAGGTCTCTCTTTCTGAGTCAACGAAGTGAGAGGAACAACGATCTTAGAGAAGTCCGAGATGAATCGGCGGTAATAGCCTGTCAATCCTAGAAAGGAACGAATCTCAGATGCAGATTTAGGCGTACTCCAATTCTTCACAGCTTCTATTTTAGATGGGTTAACATGAATACCCTGCTTACTGATGACATGAGCAAGAAATTGCACTTCATTAATCCAAAATTCACACTTGGAAAATTTAGCATACAAACGTTCACAACGTAGGAGTTCAAGCATCAAGCGTAAATGACGAGCATGATCAGCTCTAGTTTTAGAATAAATGAGAATATCATCAATAAAGACTATCACAAAACGATCCAAATAGGGCTTACAAACACGATTCATGAGATCCATGAACACAGCAGGTGCGTTAGTCAATCCAAAAGGCATGACCATGAACTTGTAGTGCCCATAACGAGTACGAAATGAGGTTTTGGGTACAACATCTTCGAGTACACGAAGCTGATGATAACCAGAACGAAGGTCAATCTTTGAGAAACAGGACGTACCTTGTAGTTGGTCAAATAGATCATAGATACGAGGGAGAGGATAACGATTCTTAACGGTAAGCTTATTAAGTTCACGGTAGTCGATACACATACGAAACGAACCATCTTTCTTCTTGACGAATAACACGAGAGCACCCCACGGAGAGGTACTTGGATGAATGAATCCTTTGTCGAGCAATTCCGGTAGCTGGCTGGATAATTCTTGCATCTCGGAAGGTGTAAGTCGATAAGGAGCCTTGGCGACAAGAGTCGCACCATGTATGAGATCAATACGAAAATCAACAGACCTAGGAGGAGGAAGACCAGGAAGATCTTCAGGAAAGACGTCAGGGAAATCACACACTACTGGAACGTCACTTATGTTCTTCCTTTTGCCCTCTTGTTCCACCACATGGGCCAAGAAGGCAAAGTTCTGTTTACGCAAGCATCTGTTCTCTTGGGTGCATGACATCAACTTCAGTCCTTTCGAAGGTCGGTCTCCATAGACATGCAAAATATCACCGGACGGAAGAGGTAGACGGATAAACTTTTCGTGACAGGCAATCTCGGCATGATTCTTACGCAACCAATCCATACCGATAATGACATCAAAACTACCCAATTGCATGGGTATCATATCAATAGTAAACACGTGGTCGTTAAGAGCCAGAGAACAACCAACGAGAATAGAATCAACTAGAATAGACTTCCCATCGGCAATCTCCACCGAAAACGACTTAGGTAACATAGAGCATGCACGGTTTAACAAAGATTTAAATTCTACGGACACAAAGCTTCTGTCGGAACCAGTATCAAATAGTATCGAAGCGTAAAGGTTATTAACGAGAAACGTACCATTAACGACGTCATTGTCGTTACGAGCCTGATTAGCATTAAGATTGAACGCTCGTCCATGAGCGGCTGGCTGTTGGTCCTGGTTCAACTGAGGACACTGATTACAAAGGTGAGTAGTATCTCCACACTTGTAGCATGCACAAACATCGTTTATTGGCCTCGGGTTCTGCTGAGGAGCTGGGAGAGCTGGTAGGGCTTGCTGAGCTGGGGCTTGTTGAGCTTGTTGAGCTGGGTTAGCTTGACGATAGTAGGGTGTCGTGTGACCATAGCAATTGCAGTTGGTGCACAAACGACATGCAGAATTAGCAGGATGATGAAAGTTGCAAGTTGCACACTTGGGATGAGGTCCAGTGTACTGCATCTTGACTTCGGGAGCAGCAGGGTTCTGAGCAGCAGCAACAGCAGGCTTAGCAGCAGGGTTTGTAGCAGGAACAATAACATTGCATCCTGAACCCTGAGACTTTCGCCTCTTGTTCTTGCTACCACTAGGTTGCTGGGTAACTTGATTTGCTGTTTTCGAATGAGCGGAGTTTCCAAACTGTTTATCACGTACGCGATTGTTGTTCAAACTTGCTGCCAAACGATAAACTTCCTCAATTGTCTCGAGTCGAGCTGCTTCAATCGAATCTCTCATAGCAGGAGGTAACCCATTGATGTACTTGGTGATCATGCGTTTAGGAGTAGAAACCAAGTGAGGCACGATCAAACTGAGCTGTTTAAAATGAGTAGTATAAGCCAGATTATCATCACCAATCTGCTTCAAATGCCAGCACTCTTCTTCGAGCTTCAGTTATTCATGGGGAGGGCAGAATTCGAGCATCATCAATTCTCGCACCTCAGCCCATGGAAGAGCATAGGCTTCTTCATTAGAACAGATGTTTCTCTCATTTGACCACCACTCCAGAGCTCTGCCTTGAAACATTCCCGTTGCACTCCTAGTCTTTAGATGCTCTGGGCACTCGCTGTTAATGAAGGTAACCTCGATGCTATCAAACCACTCGAGCATAACAGTCACCCCATCACTGCCCGTGAAAGACTTAGGGTTGCAAGAGACAAAGTGTTTGTACCTGAACTTTGTAGGCTTCTCTTTCTCTGTCTTAGAGTCAGCAAAAGAGGGCGGAGTGTTTGATCCTTGGATCTCAGAAACGATCTTTGGCACGACTCGAGCGATCTGGTCGGCCATGAAGGACATCATCTTTTTTCTGAGACTTTTCCCTGGATCTCTTGAGAGTGTCGGATAGCTTACGAGAAGACATCCTAAGATCCAACAAGAGGATCGTATAAGTCTAGATGACAAAATCTCACAGTATAGATTCACACATGGTAGATTAAAGACTCAAGATTCAACAAGATTCACATAGATCACAATAGATTCAACACCGCAACCCCACGACCTTCGCATGGCACGTTGTACGAAGTTTGGCAACATGTCAGAAACGCTTATATATAGGGAGTACCAGCGGCGTATCCACCACGCTTCGGGCACATCACTTCTGCCTCGTACTCGGTGTCATGTTACATGTCGCATTTGCCAACATAACAACGCACTCATCATCATTATTATACACACATAGATCAAACTGGTAGGCTCACATAGACTAATTCAATAGACTCACATAGATTCCAATAGATTACCCAATAGAATCACATAGATTCCAATAGATTCACATAGATTCCAATAGATTCACATAGATTCCAATAGATTCCAATAGATTAGAGTTAACAACCTCATCACAAAACAACGAAATCCCGCATGGCACGTGCTACAAAAGTTTGGAAACATGACGAAAGCACTTATATATAGGAAGTACCAGCGTCGTATCCACCATGCTACAATCATGCCATGTCCGTCTCGTCATCGGTGTCATGCTCCGTTAACCATAACATTAGATTCCGTCACATTTCACATAGATTTCACCTAGATTAACCGGGTAGATTCATTAACATAGATTAATCCAGTGGATTCAACGACTTCAACCCGAGTCCCCAAAACTACGAACTTCACTTAGCGCGTGGTACGAAGGTTCGGTAAGATGCCAGAAACACTTATATATAGGAAGTACCAGCGGCGTATCCACCATGTTTCGGACATGCCACGTCCGCCTCGTCTTCGGCGCTAGGCTACGTTTCGTATTTTGTTCTTGAAAACAACACATATATATAGATTCACATAGATTATGATAGAGTGCACATAGATTGCACATAGATTCCGCATAGATTAAACAAGTAGTTTCCCATAGCTTAGATTTCAACCATCTCGTCACCGGTCTGCAGAACACTAAGTTTTGCATGGCACGTGGTACGAAAGTTGGTAACATGCCTGAAACACTTATATATAGGAAGTACCAGCGGCGTATCCACCATGTTTCAGACACGTCACTTTTGTCTCGTATTTCTATGCCATGTTCCACTTAGTGCTTCTCAACCAAAATAACACATAGATTCATCAAGCAGCTTCACAAAGTATTATAGTTGATCAAGATTCCTGTAACACCTCACAAAATCACGACCAATATAGTATCGACACGTGTCATGAACTTTAAACGTGTAACGAATTGGTTTCGAGGGACTAAAGTTGACAAACGAAGAAAATAGGTGTATAAAGGATCCAAAGTGTGAACATTTGAAAATTTTGCCTTTCAACGACCCAACACGACGTTTATACCCTTAAACGAATAAATTATGAAACGTATGAAACCGTTTGTGGAAGAAAGTGAAAGTTTACAAGACGCGAGGGTGAAATGTGTCAACATGTTTAAGTAATACCTCTGAGTGACTTTTTAACGAACTCGGAGCCTTGTAACGATTAATTATGCTCCCAAGAATAAGTGATAAAAATTTCATGAGGTTTCGATAACGTTTGAGATAAATACGGCAACTTTCGTAAATAAGGGGTTTAAAGCGTCAACGAGGCAAAACTAGTGTTTTCGGTTATCGTTTAACGAAACCGGACCTAACGATGTTTGGTTATATCTCATGGATCATAAAAATATAAGTTATATGGGTTAATTGTGCTTAGAATGGAAAATATTACGTTTTATAAGGTCCAGGGGATGAATATGTCAAGTTTGAAACTTGAATGGCAGGTAATCTGGGTGGTGGCGTTATGCCACGGGTAGTCCTTTCTGCCGTGGCACAGCGCGACGGCAACATCTGGGCAGAATCCATGCACAGGTGCAGGTTCTGCCCTTCTCTTCACCTTTGCATGGTTTTGATCGAATCTAGGGGCTTGTTTAATGGTTTTACTAGCCTAGGGACATTTGGGATCATCTGAATTACCTCTAGGGACATGTGGTTTGATCTTAGCAAGCCCATATCTCCTATAAATACCCTCATTGTTTCACTTGTTCACTTGCACATTTGAGTTTCATTTCAAAACTCATTCTCTGAAGTCCCTTAGAGCTCTAGGAAGTTTTCCTCAGTTCCTAATTCGTGCTAAATATTCTTGTAAGCATATTTAGCTTTCTAAGTTCAAGTTTTATTAGTTTAAATGACCGAAAGTCAAAGTTACCGTAATTAAGCTTTGACTTTGTGATTAATCACAAGCGGTCCAGCCATTATTCGAATTGAAAGTGGCTATGAGTTGGTAATTATGTAGGTAATAAACCCTTAAAAGGGCACCTGCTGATTATCACTTTTACGTGGTCAATTGTCGGGTCAAACTTATTAATAAAAAGTCAACATAATCAGTTTTTACAAATTAGTTCATAACTGATAATGCAGAGGTTATGGAACATGTTTTAACACTAAAATAACTTGGTAAATAATATAAGAACATGTCTAGGCATGTTCAACCCGACAATTCTGAGATTAGGCTCGGTTCGCAACCGAAAGTTGCAAAAGTAGACTTTTGCTTTGACTTTCAGTTCTGACCCGATTTAGCTTAGTTTAGATATGCCTTAGGATTCCTTTAGGACCATATTTTAGGTTAGTATAACCCTATGAGGTTATACAACTTGGTTCCATAGAAATCCTAGTTCATTGCATGTTTCCGTTAAATGCTTAAAAGTTGACCATTATGCCCTTTTGATATTAAAACGAGATTTTTGAAAATGTGAGAGGACAAAAAACCTTTATTACTGATATTTAAGTATGTCCTAAAAGTTTGACATCAGATTATGGTCTAAAATAGAAGTTATGCGCGATATCGTAAAATGAAAGCTTTTTATTAATTAAACGGCATTTTTGGCATAAAACCTATTTAAACCCAAATTTTGACACCAAACTTTCTACCCACTGTTAAGATATAATATTTAGGGATTTTTGGAATTTTTGCTAAATTTTAAACTGATCATAACATAGGTTTCTTGCATAGGCTCGGTATTTGACGGTAATGCCCTTTTTGCTAATAAAATGAGTTTTACACATCCTTTGCATGTCAAACCTTTTTCTACTGATTTTATACATCAAATAAACTATTTTAAACAGTAGAGGCTGATTAAAATCTCATATTTCCTTAATTAACCCGAATATCATCAAATACCGACTTTTATGCGATTTAGGCGCATAGTATGGTTTAAAACCATATTTAGCACCTAAGACTTAATACCTACTGATGTTATGAATAAATTTTTATACTTTAACAGTAAGTAAAAGTTTTAAACTCAGATTTCCAAATTTGACCCTTAAAGCATATGTGAAATGACCAAAATGCCCCTTCGGTACATAGTTTGGTCATAAAAGATAAATTTCACATATGTACGATATCTTACTGATGTAACTTATTAAAATAAATATTTTTACTGATTATTTTAGACCATAACCTCAGATTACTATTTAACCTCTTTTATAAGCCTTAAAATGACCAAAATACCCTTACGGGTTTTAAATTGATTTTAAATTCGTTTTGGGAATAACGGAAGATATCCTATTGATATCACAACATGATAAAAGCATATTAACTTGTGGAACTTGTTTATGGCTCTTTTGGTTACCCGTTATGCATATTCGCGTTCGGTACGGTTTATGAAACTAGTTTGCATAAATTAACCGAATCGGGTCAAACCTTATCATTTTTACTTCAAAATTCAGAATGTGTTTAGTTTACACATATTATACAAGTCTTCATACTTGTCGGGTCTAAATCACATTCTAATCCGGTCTTCGCTTAATCGTGCGTTTTGAACCGTAAACCTTTCATTAAAACTAACCGGTCTAAGTTTACACTTAAGTAAGACCCCTTAGGAATCTAATAGGTTATTAAAACCTTCGTTCTAGATTTAGGAGCCCAGTAAAAGCTATTTGCACTTGCTGATTGTTATACGGCTGAGATTAAAATTATATTTTGCTCAGGTAAATACTTTTAACTTATTTTTCCCTTATACGGGCTTGGGACACGGTATTTAATAATACCGCTTGGTTGGGTATTGAATCTTTAATCGAATAATGGTTAAATCATTGAGATAACCTGTTTAATCTGTTTTGTTTGATCTAAACCTTTGGGGGGTTAATGACCATGTCCTGGATATCCTCGGCTCATTCATTGAAATGGCCACGACTTAAGCACGGGGTGTAAGCATACACCTGCCAGTGCGTATCTAAAAAGATGTACCCGTTTGTTGAGACTAACACGCCGTGGGTTTATATTACGTGGTCTGTCTATTAATCTTTAACCTGGTACTTCTAACCCGGGCTACTGAATGGATGACAAACATATAAATCTTTTACAATATTATTTTTAAATAATTGTCCCAAGTTATAAAAGAATTTTGTGCCTTGTGCACTTAAATCAATTTTCTTAAATATTTTCAAAAAGAGTCAGTTAATTGTATTTACCAGTGTAAACTGACGTATTTTCAAAAAGGTTAAGTGCAGGTACTAAGCGTAATGGGCTGGAACTCCTGAGTGATTAAATAAAGAGTCTTGCAAGCTTTTATCACTTTAAGTCTGTTGAACAAATACTTCTTTTATTTTGATCCGCCTGTGGATCCATCTTACAACCCGTTATGTAATATTTTATGTTACTTTCGAATCGGTTTGTATAAATTACTTTTAGTCTTCCGATGTGCATTTGAACTGTGATTAATTGTCTATGATGATATCAAATACGTCACGATACTCCCCTCCGGGCCCACCGGTAATACGTGGAAATATAGGGGTGTGACAGGTTGGTAGCCGAGCCAACATTGAGTGAATTAAACACTAGCCTTTTGTGTTTAATCTCAATGATACAGTTGCACATTCCTTGACTTCCGAGTCTAGACATGAAATAGGAATAGTCTCATCCCTAATAAGTATACTATATTTTCGATGTTTATGCATCTCAGGATCATGTCGCCGAGTAAAGCTGCTATTGGTGGATGCACTCCAAACCCAAAGCCTAAGAACGTTAAACTTCGTACCTCGGCTAGGATAAGCGTACGACCAGTATGGAGAAAGGATCTTTTTGGACCCATTCCCAAAGTCAAACCAGTTGAAACCATTAACCATATTCCAGATTCTTTACCTAAGACTTTTGAAACTTCAAATGAGAAGCCAACATCAGAGAAGTCCATACCAACTGTCCCTGAGGTTCCCACTCCAAAGATGATACTTATGGACCCAAATGACCCATATTTCTTACCTTCAAGCTTTGGAATCCCAAACTTGGATTATACCTGTCCTGACCCTATTCGTGAATCCATATTATTCATTAACCATAGAATCCTTGGATTCCATTTTTGCAAAGGTTCCTAGTATGGAAGGTTTCGACTATTCACCAAAACCTTCAGTATCCGTACCGCACACAGTGAACCAAGGAGAAAATTTCCAGAAATGAAATGAAGAAGAAACTCCTTTTGTTGTATTTCATTTCTTTAAGTAGTCCTTATAAGGACATATTTATTTTAGTCCCTGCGTGGACATCTTTAATTGTTTAAGACCCGTTTAGGGAAATTGTTGTAATAATTATAACTTTCTATGAAAAGTTTCCTTTTTAAAAAAATTATTTTGGCATTAGACGTATACATATATATTATGAACTAAATCAAAATATCATTCCTTTTTGTAATTGATCTGCCAATAAATATTGAAAGAAAATCTTGAAGGTATAACTTAGCCTATATGTCATTTTAGACATGGCCCAGATGGTATAACCTTTTCAAGATTCAAATCCTTGTTAACATCTGAAAACATGTTAGCACTCCTGGCAAAATGTGATTCGATAAAATCACACAAGTCATCCTTATGTTGGATTCTTCCAATTCCTTTTCTCTATTTTAATTTAAACATCCATTAGTGATGAAGTGCCTGCGGGCCATACTTATTGTCTTATAAGACAAAAGACACTTGTAGTCTACCACTCCCTGTCAAGAAAAGGTGATGAACTATGTTCAGGCCTTAATGCCTCGATCCTATAAGATCTTGGCTTATGATTTAAAACTGTCCATGTGACTAGGCCTTTTGTGCCATTCTAATATGTTAATAAATTACAATTAAGGATTAATTATAATGAAAAATCCTAAATAAGTGTGACTAACAAATTAAACGATATGGTTTATTGTTACCATGGTTAATGAATCGTCAAAATTACAATCCATAATAGACTTCTGAATAAATCATTGTCATCATTTTTATGTAGCAATCAAGCTACATGGCTGAATCAGAAGAAGTGAACAGTCACCCTCGAGAGAATAATGATACCACCAGGATTAATGTAGCTGGTGCAGATCTACAAGCCATGATTGATAATGCAATCACTCGAGCTATGGACAGGCTATTCAAGGAATCAAGTGGTACTCATAGCAAGACCCTATCTGTACCTCATCCAAAACCACCCTCCAAGACTCATGTATCTCAAAAGGACGAAACTCATCATTCGTCAAATCAAAGGAGAGTTCCATCTAAGCAAATTGTGCTCAACCAGGAGCCGCATGTTAAGACCTGCTCCTATAAATATTTTGTCTCCTGCAAGCCCAGAGACTTCACATGGGAGAAAGGAGCCATTGATTGTATGACTTGGCTCGATGAAATGGATACTGTGGTTGATATTAGTGGATGTGCAGAGCAATACATTGTGAAGTTTGTTTCACAATCCTTTAAAGGAGAAGCTTTGGCTTGGTGGAGGTCATTGATCCAAGCTACAGGGAAGATCCCGTTGTATAACTTGACGTGGGATCAGTTTATTGCTCTAATCAAGGAAAATTTCTGTCCTCAACATGAAGTTGAGAAAATCGAGACTGAGTTCTTGACATTGGTCATGAATAACTTAGACTGTTAGGCATATCTTACGAGCTTCAACACCATGTCGCGGTTGGTTCCTTATCTGGTTACACCGGAATCAAAGAGGATAGCTCGTTTTATTAGGGGTTTAGCCCCAGTGATCAAAGGGAACGTGAAAGCATCCCGACCTACCACATTTAGGTCTGTGGCAGATCTGTCTCTATCTCTTACCTTGGATGCTATCAGAAACAAGTCTGTCAAGGTTTCTGATGATGGGAAGTGAAAGCGGGAGGATGAGAGTTCTCATCGCTCCGACAAAAAGAAAAAGGGGAACTCTAATCACAAGAAGGTTTCAGGGTTTGATAAGGATAATTAGCAGTCGGGTGAGAAACCTAAGTGTAAAACCTGCAGGAAGCGTCATCGAGGGAAGTGCAGGTTCGAATCAAAATCCCAATCACAGCCTAGAGCTTGTGGGATCTGCAAATCAAACGAGCATAAGACCTTAGATTGCAAGAAGATGAAGGATGCAACTTGTTACAACTGTAATGAGAAGGGGCACATCAAGATCAATTTCCCCAAATATGCAAAGAAACCTGAAGAGGTTAAAAAGACCAATGCACGGGTCTTTCAGATGAATGCTCAGGAAGCCATTCAGAACGACAATGTGATAACATGTACTTTCCTCATCAATGATGTTTATGCTAGAGTGTTGTTTGATTCTGGTGTAGACAAGTCTTTTGTAAATAATAAATTTTGTGAGTTATTAAATATGCCTGTTAAGACTCTAAGCATAAAGTATGAAGTAGAATTGGCCGATGGTACTATAGAGACTGCTTCAACCGTGTTAGATGGATCTTTTATATCCATTAGGAATCACTCTTTTCCGCTTTCTTTGCTTCCAATGAAATTAGCAGGATTTGACATAGTGATAGGCATGGATTGGTTATCTCGTAACCAAGCCCAGATTGTTTGTGATAAGAAGCTAGTGGTGATCAAGACTTCCTATGGTGAGCCGTTAACAATTCAAGGAGATAAGCAGTACGGGTTACCTAAGCAAGTGTCCTTGCTTAAGGCGATGAGGTGTATGAAGAAAGGTTGTGGTCCATTTATATGGCCCAAGTAACCGTTGATGAGCCAAAACCGAAGATTGAAGACATTCCCGTTATTTCTGAATATCCAGAAATATTCCCTGAAGAACTACCTGGTTTACCCCCCAAATAGGCAAGTGGAGTTCAGAATCGATATTATTCCTGGAGCAGCACCAATTGCAAGAGCACCTTATCGGATTGATTTAAGAGCCTTCAGCATCTGTTTAACCAGAAGGATCTTAACATGAGGCGGCGTCGATGGATGGAGATGCTGAATGATTATGATTGTGAAATCGGATATCATCTTGGCTAGGCGAATGTAGTCGGCGATGCCTTGAGCAGAAAAGAAAGGGTTAAGCCTATTAGAATCAATGCCAAGAGCATTGAGTTAAAGAACAGCTTGAATGAAAGGTTGTTAGCCGCTCAAAAGGAAGCTGTATTAGAAGCTAACTATCCGAATAAGAAGTTAGGCGTAACTGCTGAACAGTTATCATATGGAAAGGATGGAATCCTAAGATTGAATGGTCGAATATGGGTTCCAATTTATGGAGGACTTCGAGATGTGATTCTTCAAGAAGCTCATAGCTCCAAATATTATGTTCGTCCTAGCAGTGATAAGATGTGCCAGGATTTAAAGACAAATTATTGGTGGATAGGTTTGAAGAAATCTATAGCCACTTATGTGGCTAAATGTCTGACATGCGCACAAGTTAAAGCAGAACATCAAAAGCCGTCAGGTTTGTTACAACAGCCTGAACTTCCCACTTGGAAATGGAAAATGGTAACCATGGATTTTATCACAAAGTTACCAAAGGCAAAGCACGGAAATGATACTATTTGGGTTATAGTCGATAGGTTGACTAAGTCAGCCCACTTCTTGCCGATTAAAGAAACTCACAGCTCCGACAAGTTAGCCTAATTGTACGTGGATGAGATTGTATCTCTTCACGGAGTGCCAGTATCTATTATCTCTGATAGGGATACAAGATACACATCGCATTTTTGGAAAAGCTTTCAGCAATCTTTAGGCACTCGATTAAATTTCAGCATCGCATATCATCCTGAAACGGATGGGCAAAGCGAGCGTACAATTCAAATGCTGGAGGATATGCTACGAGCTTGTGTTATAGATTTGGGTGGAAGTTGGGATGACCATCTTCCTTTAATTGAATTCTCGTACAATAATAGTTATCATTCGAGTATTCAAGCAACACCTTTCGAAGCTTTGTACGGAAGAAAGTGTAGAACGCCAGTTTGTTGGGCGGAAGTTGGAGATGTCCAACTATCAGGACCTGATATAGCCCTGGAGACGACGGACAAGATTGTTCAGATCCGTGATCGTCTCAAAGCTGCCAGGGATAGGCAGAAAAGTTATGCGGATATGAGGCGCAAACCTTTAAAGTTTGAAGTTGGCAATAAAGTGCTACTTAAGGTATCACCCTGGAAAGGGGTGATGCATTTTGGCAAAAAGGGCAAGCTTAGCCCAAGATACATAGGACCATTCGAGATCATCGAATGTGTCAGAATTGTGGCTTATAAGCTAAATCTGCCAGAAGAGCTTAGTGGAATACATAATGTATTCCACATCTGCAAGAAGCATGTGCCGATTATAAAGGTAAAATGGGATGCCCGAAGAGGCCAAGAATACACGTGGGAGGTTGAATCCACAATGAAACATAAGTACCCTCATTTATTTCAGTAAATCTCGAGGTCGTGATTTCTTTTAAGGGGGTGAGGATGTAACACCTCGCAAAATCACGACCAATATAGTATCGACACGTGTCATGAACTTTAAACGTGTAACGAATTGGTTTAGAGTAACTAAAGTTGACAAACGAAGAAAATATGTGTATAAAAGGATCCAAAGTGTCAACATTTGAAAATTTTGCCTTTCAACGACCCTACACGACGTTTATACCCTTAAACGAATAAATTATGAAACGTATGAAACCGCTTGTGGAAGAAAGTGAAAGTTTACAAGACGCGAGGGTTAAATGTGTCAACATGTTTAAGTAATACCTCTGAGTGACCTTTTAACGAACCTGGAGCCTTGTAACGATTAATTATGCTCCCAAGAATAAGTGATAAAAATTTTACGAGGTTTCAATATCGTTTGAGATAAATACGGCAACTTTCGTAAATAAGGGGTTTAAAGCGTCAACGAGCCAAAACTTGTGTTTTCGGTTATTGTTTAACGAAACCGGACCTAATGATGTTTGGTTATATCTCATGGATCATAAAAATATAAGTTATATGGGTTAATTTTGCTTAGAATGGAAAATATTACGTTTTATAAGGTCCAGGGGGTGAATATGTCAAGTTTGAAACTTGAATGGCAGGTAATTTGGGTGGTGGCGTCGCGCCACGGGTAGCCCTTTCTGCCGTGGCACAGCGCGACGGCAACATCCGGGCAGAATCCACGCACAGGTGCAGGTTCTGCACTTCTCTTCACCTTTGCATGGTTTTGATCGAATCTAGGGGCTTGTTTAATGGTTTTACTGGCCTAGGGACACATGGGATCATCTAAATTACCTCTAGGGACATGTGGTTTGATCTTAGAAATCCCAAATCTCCTATAAATACCCTCATTGTTTCACTTGTTCACTTGCACATTTGAGTTTCATTTCAAAACTCATTCTCTGAAGTCCCTTGGAGCTCTAGTAAGCTTTCCTCAGTTCCTAATTCGTGCTAAATATTCTTGTAAGCATATTTAGCTTTCTAAGTTCAAGTTTTATTAGTTTAAATGACCGTAAGTCAAAGTTATCGTAATTAAGCTTTGACTTTGTGATTAATCACAAGTGGTCCAGCCATTATTCGAATTGAAAGTGGCTATGAGTTGGTAATTATGCTGGTAATAAACCCTTAAAAGGGCACCTACTGATTATCACTTTTACTTGGTCAATTGTCAGGTCAAACTTATTAATAAAAAGTCAACAGAATCAGTTTTTACAAATTAGTTCATAACTGATAATGCAGAGGTTATAGAACATGTTTTAACACTAAAATAACTTGGTAAATAATATAAGAACATGTCTAGGCATGTTCAACCCGACAATTCTGAGATTAGATTCGGTTCGCAACCGAAAGTCGCAAAAGTAGACTTTTGCTTTGACTTTCAGTTCTGACCCGATTTAGCTTAGTTTAGATATGCCTTAGGATTCCTTTAGGACCATATTTTAGGTTAGTATAACCTTCTGAGGTTATACAACTTGGTTCCATAGAAATCCTAGTTCATTGCATGTTTCCGTTAAATGCTTAAAAGTTGACCATTATGCCCTTTTGATATTAAAATGAGATTTTTGAAAATATGAGAGGACAAAAGCCTTTATTACTGATATTTAAGTATGTCCTAAAAGTTTTACATCAGATTATGGTCTAAAATAGAAGTTATGCGCGATATCGTAAAATGAAAGCTTTTTATTAATTAAACGGCATTTTTGGCATAAAACCTATTTAAACCCAAATTTTGACACCAAAATTTCTACCCACTGTTAAGATATAATATTTAGGGATTTTTGGAAATTTTTTCTAAATTTTAAACTGATCATAACATAGGTTTCTTGCATAGGCTCGGTATTTGACGGTAATGCTCTTTTTGCTAATAAAATGAGTTTTACACATCCTTTGCATGTCAAACCTTTTTCTACTGATTTTATACATCAAATAAACTAATTTAAACATTAGAGGCTGATCAAAATCTCATATTTCCTTAATTAACCAGAATATCGTCAAATACCGACTTTTATGCGATTTAGGCGCATAGTATGGTTTAAAACCATATTTAGCACCTAAGACTTAATACCTACTGATGTTATGAATAAATTTTTATACTTTAACAGTAAGTAAAAGTTTTAAACTCAAATTTCCAAATTTGACCCTTAAAGCATATGTGAAATGACCAAAATGCCCCTTCGGTACATAGTTTGGTCATAAAAGATAAATTTCACATATGTACGATATCTTACTGATGTAACTTATTAAAATAAATATTTTTACTAATTATTTTAGACCAGAACCTCAGATTACTATTTAACCTCTTTTATAAGCTTTAAAATGACCAAAATACCCTTACGGGTTTTAAATTGATTTTAAATTCGTTTTGGGCATAATGGAAGATATCCTACTGATATCACAACATGATAAAAGCATATTAACTTGTGGAACTTGTTTATTGCTCTTTTGGTTACCCGTTATGCATATTCGCGTTCGGTACGGTTTATGAAACTAGTTTGCATAAATTAACCGAAACGGGTCAAACCTTATCATTTTTACTTCAAAATTCAGAATGTGTTTAGTTTACCCATATTATACAAGTCTTCATACTTGTAGGGTCTAAATCACATTCTAATCCGGTCTTCGCTTAATCGTGCGTTTTGAACCGTAAACCTTTCATTGAAACTAACCGGTCTAAGTTTACACTTAAGTAAGACCCGTTAGGAATCTAATAGGTTATTAAAACCTTCGTTCCAGATTTAGGAGTCCAGTAAAAGCTATTTGCACTTGCTGATTGTTATACGGCTGAGATTAAAATTATATTTTACTCAAGTAAATACTTTTAACTTATTTTTCCCTTATATGGGCTTGGGATACGGTATTTAATAATACCGCTTGGTCAGGTATTAAATATTTAATCGAATAATGGTTAAATCATTGAGATAACCGTTTAATCTGTTTTGTTTGATCTAAACCTTTGGGGGGTTAATGACCATGTCCTGGATATCCTCGGCTCATTCATTGAAATGGCCATGACTTAAGCACGAGGTGTAGGCATACACCTGCCAGTGCGTATCTAAAAAGATGTACCTGTTTGTTGAGACTAACTCGCCAAGGGTTTATATTACGTGGTGTGTCTATTAATCTATAACCCGGTACTTCTAACCCGGGCTACTGAATGGATGACAAACATATAAATCTTTTACAAGATTAATTTTAAATAATTGTCCCAAGTTATAAAAGAATTTTGTGCCTTGTGCACTTAAATCAATTTTCTTAAATATTTTCAAAACGAGTCAGTTAATTGTATTTACCAGTGTAAACTGACATATTTTCAAAAAGGTTAAGTGCAGGTACTAAGCGTAATGGGCTGGAACTCCTGAGTGATTAAATAAAGAGTCTTGCAAGCTTTTATCACTTTAAGTCTGTTGAACAAATACTTCTTTTATTTTGATCCGCTTGTGGATCCATCTTACAATCTGTTATGTAATATTTTATGTTACTTTCGAATCGGTTTGTATAAATTACTTTTAGTCTTCCGCTGTGCATTTGAACTATGATTAATTGTCTATGATGATATCAACTACGTCACGATACTCCCCTATGGGCCCACCGGTAATACATGGAAATATAGGGGTGTGCATTTGAACTGTGATTAATTCCCACATCGATTAACATCATGAACAAAGCTTCATAAATTTAGTTTGATTCTGAGATTAGAATTTATGTTTTAGATTGCGGACATACGTGCGAATTGTGTAAAACGCCTCAAAATAAACGAAGAATCAAGTTTAAAATCCACACATAAAAATCGAGATAACACAAAAGATAGGCTCATAAAACATGGGATTGTTCCGGGTAGAGGAACGGTGACTAACCAAAGTGATTCGAACTCCTTTCGAATTAAGGCAACGTGTCTTGACTTACTCAGACAAATACGTCATCGATGTTAGGCCTACGATATTCGTCCTTTTGGTCATTCCACGTTCCTAATTGATTGGTAGTTTCGAGACTTTGGCGAGACATAAAATCGAAGAGTGGGACTAGTTTTCAAGGTCTGAGTTTCACCTTTATCTTGACTACGTCGTACCCTAATAGCGTCAGTACTTATCAATAGATAAGACCTACTAGAATATAATATGGAAATTATCCCTTCAAGGTTCGGATGTCACTCCTGACTTGAGGGTAAATCCCGTACAAAATACAAACATTGTTTAACAACATTTTCAAAGTATCAAGTGTATATTGTATCGGCCTTAGGAAAGGCATGTAAGTTTAGTGCTTATATTGTAATAATTAGATAGATATTGCAAGGTGGCATTTTGGTAATTAATGAGAAGTCTCATTAATTCCAAGGCCTATAAATAGAAGTCTTAGGGTTAGACTTAGAGACTTTTGCCACTTTGGACTTTTGCTCATTTGAAGACTTGGAGATCTAGAGCTAGAGAGAGAAAGTCTATAGAGAGAAAGTTCCGTGTACGAGATTCAGGTGTTGTACGTTATCAGATCTTTCAATAGAATCACAGTTATATTACGTCTCGTGTGTTCGGTCACGTTCGTGTACGGATTCCGCACGTCACACGTTTAGTTCGCAATCGTTTTGGAGTCGAAAACCAGTCCTACAAGTGGTATCAGAGTAGGAGCTCGATTGCACGGATCAAACACACTGATTCGCATGGAAATTCATCAGATTGAGATAAAAAATTGCATCAGATTTGCTCAATTTCTTCATCTTTTTCATTTCGTCACGTTTTTAACTGAAAATCGCCAAATTAAATGTGTTTTTACGGTTAAAAATTGCTAATTTTTGGATATGTTGTGCGAAAACACTTGATCTATAAGCCTACAAATTTTCAGAACTTAATTCTAAGCCGTTTGGGAGAAATCTAAAAATTTTTGGTTCGAAAAAGTTGACAAAATGCTAACTGTTGCTGTTGCCTTTGTTCTTGATGTTCACCGGTCGGATGGCAATCCGACCGAGTAACCACTCGACTCGTTCCATCTCATCAAAAAAGTTGACTTTGTTTGACTGTCACTCAGTCGGATTGCCACCCACTCGAGCGGCAATCCGAGTCAAAGTATCCCACTCGACCGTGTTACTTAGTCAACATTATCAACTTTAATCAGCCAACTTTATCAGCAGCTCTCATTAATAACCAACGTCACGTGAACATTAATATCATACTTCAACAAGCCCATGTGTTTACTGAAAAAGTATGATCTAGCGGCCCAATAGATTTTAAAAGGTGTCAGTCCAGATTTTACGGTCCAATAAGGTGTAATTGTCTCGTAATAATCAGATTGAATATTAATTGAGATTGCCGGCAAGTGGTAGGTGTCAAAGTCTCGGACAGCAACTCGGTCGAACAGCAATCCGAGCGAGTTGCCACCCTATTCATTAAACTTTGACCTTGTTGACTGTTATCCAATTGGATCACCACCCGACCGGGCGGTAATCCGATTCAATGACATATCATCCTATTCATTACATCTCATTTAGAGTATTCACTTTTGTTGACCCACTCGATTGGGTCACAATCTGATTCAAGGGATTTGGTTTGCTCAAAGGTTTAAGGTGCAACGAATCGAGTGGCAATCCGAGCGAGTTGCCACCCGATCCTAATCATTTCGTTTGTTTGTGATACAGGTGATTGTCAAAGAATCACATAACCCATCCGCTCGGGCAGCACATAACCCATCCGCTCGGGCATCACATAACCCATCCGCTCGAGCAGCTCAGGTCCATCCGATCAGGCAGCTCAGGTCCATCCGCTCGAGCAGCTCAGGTCCATCTGCTCGGGCAGCTTAAGCCCATCCGCTCGGGCAGCTAAAGCCCATCCGTTCGAAGTATATCAGGCCTATCCGAGCGAAGTGTATTAGGCCCATCTGATTCAAGTGTTATTGCCCATCCGAACCAGTTAACTTTGGCCCATCCGATTGAGTGTCATTTCACATCAAATCAAGTGACATTATACATACTATCGAGTGACATTATCTGATCCGACTCAGTATTATCTGATAATTAATTTTTATCTGATCGTTTGTGTGATTCGTTTTCAGGTGATTTACGAGGTGCGAATATCAGGGAGAATACATCATGGCTGAAGAGTTCTACAATACGTTCTACAAGGCATTCACATCAGAATCTTCCGAAACTTCAACTGTCACACCCAAATCAATAACAAAAACAATTAATGACAACATAAAATATGATAACTTCCATGGAACTTATTCTAAACCACCTAAGCTTGAGAATATAGAAGATTATACATGGTGGAAAGAGAGATTCTTGAACTGGACCAAGGCATATGCTCACGAGAGTTGGTTCTGCTTAGAGTTTGGATACAGTCGACTGATAAATGACAAGAATGAAGAGATCCATCTCAATGATCTTTCCGATGAAGACAAACGAAAATTCTCATATGAACAGAAGATGATCGCATTGATTCAACAATCTATTCGAGATGATATATTTTCATTGTTAAATCATGATGGGTCATCAAAATCGGTTTAGGAAGCGCTAAGGGTTAAAGCTGAGGGTGGCAAACACATTAAAAAGAACAAAATTGCTTTACTAAAAAAGGAGTTTGTTCTGTTTGACAGCTTAAAAGGAGAGTCAGTGAGGCAAATGATTGAACGTTTTTGTCATTTAAAAATTGAACTCGAAAGGTTTGAGATTGTTAAAACACGAGAGGAAATTGTAGATAAAATCATTGAAGCGTTACCATGAGCTGATCAGTGGCAAACGTTTGTGTTTATTTTGAAAAACGATGTGTTATATGAAATAATTACTCTTGATGTGCTGATTGAGAAGATTGAAACTCATGAGCTTGAATTGCAGAAACAGAGCAAGATGAGCAGTTCTACACATCATCAGAATGTCGGTCTTTACTACAAGGGCAATGTACCTTCGGTGATTGTAAGTGAATCACCAAAGACTGGATTCAGTGCTGAAAAGTCAAAAGAACCACAGAAAAGCTCATCAAGCTACAATCTGGGATATCATTCATCTTCTTCAAAAGCAAACTCTGAAGAATCTGAAGAAGTTCTCTGCAACATCGCTTTGAAATTGAAGAATTCTCCGGCTATGAGCATCAATGCAGCAAAACAACAATTGAGTTTTCTGGCATCTGTGTTAGAGTCATATGAAGGTCTAGTATCTGGAAAAATTGGAAACTCAGAACTGACAAAGGAAGACTACGACCAGATCGACCCAGCAGAAATGGAACTCATTGACATACGCTGGTGTTTAGCAAGTTGCATCCGAAGAGCTCAGAGGTATATGGAGATTACTGGGAAGCAGTCAATAGGTGGTCCGTCAACAAAGTTGGGATTCGAAAAATCCAAAGTGACCTGCTTCAAATGTAAGCAGAAAGGTCATTTCAAAAGAGAATGCAAAAATTCTGAAGTTGACGAAACTGAGAAACCTTTCAATGATGATTATTACCGAAAGGTGATTTACCACCGCAGTAAAGAAGTGCCGAAACTGATTGAAAATAATCCCAAAGAGAAGTCTAAAGCATGTGCTGTAATTCATGATGATGAAGGGTATGATTGGAGTGAGATTCTTCCAGAAGAAGATCTTGTTGATGAACGATTCACAGCTCATGGCAGAACAATATCAAAGAGCAAACATCGTGCCTTTGTTGCTGAAATAAAGTAGAAAACTCGAGAAGAAATTCTGAGGGAGAAAACCGAAAGAGAAAGATTCTTTGCTGGTTGCAGAATTGAGAAAATGCACGAAGAATACGAAGATGCAAAGTACTGTGGAAGATACGACAAGAAAAGAGATTGCTATATCAACAAAATGGTGATCCTGTCGTCCATCGAAAAGATGTGGTTTTCAATGACGTTCTTGCAGTAATCCCTTTGTCTGGCGAATACTACTCAAACGTAGCAAAAGATAAAACTTATCTGAAAAGGCTGGACAAGATAATTCGTGATGTGATGACCGCGAGTTTGAAAAAGAGGGATGAAGAAAGAATGAAGAAGAATGTTGAAGAATTGGTTGATGATCTGAAGAAAGTTGTTGAGGAAGTTAAAGTTGAAGCTGTGAAAGTTGAGGATGTGAAGATAGAAGAGAAAGAAAAGAAAAACGAAGCAGTTGGTGAAGAAGCTGTTACTAAAGAACAGCAGGTGAATAAAGAAGAAATGAAGAAGAAAGAGTTAGAAGAAGAGAAGATGGAAAGTTAGATTGAAGTGGATGATGGTGAGAAACAGCAAAAGAGAGATGCTGATCAGGCACAGAAGGAAGCGAAAGCCGAAGTGCCAATCACTGAGGTAAAAACTGAATCTGAAATCTTAAAAACTGCTGAACAGTGCAAGAAATGAATGGAAACGTGCAGTGCTTGTACTGAAAAAGATGAAAAAATCAGAACAAGAGATCTTGAATTCACTAAAATCGAAGATGTTTTAAAAAATAAATGCAAAGAAATGTTAGAAAATGAAAAAGTTTTAAAAGATAATGACGAAAAGCTAGCACAGAAATGCAAGAATTCAGAAAAAGAAAATGAGATTTTGAAAGAAAAGGTTTCGAAAATGACAGAAGAATGTGTTCAAAAAGAAAATGCATGTCAGGAAATGAAAAAGGAGTATGATTCAATAAAATTGGCTTATCACATAACAAAAGAGTCATATGAAGATGTGAAAAGTCAAATGAAACTTGTTCAATCCAGACTGAGATACTGTTCTGAAACAACTGATACGCTTAAGCGACAATATTCAATAAAGCAACAAGTTGTCAATTCTTACATTGAGGATGTTGCTAAGCTAAAGCGTCAAATAGCCGATTTAGAACATGATAACAACAAGTTAAAAAGTTATCATGCGTCATCATATGTGCTTGAAAGAATTTTCAACATAAAACCGGGTGATGATGATTCTGAGAAAAACAAAAAGGGTATTGGCTCAGAGTTTCATCAAGTTCCACCACCGGAAAAGTTTGCATTTTATAATGATGAGAAAGTCAAAAAAGCTTTCAACTTGGTCGATCAATTGCCAGATAACATTGACGTAACCTATTCCAAATCTGATGATTCAAGTGATTCAGAGGTGGTAGGTAAGGTCGTTGAAAGTGTGTTGAAAGGAGAGTCGATTGAAACAGGTAAATCTGAATCACATGATGAAAATGAAGGTAATTTTCATGAAGAATATCTGAAAAATTCAAAATCTGAGAAAAATTTGAATGATGATTCAAAAGGATTGGTTTATACCATGATTGGATCGGACAAATTATTCTTAGATATTGTATCCCGATTCAGAATGTGATTTCAGAAAAGATTGATAAAGTTTTCAAAATGAATGAAATTGAAAAATATGAAATTCCAAAGTTTGCTGGAAAAGGTCACAAAACTTTTTATAACAAACCTGGTTACAAAAAGAAAAACATGAAGGCTGGTTTGGGTTATAAAAGGAAACAGAATTGGAAGAAAAATGAAACGCCAAATTATCAGACAAAGATGAATTTTGTTCACGGAACAAGTTCCGAAGAAGAGAAAGAACTCCAATTTAGACGACAGTCTAATGAAGAGTTCTATGCTCAAAAGAAAAACCAACAACAACAGGTTAAAGATGTGTCCAAAAGAACATGCTTCAAATGTGATCAAATAGGACATCTTGCACGCAAGTGTCCAAATCTGAAACATGTTGGTGTTGAAACAAAAAAGGAGTATGATAATGTTGAAAAACAGAAATCTGAGGATGTGAAACAAAGGTCAACCAGATTTGATTCAAAACAAACTTGGAGGTACAACACAAACAAGTTTGCTTCGAATCAAACTTGGAAATCAAATTTAAATAGATTTGATTCAAGACAAACCTGGAATTCTCACACACCCAGATTTAGAACAACACAAAGTTGGAGAACAAATGTCGATGCAACAAAACCACAACAATTTTGGAAACCAACTGTTGTTCAGAATCAAAATGTTCAAAAAGATTCACATTTTTACAAAAGAGGGACTCCAAAAGGTCAAACATGGTCTGTTAAGAAACAAATGACTTCGGTAAATGAAGAAAAAGATGATGTTAAAATTGAAAAAATCTTTTATACAAAATGACAAGGATTTTCCGAAGTTAAATGATGCATTTTGTGTTGAAATGCCTAAGGTCAAACAGACCTGGGCTAAATTGTTCAAATAATTCAATAGTTGAATGTGCAGGTGCTCAAGAAAATTGAAGACTGTGAGAATGGAAATTGGAGCAGCCTGGCACAACGAGAAGAAGAGGCTGTTGGTCCCTGCGACTGTTAAATAGGGAGTTTGTTTAGTTTTTGTACATAAATAAACAATATTTCAAAACCCTAAAAATTGAAAAAGTTAAAAACCAAAAATATGTTTTTATTTTGTCAAAAATTTGAAAAATCAAAAATATGTTTGTTTTTTAAATTTTGTCAAAAATTCAAAATTTTCAAAAATATGTTGAGTGAATATGCCGAAACCCTCACGGCGGAACAAACATGATTAATTTCACAAGATTGAAAAACGGTTTTCAAACTGTAAATATCAATGTATTGTAAATCATGAGGGTACATTATATTTTCTGCAAAACAGAGCATGAGATGCAGAAAATGGATGGCGAGACAAAGCTATCAGTATCAGGTTGTCAAATTTTCTTTAAATGGTTTTGAATTTTAGGGGGAGTAAGAAATGGTCAGAAAATCCAAAAACATTAGAAAATTTGAAAAAGCCAAAAACATGATAAAATTCAAAAATGAGTTTTTGTGTAAAAAGAGGAAATGATAGTACATCAGTAGACAATCACAGTACGCTAAAGAAATGGAAAGTTAAAATGTGATAAACGGTCTCACTGATGATATGCCAGTAGGTTTTTACACGCTTAGTAGATTGTTTTCGAGATATAAACCTAAATATCAAATACTTACTTATCTCGTGGTGAACATCTCTCGGATATATGGGTAACCCCCGAAATCTTGTTTGAGAGATTGCCTGATTTTGAGATACTAGGTCTTTATACTGTTTGATATCTGGGGTATTATACCTGGTCTTCTGATATTGCGGAAGCAATGGCCTAGACCTCGTATAATACTTTAACGTGCTTTAAAAGCTTACCCTCAGCATAAAAATTGAAAAATATCGAAAGATATGAATCAATTGCAGTTGAAGAAAAGATTCCCTAAAGGGAACACACCTAAAGTCGAGCCTTCATCTCTTTGACTGAACGAAAGTTCATACCTGAGCTCTCAAGGTCTCGCACTAACCCAGAGTACAGATGGTATACTCACCTGTAAGATTGAATCTATGGAATTTTGATACGGGAGTATATTCTGAGGTGGGACACGCGAATAAGTTTAAGTTCTTAAAACACTAATCTCGTATCTCGAATCGATTGAACTTTGTGTGAAAATTTAAGTGGATCAATATACTAACAATCTAAGTGAATCGTTTAGAACTTAAAGTGTTTAAAGCTCAACGGTACTAGTGATTTGTCATAAACTGATATGATCCTCTTACGTGAACTCAAACAAAAATATTGTCTGTAAATATGTTTGTAAATATTTCTTTACTGCTTTATGTTTCAGAAAAATACAAAAAGATTTTGATTTCTATTTTATTTTCGACAACCGATGTCTGAGAACTGAGTTTCAAAATCTAAGTATGCTGATCGTGTTTCTGAAAATAAAACAAGTTCATTAATTTGAAACTTGTAGTTTTTAAAATAAAAAATAAAAAACAGTTTGTGAAATCTCCAAGGTCATTAGTTTGGACTTGGATGATTAACTATGAGGGATTTGGATGCTTATATTGTTAAAATCTATTGTAAAAGAGCCAGTTTCCAATCCTGTTCGCTAAATCTGCCAAATCTTTGAAGATTGTTGATAGGGGAAGAGAATCAAGTATTCCTGGATATATTCATATTATTATATTTAGAGCCAGGATCTTGATTTAAAAAGTTTTAAAAGTGCCAGGTTACGATTCCTGGACAACTTAAAATGCTTTCACTGTAAAAATATTTTAGCATATGTTGAGAAGATCCAGGTCATCAATCCTGGACATTCAAAACATTGTTACTTATAAATGTTTGAGTGTTGCAGATGTTGTACCAGACTACGATCCCGATAGCCAAGTCTAAGGGGGAGTCTGAAGATGAGCTTAACGCAAGGGGAAGCGTGCATTCAAGGAGCCAGGTACCTACCCTGAAGGAGCTTGTAACTGGAAAGCCAGGTGTTGATTCCAAAGCACAGAAGCTTGACGAAAGGGGGAGCCTGAAGAAAGAGTCTACCGAAAGGAGGAGCAGCTGAAGCTGAAGACAGATCCACGGGGATTCTGTTCAAGAAAGAGGGAGTCTGTGTTGCTGAATATGTGACAAAGCTTCAAGAAGACTCAGAGAGAGAGAGAAAGACAAGAGCTACGAGACTGACTGCGGCAATATCCAAGGGGGAGTCTGTTGGTGCATTTATGTCTATCACCTCCGTTAAGACAGTTCGTATCAGAAACAGAAGAAGTTTAGTGCTTATATTGTAATAATTAGATAGATATTGCAAGGTTGCATTTTGGTAATTAATGAGAAGTCTCATTAATTCCAAGGCCTATAAATAGAAGTCTTAGGGTTAGACTTAGAGACTTTTGCCACTTTAGACTTTTGCTCATTTGAAGACTTGGAGATCTAGAGCTAGAGAGAGAAAGTCTAGAGAGAGAAAGTTCCGTTTACGTGATTCAGGTGTTGTACGTTATCAGATCTTTCAATAGAATCACAGTTATATTACATCTCGTGTGTTCGGTCACGTTCGTGTACGAATTCCGCATGTCACACGTTCGGTTCGCAATCGTTTCAGAGTCGAAAACCGGTCCTACAAAATGCGTTGCTAGGAAGCAAATACGGTAGAATGCATAAGTCTTAAACAACAGATAAGAATCAAGATTCCTAGAACTATAGACTAGGGCAAGTATTCCTACTTATCCTAATTCCCTATAGTTATGGCTCTGATACCAATCTGTCACACCCCAACCGATGGCGGAAACATTGGGGTGCGGCACTAAGCGTTCAGATTGCTCACGAGTTTCCATAACATCAAAAGTTTCATTATAGATTAATTGAGTTTCAAGCGAAGTTTGTCTAAAACAACATCACCAACAAAGTATCAAATACAACCATAAATCATTGTTCAAAAATCTAGATTAAACTAGGTGGGTTTCTAAGCACCAACCCTAGCTTGATTTCCATGATTCAGCATCCTATCAGCCTGCAACATGTATTAAAATAGAGTCAGTACAAAAATGTACCGGCGAGTATACAAGTTTGAGTATATAGCATAATAGATTCAAAAGACTCATATCCATAATGTAAATGATAACAAAATAGTTTCAGCCATGCTAGTGTTCGCAGTCCAAGTGATAGCCCAAGTGTCCCGATGCTTTAGTGTTTTCCCAAGAATCAAGGAAAACTAGAATCCACCTAACAATACCCCCGAGAATAATGGGGAGGTGCATCTCCTATAGCGCTACTATTGTTAATGCGGAACTACACACTCTGGATTAAACGTTCACATAGCATAAACTACACACTCTGGATTAAACGTTCACATAGCATAAAGAATCAAGAATCACAAGTTTCACATACACATAGGATAGAGTTTAGTTTCCAAAAGTATCAAGTTTCAAGTTTCATAGAATACATGTTGCATCCCAAAAGTTTAAAACGAAAAGGGATCGAGTATACTCACAGTGATTTCTTAACAGATTAACTGTTATTGGATCAAAGGGAGCTCTTTAGGTTTAGCTTGATTAGATTACAACAGATGAGTGTCGGACAAAAATAACAAGATTGCGCAAAGTGTCGGATCAGTTACTGGATCAGATGGCTGTTCGATCGGACGGTAGTCTGATCGGATTGCCATTCGATTGAGGTGGTTGATGTGAGTGGCGGACGAATTGCCATCCGATCGGATGGTCATCCGTACGGATGGCCATTCGATCGAACGGTCGTTCGATCAAAGTGTTTTAGATTCACAAAGTTAAGTCAATTGTTCAACTCAGGTTACTCCGATCGGATGTTCATCTGATCGAACGACAGTTCGATCGGATCTCCATTCGATCATGGAGGTTTCCAAAGTTTCAAAGTTTCAAAGTGTTTAAGGTTACGAGGCGTGTGTTAACGGATCGGATGGCAGTTCGATCGGATAGTCATCCGATCGGATTGCCATTAGATTGAGTTGTCCTTGTCCCGTTCATAACCTTGTAAAGTTTATAAGTTTCAAAGTGTTTAAGGTTACGAGGCGCGTGTCAATGGATCGGATGGCAGTTCGATCAGATGGTCATCCGATCGGACAGCCATTCGATTGAGTTGTCCCTGTCCAGTTCATAACCTTGTAAAGTTTCTAAGTTTATGGTTTAACGGTGACGACGTGGTACGTCTTGAGACAATGGTAAGCATATTATCATTCAACCGGTCTGATCGGATGGGAATCACCCTAGTACGATCAGTCATCTGTTCGTGATGGGGCTTATGTCGGAATTCGTACTCTGGTCCTCTTCTCCGGCAACAATCCATTTCCAAACCGATTTCAGACTAACCATCAAGTCTATAGTCTGGTTGGGTCCGGATTCTACCGATCTAAGTAAAAGTTTAAGAAGAGATGAAGTAAACATGAGTTTTAGTATGAAAAGTCTAGATTCGTCAAGATTTGCTGTAAAAACACCTAAAATTCCTTAGATCTGAGCTAGATCTTGAATGAAATGACATCACTCAACAGTTTGTACAAACCGCCATGATGACGTCACCCTCAAAAGCTTAAATCTCCGGGATTTCACGGTGAAAAGTGAGATTTCAAGGGAGAATCTCGTAGAGAATAGTGTAGTGATCAAAGATGTACAAGAATCTAGTGTAAAACATACCGAAATTGCCGAGAAATGGAAGAAAATGGGAGTGCGTGCGTCTTGGTCGGAGGAGGCTGTCACATCAGTGAGAAATGATGTGACCGGTCCTATATATAGTGTGTGAGAGGAGACAAGGCGGGGTGGCACGGATTGGATGGCGGTTCGATTGAGTGGCCCTCCGATCGGATGGTCATCCGATCGGATCGGATTGCCATTCGGTCAATCCCATCCTTTCCGCGTTCCCTTCTTTGTTTGGTTTTGCGAGCTAGATTAAGCGTTGTGTTGCGTATTATTAGGTAATAGTATCACATAATTAGATTATAATATTAACACCAAAAGTTTCCAAGTTTCATAGTTTCCGCCAGTGACAAGTCTCCAGTCTCTCGTTCAACCAAGTCTCAAGAGTTAAGCACCAAAGTATCAAGAATCATAGCTTCCAAGAATCAAATATCAAGAATCATAGCTTCCAAGAATCAAGTATCAAGAATCATAGCTTCCAAGAATCAAGAATCATAGTGTTAAGTATCAAGAATCAAGAATCTAGATTTAAGCATCACAAGTATCAAAAAGTGTCAAGTATCACATAGTTTAGGGACTAAAATTGTCAATAGCTAAAAGTTCAGGGACGCAGGCCTTACACATCTGGGGCGAGTAAGGAAAAACAACAAACAACCTCACGCGCGCGTGCGTGCAGACCATGTTGACGACGCACATTTAATGAATGACTGACAAGTGACAGCCTGTTACCAAAACCGTTACACGTCAACAGTCAGCACCGTACCTTTCACCTGCCAGGAGTAAAATTTTTCAAAATTTGAAATCATGAGCACTTCCACTTGAAGGAAAAGTATCTTCCACAAGAAGATTCTTCATATTTCCCGCCAAAATTCTCAAAGCAAAAAGCGCACACTTCTTTTATATAGTCCAATGCTCCACTTACATGCATAAGAGCAACACTGGCCTGGGGGGACTTGAAGGGGTATGGTCCCAAAAACCTTGCGCAGACGTATAGGACCATACCACAACTTCATCACATAAACATCCTTAACATAACCCCGCGAGGCTGTGCAACGGTTCTAAACAAAGATATGAAGAAAACAATCCTCGATAACCACGCACCGGAGAAAAGACAAACTAACATTCAACTAACATCCCTGCGCAGGCTCGCGCAAGGGTACAGTTAGACTTGAAGTTAAAGAACCTAAACATCTTCGCGCGCCTGGAACCAAGACTTAAACAAAGTGTTTTTACTGTTGTAACAGAATTGACACGTGGCAAGGGCCTAAAGGGTTACAGCTGTAAACCTTCTAGAAGACCTCATAATGCACAACCATTCGGTTATAACCGAATGATGATGTGGCTTCATCCTGAACGCTCATCTAAGTCACGATGATAGCACTAACTTGGAGAAAGATCCACACAAACCCACTTTCCACGTGGCATCTCCCTAGCCGTCGATCACACTCACGATCCATGTGCATGGAGGTGACGTTAGTGATTGACAGAAAAGGGCATAACCGCTTACGAAAAATACCTTCCGTTACTATCTTCGTCGACAAGTTTTCCCGCCCAAATTCCAACTATAAATAAGTCATGCCAGGTAGAATCTCACAAGTTACACTCACTTCACTTTTACTACTTCTTCTTCTTCATCGAGATCTGTACTTATTCTCACGCCGGTGGGTGGTCACGAAGAGAACCCCCATTCTCCCCGTGGCGAGTCTAAAGCTTTCTGTTTTGCAGAGATCACCGGAGAAGAAGCTCAGTTAAACACCGAATCGAACGAGAAGACCAACCCCTTTTATGCAGAACTAAACCCCTGGTCCTATTGATTCCGGTCATTCGAACCACTGTTTCTTCAAAAACATATATATATATATATATATATATATATATATATATATAGGGAGAAGATCATGCGAGAACCACCTCTTATTGCGAGAACCGCGAGAACCAATGTGAACACAACCAAAAATGCCTAAAAATAGCTAAATAAAAATCACACAAATTTTTTTTTTTAATATTTTTTATATAAAAATCGCTACTTTTCAAAGCAAAAAAAAAAAATTTTTTTTGCCACTAAAAGTAGCGATTTGAGCATAAAAAATATTAAAAAAAAAATTAGATTTTTTTTATTTTTTTTAGGTTTTTGGGGGGTTTAGTTTTTAGCATTTTAGCTTGGGGGGGGGGGGGGGGTTAGGTTTTTGGGGGGTGTGGGAGGGGGGTTTAGGTTTTTTTTTTTTTTGGGGGGGGGGGGGTTTAGGTTTTTTTTGGGGGGGGGGGTGGGGGTTAGGTTTTTTTAGCTATTTTAGGTTGTGTTCACATTGGTTCTCGCGGTTCTCGCAATAAGGGTGGTTCTCGCATGAACTCCTCCCTATATATATATATATATATATATAGTGTGTGTGTGTATGTGTGTGATGATTTAGTAATCTTTATTATGTTATTTGTGAGTTTTGGGTGTGTTTTATGGTTAAGATTATGGTATTTTATAACTTTTTACACTTTTTAGGAAATTTGTACTTTGTAGCCAACTACTAACATATATATATATAAAGAGAGAGAGAAACAAAGAGAATGTGGGGTGGGTTTTTATTAATATATGTACGTATTGTTTTAACCACTAGGGTTGGTGGTCTAGTGGCAAGGCAAAGCTTTTTAAAACACCTAAGTGTAACATATTAGGTTCAAGTCTCATAAGGAGCAAGAAATTCACAATTCAAAAAAATGTATTATTTTAATTTAAAAATAAAAGGTATGTGGATATATATGTGTGTGTAGGGTTAGGGTAAAATGAAAACTTATACAAGTTGTGAGAACTTAGAGAACTCAGCCTTACGAAATGTTTTTTCAAAATTTTTTTTACCTAAAGTCCCTAGAAAATCATCTTTTAGAAAGAAAAAAAAATAGGTTTTTTCATTTACGACAACTGTAAAACGCAGTTAAAAGTGATGTCATGCTTATGTCATCAGCTTTTTACAACTACTGTAAGGGGCCGAAAAACACCATTTTGAAAAATCTTTTTAATTTTTTATGGTAGTCTTTTCTAACATTTTAATCTAGGGGTGTGAAAAAATGGGTGCAAAACTCGCACGGGAAGGCCGAGTTATCTAAGTTCTCACAACTCGAAAGGGTTTTCTCTTGATCTTGATCCTATATGTATGTATGTGTGTATATATATAACAAAATAAATAGGTAAATAAACACTAATGCCCCTAATTTAACATGAAAAAAGACGATGTTTGAGAAATGGACGAAAATGACAAAAAAAAAAAAAAAATACTACCGTCCGGGACAAAGATGATAAAAAAATAAAATATTTTTGGACTGAACTCGAAAATATGGCCAAACCAAAAGGACTAATATTACAATTTAATCTTTTTTCTCAAAAAATAACTTAAGAACTTTATAATTAAAAAAAGTGTTAATTACACCGTTAGTCCCTATGGTTTATGAAAAGTAACAAGGTCAGGTACTAATAGTTTAAAGTCACACTCTGAGGTTTTAACATTTCATTTTGTAACAATCTGGGGTACTAAGACTAACATATGTTAGTTTTTCTGTTAGATTTAAGGGCATTTCAGTCATTTCATATCTAAGGGACTAATTATGTAACTTTATAGTTAACGAGGGACTGCTTTTGTATATCATTATTTATTATTGATATATATATGGTCAAACACCATCTCCAACACCAACAACCATCGCATACCACCAACCACCATTTATGCCCCAACCATCACCAACACTGTCATTCCACCACCAACAACCATCACGTACCACCAACCATCATCACGTCAGTTTGTCTGGGTTATTAGTTAACCCAGACTTGTAAGTTCTATGTTATAAAAAAAACAATTTGGGACCTAATAGTTTGAATATTCAAGACATTCAGTATAAACGGGAACAAGTGTTACATGTATCTTCTTCACTTAGAATGATTCAAGTTGCATTGTCTTCAAATAGTACAATTGGAATTCTTTTGATCGATTCCAGTCCATGTCATTCTTTAACAAGTTAAAACCCTTTACTTCTATACTTAAAATTCGTATCTGGGTTGAGATTGAACTCTGTAATTCTACCTCTTTAAAAACCTTGCTAGGAAAACCCAATGTGACAAAACCATAACTAAGAGGAAAAGAGTGTAATGTGCATTATACATAATTAACAACATGCTTCATGATGATATTAACTTGGTACTTCGGAACCTATAAGATAACTAATGTTACTGGATCAGTTATGTTGCCTCGTTAAAAACCTTACTAAAAACCCCAATTGGAAAAAAACGTAGTGAAGGGAAAAAGATTGTTGCATGTTAGGTTTGAAATCTATCTTGTATCTAGAATGCAACATCATATGTCATTTTGTTTTCAAGATAAATCAATACTCCGATCGCAATAAAGTATAATACTTTTGGACCAAGTACTTCTTCATATACTCGAACTGCAGGGTAAATAATTATATTGTGTAAAAGTCTTTCAAAATCCTCTCTCAAGTTTGACAGTTCCTCTCTATGATATTTATATCATCACTGTAAAATGCGATTATATAAACTTTAAGAGTGAAATTTTAATAAACAGATATGGCTCATTTTATCAACTTATACCCCTCTTTCTTCAAAGTGTCAATTGAGTCGATTGTTCCACATAAGACCATTTTCTTTGATATTTATAAAACACATATGGGGTTACTGTTTTCCAATGCTTTAGGCATCTTGAACCTTAGGAATTTTCATGTAGATGTCACTTTCAATTGTCCCGTATAAGTATGTGGGCAAGACATTCATAAGTTTTATCTAAAGTCATTATGAGATTGTGAGGCCGCTTAAACGATTAAAGATTATCATATCCACTACAGGGGTATTCGTTTTCTTGTAACCAACTGCTAGGATTTGGGGGGGGGGGGGACCTTTATGTTACACGCAAAACTCATTTTTTACATTTCTTTTTATTTAAAGACACCCATTTATAACCTACTAATTTGACGTCTATGGGTGTTCAAATTGTAGGTTCGAAAGTGTTTAGTTTGTTGAGCGTATTTAATTCGACCCTCAAGTCATCTAGCCAGTTTGACTATTTTTGTGTATACACACCTACACAGTTTCATGTACGTAATCCTTTTTCATTGATTACATATGTTGCTATAACATCTGCAAATATATCATATTACACGTATTTCATTCCGGTTCCGTAATGTACTATTTTGTACATAATTTATTGAGATCTTATATTTATTTGGTACATGGGTTTCTTTTGAAACTTCACTATCCTCTTCTGAGATTTTATCAATAACCAATTGTAAGGTTTTTGTATGCAACCTTTTGTTGGGTTTTGTCTTCAACCGCTTATGGGTTTTGTATGCAACCTCTTCTGGATTATACCAACTGTGTTAGTTTACTCTATCCGTCTTAGTGGGTTTTATCTTTTGTAACCGATTTACCCCCCACATTTTCTCATTGTTATAATCA
Source organism: Helianthus tuberosus (assembly GCA_030545235.1). Taxonomy (NCBI): domain Eukaryota; kingdom Viridiplantae; phylum Streptophyta; class Magnoliopsida; order Asterales; family Asteraceae; genus Helianthus; species Helianthus tuberosus. Next base: position 14,562,480 of record CM060412.1, on the reverse strand, counting down.
TTTTGCGATTACGTCAATTCGAGCAGGTGCATTTAGTACTGGTATATATGATTTTGTCACTCTATTTGTGTTTGTTAATGCATCTGGTATTCCATTTGCTATTGTTCGCAAATCAACGCTCTTTTGGACTTCAGATTTATACTGACCACTTCGGGGGCCAAATTTTAGTGTTATGCATTCTATGTTTTTCTTGTATTACCGGTCTTTTATTTCCTTATCTAGTTTCCCCATAAGACTAGGAATATTGTCTTATTAGATCATCAACACTGGTGTTGTAAACATGTCCCATTTTGGTATATAATGTTGGCAGTTTGAGAATTGTCAAAATCGTCCATGAGGTTTAAGAATTGGGAAAGTGCCAAAATCGTCCGAAGGTTTGAGAATTGTCAAAATCGTTCATAGGAGTTAACGATACATTTTAACTAAGTTAGTGATTTAGCTGAAAATGACAACAAAAAATGAAACATCAGATGTTCAGCTAAAAGAATCATTTTTTAGATTAAAATAGCAAAAGTGATAAAACCTTTAGAACGATTTTTATTTTTTGCTCTAATCACCAAAAAGATATATATTTAGATGGTTTTTGGGATTTCTTATTTAACTTAGATTAAAAGCCCAAAATTCACCTGCTTTCTGGGAAATCACTTTGTATTATTTTACTCTAATCATTAAAAAGGTGTGTATTTAGAGGGTTTTCGGGATTTCTTTTTATTTTTTATTTTTTAACTGCTAACATTTATTAAAAAACGGTAAACTAGCAAGATGTTAGAGCCCAATCAACAACAAACCGAGTGCGACCCAGTGGCGGATCTAGGATTCCGACCAAGCGGGAACGTTTTATAAATAAGCGGTAACGAAATCGAAAAAACGTCAAATTTTTCCAAAATTTACACTAAAAACGTCAAAAATTTTCCGACCAAGCGGTAGCGGAGGCTACCCCTTGGTCCTCTATAGATCCGCCCCTGGTGCGACCTACTTTTATCCAAAGAAATCCTAACGAAATAATGTCGTCGTTCTTTAGCTTCCTCATACACACCGTTTTGGGATTTCTTATTTAACTTAGATTAAAAGCCTAAAATTTCACACAAATTCTAGGAAATCACTTTGTATTTATCCGGTATATAATAATATTTATACGTTTGTCAACTATTCTACTCACGTGCATGAGCACGTTATTATGTCATATAACCATCATTTACATATTGTGTTATTTTATCCTTTTCATTAAATAAATACCCATGCTATTTTATCCTTTCATTAACTAAATACCCATGCTATTATATTTTCTTCATAACTAAATACCTATGATATTTTATTTTCTTCATTTTAATATTCTAAAGTTACTGATCCTCTGCCTCTCTAAATCCTCACGTCACTTATAATATTGTATAAACTAGTTATTTTCAACCCGCGCGTTGCGGTGGGGACCCAATGACTGCAAAACGCGTGTCAGTAACAGCAAGCAGATACCGAATATCAAAACATAAATAAAATGACGTTGTAAGTATAGGACCCACACGTCCTACACGTTGGAAATTCGATTGTTTTCAATTCAGTTATTACGGTGCTATCACGTTAAAATATGGATGAACTCGGTACTGGTAACGGCACCGAAAGTACCGATCCGGAAAATCATCGAAATTAGGCACCGGCACCGAAAATGCTCGGTACAGTACGGTATGGTATTTGAAGGTAAAAATCAATAAATACAGGTATGATGCTAGACCGGTGTCGAACCGAAAGTAAGGATTCTGAAAACGCCAAAAGGTGGGTACCAAATTGGTATCGAGAATGATTTGGTATAGTAAATTTGGTACCGATACGATACCAGTTTGATTACAGGATTTAATACGATTTGCTCATCAATAATCTAAATATACAAGTTAATTTTACATGCTACAATTCATTCATTACAGAAAAAGACAAAAAAGAAAGCAAAATAAGTTGTTGTGTATATAAAACCTCATTCAAACAAAATACAGTTTACTTACTGTGTGTATGAAAAGTAATATAAACGGTGCAATTACTTGCATTGCTACGTTGCTATAGGATTTGATGAGCTCGGTACCAACCGTACCGAAAATACCGTTACCGAAATCTCCCAAACGTGGGTACCGGTACCGAATATACCTAGTATGGTACGGTTCGGTACCGGTCGGTACTGGTACGACACTGGTATTTGAAGGTAAAAACCGGTGAATACCTGTGCAGAACTGGTACCAAAAATACACCGGTTTGGTAAATTTGAGACCGATACCTATACCCGATACCATTTGCTCATCTCTCAATGATGTTACCATTCTAATCTATTCTAATTCTAATTTTAATTGAAAATTCTAATTCTACTTTCTACTGTTCATTAAGTTTTCATTTTATTATGAGTTAATTGCCATTTTCGTCCCTGTGGTTTGGTCACTTTGGCCATTTCAGTCCATTTTTAAAAAAATGCGCCATTTTCCTCCCCGACGTTCTGGAAATGTGACATTTCAGTCCAAAAATCATAACCCAATTAAGTCGGTTTGTAAATAAGAACTGATTGTGTAAATTTGTAACATAAAGGACCATTTAAGTAAAATGTATAAATATTAATATAATTATAAAATAATATATATATATATATATATATATAATGTATACACATCTCAGGCCACCGTCACCACAGCCACTGCCACCACCTTACCACCGCCGCCGGAACCGGAGCTCCGGTGGTCACCACCGCCGCCGCCAGAACCACCTGCAAAACGAAATGGAGGATGCAGACGATGGAAGTGGTCGATTTACGGATGAAGATGATTACCGGAGACGAGAAGTGTAACCATGGATGATGATGACTGAAAGAATTGAAATGGTGAAGATGGAGGTTTCAAAACGGAAGATGGAGGTGAACGGAGATGATGGTAAGATGACGGAGAATTGAAGTTGCAAGTTTCGATGACGGATACATGAAGTTGCAGGTTCCGGAAAGACTTCAGATTCAAAAACTCCTTCTCCCATTGATCCAAAACACTTCAGATTCAAAACTCCATATCTTCATCATCGTCATCAGCTACTTCCATATCGGAAACACCACTCCTTGTCCGTAACATCATCTCTATTCTCGAATCTTTTCCGAAACACATCATCACCATCTTCTCCGACTACCACCGCCTATCATCTACATCATCATTGTATCTCCACAACCTATAACATCATCGTTCATCCGAATTCAGGCAGATTCGAAACCGGTCACCGGAACCTGCAACTTCACCGGAACCTGCAACTTCATCCGAATTCAGGCAAATCGACCACTTCCGTCGTCTGCATCCTCCATTTCGTTTTGCAGGTGGTTCCGGCGACGGCGGTGGTGACCACCGGAGCTCGAGTTCCGGCGGCGGTGGTGAGGTGGTGGCAGTGGCTGTGGTGACGGTGGCCTAAGATGTGTATACATTATATATTATATTTTATAATTATATTAATATTTATACATTTTACTTAAATGGTCCTTTATGTTACAAATTTGCACAATCAGTCCTTATTTACAAACCGACTTAACTGGGTTATGATTTTTGGACTGAAATGGCACCTTTCCAGAACGTCGGGGAGGAAAATGGCGCATTTTTGAAAAATGGACTGAAATGGCCAAAGTGACCAAACCACATGGACGAAAATGGCAGTTAACTCTTTTATTATATATAGATTTTACGTCAAATATTCTTCTCTTACTTGGATAAAATTACAATATATATATATATATATATAGAGAGAGAGAGAGAGAGAGAGAGGTTTTTTAGTTCCGTTGACCTGATAATGTGTTAGCGACAACTTGAGATTATTTATAAATTATTATTCACATGTCATCAGTTTAAAATTTTCCAGGACTATCATAGTAACAAACTTGTTAAACCATATGTGAGCAACTATATCAGTAAAAATTTGTCAAACCACATAGAACAACAATGTAAATTAGAAAATTGTTAACTAAAGGTGAAATATTGACAAACCAAAGGAACTATCTAGATATTATTGTCTTTATAAAATTATAAGTACTTATACAATTATACATGTTATTTGATACTATAAAACCAAAGTTTTTTTTTTTTTTTTTTTTGAAAAATTATCTTCAACAAAGAACTTATAGCCAAAGTGAAGTTGATTGGATATCTTTGGGTTAGGAATAAATCGAAACCACCCTCTCATGGACTTTTGGTGTATATTTGTGATTATGTAAGGTTTAGTTTTTGGCCACCCTGATTTGTGGGCTGATTGCGTTTTAATGAGGTTAACTATTCAAAAAAAAAAAAAAAAAAAAAAAACAAAAACAAAAAAACAAAAAACAAAAAACCTTCAACATAACCAAAGTGTTTGGTCAATTCTTGTAAATGTGCTAACTAGTAAGTGATCCCGCGCGTTTCGGCGGAAATTCGGTCAATATTAGTTTGGTGCATTACGGTGCCGGTACTCGTTCTACTAACCAAAAGAGAAAAGCTAAAAACTAAAGTCGTGATATGCTTAAAAAGATATTGAAACTTGTTTTACATAGATTCAAAGCTATAATATCGGTACCGGTACGATACTAACATCTGTGTAGATTAAACTCGTGATACACGGTTGCGTAAGATTTATTTCTTGACATTGCAATACAATTTTATTAGTAGTATTCAAAATAACGGAACAATGACGAACCGAGTCGGTATAGTAATATTTACAACGGTTTTATTACACAAAACTTGTATAATTTAACTTAAAGAATAAAGTCATATTTTACATCGATCGAAAATCATAAAAACGAATACCAATACCGGTTCCGATAACACCGATACCAGTACCGATGTTGTTGGTCAGAACCTACTTAGTTCTTCACCATATCATTATTTCGAATACAACTCTGTTTTAAATTAAACTTCGTATACAACCCCGTTTTAAATACTCCAAATCCGAAATATCCAAAATTTCGGATATCTGAACACCGGATAATCCGAATTTTCGGATTCGGATGTGAATTTTAAAATTTTTGAACAATCCGATTATCCGATATCTGAAAATTAAATTTATATATAAAATATTAAATAATCAGACTCCATTGTGGATTTGTAAATGTTTTTTTGTTTTCATCGTTGGAAATTTGGAATATCGAATATAGGTTTAGTTTTAATCAATGCACGAAACAGATTTTTGAGAATTTTTATTCGGATATCCGTTTCGATATCCGAATCCGTATCCTAAATTTCGGATACAGATTTAGAGATTATTATTCACTATCCCAAAATTTCCGGTTATCCGCTTTTCGAATATCTAAAAACTGGATAATCCGATCTTATATACCCCTATCGGATGATATAAAAATTTAAGTTAAACTCATGTTTAGGGTGAAGGGTCACCTGCCCTTTCTACCCTAAGTCCCGCCAATCATATCGCGCTACGTTACTTAGACCATCCACTGCCCTAAACTACCATCTTTAGTGACACCACTTAGACCGTCCTATCTAGTTTCCTTTTTTCCTTTTTCTATTATGAACACAAATATATCATTTTAACTTAAAATAAATATAAAACAATAAATTAAGTAAACTTACTTCATTAAAAATATCATAATGTGACACACCATAAATCAGTTAAAATGAAAAACATTACACAAAGTAGTTAATTAAACGTAAACAAACTGCATAATTAAACCTACACAAACTAGATAATTAAACGTAAACAAAGTAGATAATTAAATGTAAAGAAAAGTGTTTGGATAGTCCATATGGTTGGCCCAGATTACACCTATAGTCCCTACGCTTCTAAAATTACAGCTATAAAGTAGATAATTTATATTTTCCACCGTCGCCAACAACTACCATCAACCACCCACCCATGCACAAAATAAACATATCAACCATGAATATCTCCGATGAACTTAGAAGACATTTACTTCATAAATCTGTGTAAGGTGAACAAACAAAGAATTTTAAGATTATAAGCACACGTGTAGGAGATCCAAAAGTCATCTGCATCCCCACAATCTTCCTTTTGCGCTTCCAAAAGTGATCTAGAGAAAATTAAGGAAGAAATAGATAAGAACATAATCAATCACCTTGAAGTTTTTCTAGCATGCCACCAACCACTCACTTCCACCGCCGGCAACAACCACCATCAACCACCCACCCACCCACCTTCAATCTAATCCACCACCACCAATCATGTCACCACAGCTAAACTCACCCTCCAGATCTGAGAAGGTTTGAGCTGAGAGAGAGCTCAAGTGATAGATAAACATAAGAGAGAGAGTGAGAGAGCGTGTGATAGAGAAAGAGAGCATATTTTTTCTTATTTATAAATCTTTTTGTATTTACAAACTAGTCCCTAAATATAAATTGTTTAAACATTAGTTACTTGGGAGATGAAATAATAAGAATGCCCTCATGTGCAAGAACATGACCAGATTTAACCAAAATTAACTGAGTTAGAGTCAAAAGACATACGTGCAGAATTTTGAAACATTAAATATAGAACTTGTCAAGTTTTACGTCAAATGACACATTTAAAGGACATTGCTTCTAATTTGTTATATAAAATAAAGAAAAAGACTGTAATCTATTTATACTTTCTATAAAAGGAGAAATCCTAATGACATAAGAAAAGCTGATGTGTCAGCTGGAGAGCATGTCCAACAATGCTTTTCTTATGTCATTATTACATCATAATTCCTAATATATAAATCACTTTAATTTGATTTCAAACCACTGCCTTGTGTATTCAAATGTTGAATGTATGGCCCACATTCCAAAGGGCAAACCACTGCCCTTCTGATGTGTGCAAAACGCAACATATAAATTGTAATGACCATATATTTAAAATCATTATTCTAGAAATAAAAGAATAATAATAATTTATAATAAACTAAACATTTATCTTATGATCCATCCTTCTGTATATCAACCAAAACTATTATTATTATTTATAAATTATCCAATAGGAAACCCTAATTGAGAAACCCAAGTGATTCTGCATAATCCCTAAAAATTTCAGAACAATCAGAATCAGGATCAGGGCCCCTAAAACTCAGGGGGGGTATTCCCTACTTAATGATTATCTTTGAAATACGTTGTCAAAATTGAAATTCGTTCGAACGTCGACTGAGCAGGGCTACCCAGGTGACAAAGTAGGCCTAGCCTACTTTGTCATTCCAGGCGACACGCGACAGGGACCATTGGTTCCTTCGCGACACGCGGGAGATGCAAATTTCCAGTATAAATAGGAGAGTCCGGGACTTGATTCTGGGCACAAAAACGACGAAGAAACTCAAAATACACACTGAGATATCGTCCATATACTCTCAAAACACACACGAATCACTAATTACTATAGCGAGGTGCTGCAGAACAGGGTAATAACTCGATCGCTACTACGATTCAATGTCCGATTGATTGAAATCAATCCAATGGATGTTTAAGTGCTGCTCACATTTGGGTTATGCTTTGTCATTAGTCGTGATTCCGATGGATGTTTAAGTAATTTCACTTTGTCATTAATTGTGATTCCGATGGATGTTTAAGTGTTTGCACTTTGTCATTCGTTGTGAATCCGATGGATGTTTAAGTGATTTCACTTTGTCATTAGTTGTGAATCCGATGGATGTTTAAGTATCGCACTTTGTCATTCGTTGTGAGGATTTTGAATCTCGTGAGTTATCGTAATACTGTATTAAGTTACTAACCTAGTTTGTGTGCATGTTATTTAAATTAGGTTAAAAGATTAATCAGTAGTCTAAACTCTGGCCGTATAAATCTGAAATATTATCACAAGGTAGCATCACTTTGGAATTATTAAGGTACGGATCCTTACCCTCACTCCTTATTGCTTCATATTCAAATTGTTATAAACCCATTAAATTCATATATCTTTTAAAACTCCTCACGTCTTTGATTATCGATTCATTTGACAGTTCGTTGGATTCCTATTCTAATCATAACTTTGGATTTAGCTTTCATGTCATGCGATAGTATTATGTTCGTTGTACTCATTATCGCATGTTCCAATATATGTTACATCTTGTTATGAAAAATATTTTGATAAGTTATGTGAATAAGACCATTTGTACTCTGATACCCTGAGTGTCGCTTCTCGTGGAGTGTCCCACGGGCATGTTGTTGCGGCATCAACATCATGTGCTCCATCAGTGACGGAGAGATCAGTTCACGGCGTCCCTAGGTACAAGTGAGGTACAAAGCTACTAGGAGGTGTATGGATCGATCCTAGGATTTAAGTTAAGGAGGTGGATAGCGGGTATGCCAACTCGCCATCTCGTGTGATAATTATGCAGGAGTAGCTACCTGTGTATTGTCACGTTTTAAGTTTGGCTCATGGGTACATCCGTATGATATGATTATGAAATTACGTTACTTGCGTCATATCATTTTAACATAAAGTTTCATCCGGATAACATTTCATATAAAGCATTATTTGTTATTTGAGCCTATTATTCCGTACTGAGCATTTGGCTCATTCCGTAAACTTTTTGTATGTACAGGTTCACAGGTTACTTCGGGCGGGGTAAAGAGAGAAGAATAAAGCCTAGGACTAAATCTGAAGATGTTAGTTAATCAAGTCAAATGTATCCGTTTGTATATTAACCTTAAGTTTAGTTGTCGTGTGGTTGTATCCTTATCAAATAAATAAATGGAATTATGACTTTTGTTTATGATACCACCATTATTGTGACACGTCAGCCCTTCTGGGTTGGGGTGTTACATAAATTACATCAAATGTGTTATAAAACTAACCCTTTTTTAGTACTAATGTTGGAAAAAGTGTGCTTTTGTCTTCCTTTTGTATTTTCAGGATTAAATGAGCTCAAATGAACAAAAAAAGCAAAAATGCAGCCAAATCTAACAATAATACAAGAAAAGGAATAAACGTGGCATGCCCGACCCCCCCGACAGCATCTTCCCAAGCAAAAACAAGAGAACAGAAGGCTGAACACGCCCCGTGCTCAGTGAGCACGGGGGCGTGCCCAAGTGTCTGCAGAAAAGACAAAGTTGTAGAAGCTTCTATCACCCACTACGGGGGCGTGCCCAGCGGACACGGGGTCGTGGTCAACGCTAAGATTCGCAGAATCTAGGCAAATCTTGATAGTACAGATACGCTTCTGCACACGGGGTCGTGCCCAGCGGACACGGGGGCGTGGTCAACTAATGCAGACAAACTGCATTTAATGAAGAAAGAGAAGATGGGTGGACACGGGGCCGTGCCCAATGGACACGGGGCCGTGCCCAATGGACACGGGGCCGTGCCCAATGGACACGGGGCGCCGCTATCAATGCACCGAATGTCGAGGCCAACAACTTTGAACTTCGGCCGCATTTGATACAAATGCTCCAAAACTCCGCAACCTTCCATGGGCCGCATTTAGAAGCCGTCGCCGACGGGCTTCCTGGTCTTCGCCGACGGCTAGTGTAAACTCAGCCCGCTGTTTTGTATTGTTTTTTGCATTTTAAGTTTCCGCATTATTCGAAAGCCTATTTAAATATTACATAGGGTCCATATAAGGCCTAATAGATGTATGTAACCACAATTAGTGGTTACGATGGAATGGACTCGTAAGAGTCGAAAGTAATGTGTCGAATGACACGGATGAATGATGAAAGCTTAAAAAGCGAGTAAAGTTTAAAATGTAAGAATGCGAATGAAGTAAATACGGACTAATGAACTATGATGTATTGAAAGCTTGTGATTTGTATTAAACATAAACATGGCAATGTGTAGATGGCCGATGCAAGAAACGTTAATGAGGATGATGATGAAACGGCTAGACAAGAAGCATTTAATAGCAAAGTCACAGAGGTGGCGGAAGGGGTTATGCAAGCTAATCAAGCGCTTCCGTTGTTTCGCATTAATGTTTTGGGTCAAAATGCTTGTTTTGTATAACCTTGTTAGTCGTTGCACTTTTTAACACTTGATGTTATGGTTTTTAGTCGTGTCTAGTCGAACGGGTTGTAGACATATTTGTTTTGATGATGGTTAAAACAGGGATATGCTCATCTTATGGACAGGTCATGCCCAAGTTTTGTTAAAATTGTGCTCCAATGAAATTGGTATTGTTATCTTAATTTGTGAAAAGATTATGTCAATTTTGAAAGTAAAAATGTTAGTATCTATTCTCGCCATTTTTATTAGACCTAAATGCGGAACTTACAAGTTGGTATCAGAGCCAAGGTTTGAGGGATTCGAGCATACGATGTGATGCTCGAACTCAAACTGACGGCTCGTTCGAAAGTGTGCTCGCTCCAAGATCGCCAATGAGGTAAAAATTTAAGTTTTGGTTAATGCAAGTATGTATAGTGTGCTTACGATATAAATATTTAAGTTAAGTATGTGAAGGAGTAATAATGGGAGGTGAAACGGGAAGTTCCAGGAACCATATGGCTGGAAACGGACCCGAAAAAGGATTAAAACACTAAAAATGAGATCTGCAGCGAAATGACAAAGGGAAGGCCATCACCGACGCCTTTCCTGTCCGTCGCCGACGCCCCCACTTGGGCCGACGCCCTAAATCACTGTCTACGGGGTTTACATCTGACGCGCATTTTTAGAAGCCGTCGCCGACGGCTAGTGTAAACTCAGCCCACTGTTTTGTATTGTTTTTCGCATTTTAAGTTTCCGCATTATTCGAAAGCCTATTTAAATATTACATAGGGTCCATATAAGGCCTAATAGATGTATGTAACCACAATTAGTGGTTATGATGGAATGGACTCGTAAGAGTCGAAAGTAATGTGTCGAATGACACGAATGAATGATGAAAGCTTAAAAAGCGAGTAAAGTTTAAAATGTAAGAATGCGAATGAAGTAAATACGGACTAATGAACTATGATGTATTGAAAGCTTGTGATTTGTATTAAGTCGGGTTTTGGGAGTCGTGGATGCCATGATGACTAGCAAGATCGAAGAATTGAAAGAACTGATTGAGGGATCTAAAAGTAAAAGCAAAGAATAACGGTGCACGTATAAAGACTTCATGGCGTGCAATCCTGCAACGTATGATGGTAAAATCAACCCGATCGCATGCCAAAGATGGATTTCAAACATCGAAGCGGTGTTTATACGAAGTCGGTGTGATAAGGAAGACCAGGTGATGTTCGCTGCTGGTCAACTCACTCTTCAGGCGAAAGATTGGTGGGATGCCCACAGCATGGAAATAGGTGAGGATAGACTTCAAATGATGACTTGGCAAGAATTTAAGGAGCCCTTCATGAGATATCATTGTCCTCAGTCGGCTCTTGATAAGATTCAGGAGGATTTCTTACGCCTCCGACAGAAAAACGAGTTAATAAATGAAATATCAAATACTTTCATGGATAAGATGAAGTTCTGTGGGGACTTTGTGAAGACCGAAAGAATGAAGATCAATCGCTTCTATGGCGTATTAAAGGCAGAATTTAGGGAGTTTATCACTCCCTCGAAATGCGAAACCCTTGACGAGCTTATTAATTTGGCACGGGATAGAGAAATCGAGATTAAAAGGCAAGAAGCACGAGGTGAAAATAGATCGAATGAAAAAGGGGCAAGTTCAAGTCCGTCCAAGAAAGCAAAGTTTCAAGACCACGGAAAGAAGGACAAGTCAAGGGGTGGTATTTCTCCATGCAAGACATGTGGGAAACTTCATACTGGGGAATGCCTTCTGGGTAAGAAGGGATGCTATAAATGCGGCGAAGAAGGGCATACATCCTACAAGTGCCCTAGCAACCCGAAGACATGTTTCAATTGTTTCCAGAAAGGGCATGTTAAGTCGGGGTGTCCTAAACTCCAACAAGGATCAAAGAAGGAGGGAAAGAACGAAGAAAGCTCTAAGGCAAAAGGAAGGATGTTTCAAATCACATCTGAAGAAGCTAAGTCCCATCCGAATATGGTTTCATGTATCTTTCTACTAAACTCCATACCGGTTTATGTTTTGTTCGATACCGGAGCCACTATGTCATTTATTTCAAATAAAATCGTACAACATCCTTCATTTAAGATTGAACGAATGTCGATGCCCTTAGAAGTAGAAATAGCCGATAGTAAGATCTATATGTTACACGAGATTTGTAGAAATTGCAAATTCACTATAGAAGATGAAGAATTCGATATCGACCTCATACCCATGGTTTTGGGGGAATTTAAAATGATAGTAGGAATGGATTGGATGGCACGACACCGTGTAGAGATTAATTGTGAAAATAAGATAATGTTTGTCCAAGCTCCAAGTGGAAGGCAATTGAGTATTCAAGGGGAGAGAAACGTGGAAACAAAATTGTGCACCCTTGTTCAAGCCGTTAAATACGTACTTAACGGGAGTAGAGCATACCTAGCTTATGTAGTAGACGCTCGACAAACCCTACCGAAGCTTGAAGATGTTGAGGTCGTGAACGAATTTCCGGATGTATTTCTGGAGGAATTGTCGGGACTCCCTCCCGAACAAGAAATAGAGTTTCGCATCGAATTGAATCCGGGTGTGAAGCCGGTTGCGAAGGCTCCCTATAGATTGGCTCCCACCGAGATGCGGGAGTTAATGACACAATTACAAGATCTACTAGATAAGGGATTTATACGTCCGAGCGTGTCGCCTTGGGGAGCGCCTGTCTTATTCGTTAAGAAGAAAGATGGGTCGATGCGCATGTGCATCGATTACAGAGAATTAAATAAGTTGACCGTGAAGAACCGCTACCCTTTACCTAGAATTGATGATCTTTTTGATCAATTACAAGGGGCGAGTTGGTTCTCTAAGATTGACCTGCGTTCGGGGTATCATCAAGTCAGGGTACGAGGAGAAGACATTGCGAAGACCGCATTTAGAACCCGATATGGACATTACGAGTTCCTAGTTATGTCCTTTGGGTTAACGAATGCCCCCGCAGCGTTTATGGATCTTATGAACCGGGTATGCCGACCTATGTTAGATAAGTCCGTGATCGTATTCATAGACGATATCCTAATTTATTCGCGAAGTAAGGCTGAACATGCGAGGCATTTGCGTGAAGTACTTGAAATTCTCCGTGAAGAAAAACTTTATGCGAAATTCTCAAAGTGTGCCTTCTGGCTCAGAGAGGTGCAGTTTCTGGGTCATGTAATCAATTCGGAAGGTGTTTTGGTAGATCCGTCAAAGATTGATGCCGTAATGAAATGGGTTTCCCCGAAAAATCCAACTGAAATAAGAAGTTTTCTAGGCCTCGCGGGGTACTACAGAAGGTTCATACAGGATTTCTTGAAGATAGCCTTACCCTTAACAAAACTAACGAGAAAGAAAGAAAAGTTTGTGTGGGGTAAAGAACAAGAGGAGGCCTTTCGAATATTGAAGGAGAAACTGTCGAGTCCTCCGGTCTTGACATTGCCAGATGGGACTGAAGATCTGGTGGTTTATTCAGACGCTTCACAGCAGGGTTTAGTGTTTTGATGCAAAGGGGAAGGGTTATCGCGTATGCTTCGCGACAATTAAAGCCCCATGAGGTAAACTACCCAACACACGATCTGGAATTGGCAGCGGTAGTGTTCGCCTTAAAGATTTGGAGACACTACCTATGTGGTACGAGATGTACAATTTACTCAGACCATAAAAGCCTCAAATACTTCTTTGAACAGAAAGACTTGAATATGAGGCAACGAAGATGGTTAGAACTGATTAAAGATTATGATTGCGACATCCTTTACCATTCGGGAAAGGCGAACGTGGTGGCGGATGCACTAAGCCGAAAAGAGTCTCCACCTTCGATTAAAGTAAGATCCATGAAGATGATAGTTACACCACGTTTGCTTGATGTGATACGAGATTCCCAAATAAAGTCGCTTGGAGCGGAAGACTTAAAGAAAGAAAGATTAAAAGGTGTAGCCGATAAACTAGAAGAAAATTCGACCGGACTCAAAACAAGATTCGGTCGAATTTGGATACCACGATTTTGCGAAGTTAAGACCACTCTACTTGACGAGGCTCATAAGTCACGATACTCAATCCATCCCGGGGAAACCAAGATGTACCGGGACTTGAAAACCAATTATTGGTGGCCGGGTATGAAACGCGATATTGTAAAGTATGTCTCAAAATGCTTAACATGCTCCCAAGTGAAAGCAGAACATCAAAAACCGTACGGGGAGTTACAACCCTTGGAAATTCCAGTCTGGAAATGGGAGGAGTTAACTATGGATCTGGTAACCAAGCTTCCTAGAACGAAAAAGGGGCATGATGCAATATGGGTAATTCTAGACCGACTCACAAAAAGTGCCCACTTTTTACCTATTCGAGAAGCTTACTCTTCTGAAAGGATGGCAGAAATTTATATGAATGAGATCGTATCTCGACACGGGGTGCCCGTGTCAATTGTTTCAGATCGGGATACTAGATTTACATCTCGTTACTGGCAGAAGTTTCATGAAAGTATGGGCACGAAGCTACACATAAGCACAACCTATCACCCTCAGACTGACGGACAATCAGAACGAACCATCCAAACGCTTGTCGATATGTTAAGAGCTTGTGCCTTAGATTTTGGCGGGAATTGGGATGACCATTTACCACTAGCAGAATTTTCTTACAATAATAGCTATCATAGTGGTATCCAAATGGCTCCCTATGAACTATTATACGGGAGAAAGTGTAGAACTCCTGTGTGTTGGGGCGAAGTTGGTCAGAGAGAACTTGCGCCAAATGACTTAATAGTTGTAACAAATGAAAAGATTGAATTGATTAGAGCTCGACTGAAAGTAGCCCAGGATCGGCAAAAAGCTTATGCGGACAAGAGAAGGCGTCCTATCGAGTTTCAAGTCGAAGATTATGTTCTATTGAAGGTGTCACCATGGAAGGGTATAATCCGTTTTCGTAAGCGGGGTAAGTTAGGTCCTCGCAATATCGGACCATTTAAAATCTTGGCTCGAGTTGGAAGGGTTGCATATCGGTTAGAATTACCGTCTACACTAGACGGGATACACAATACTTTCCTCGTATCACAATTGAGGAAATGTCTTGCGGATGAAACAACATTAGTGCCTCTCGACGACATCGAGTTGGACGAGGGGTTAAACTATGCCGAAAGACCAATAGCTATTAAAGACGTTAAGGTGAAGAATCTTCGCAACGAAATGACAAAGGATTAAAACACTAAAAATGAGATCTGCAGCGAAATGACAAAGGGAAGGCCGTCGCCGACGCCTTTCCTGTCCGTCGCTGACACCCCCACTTGGGCCGACGCCCTAAATCACTTTCTACGGGGTTTACATCTGACGCGCATTTTTAGAAGCCGTCGCCGACCCAAATGCCTAAATATTTTAAATTTATGAGGGACTTCCTCACTCACAAAAGGAAAATTGAATCATTGCAATTAGTTAATTTAAGTGAAGAATGCTACTCAACAAACTCCCGCAAAAGAAGATCGATCCCGGAAGCTTCACCATCCCTTGTTCAATTGGGGAATCACCCATACGTAATGCACTAGCCGATCTTGGGGCTAGCATCAACCTCATTCCCGCATCAATGTTCGACCGACTCGGCCTAGGGAAAACAAGCCCTACAAAAATGAGCATACAACTCGCCGATGGGTCCGTTAAATATCCACAAGGTGTCGCCGAAAATCTATTGGTTAAATTCGGAGAATTTGTCTTCCCGGCCGACTTTGTCATACTAGATATGGAGGAAGATACCGAAGTACCACTCATCTTAGGAAGACCATTCCTAGCTACGGCCCACCCAGTGGTAGACATGAATGGTGGAACACTCACATTAAGGGTTGGGGACAAGGAAATGAAGTTCGGAGTTGGTAAGAGAATAGAAGACGATGACCCGGTCAATTACATGAAGGTCATAGACTCAAGTTTGGATGATGCTCTCCGACGGTGCAATATGGGATGCAAAACATCCCACTTGAGTAACATATGACTGGCTTTGGGTCTAGCCAAGGACCCTTATAAACGTGGCGCACCACGGAGGCATTCCGCGGATGGTGAAGGATACCAAGGGAAACTTGAACCAACGCCCCATGCACAAAAAACAGAGCCTCCCACAAACTTTCTTCATTACAGCAAGTTCGGCATGGGCCGTGTCCAGCCAACACGGCCCCGTGCTGAACCGTCTGCAGAAAATCGCCCAGTTCAGGTAACTGGACAGAGGGCGTGTTCACTGAACACGCCCCCATGCCCAGGCTTCTGTTTCCTTTTACTAATTTTTGTTACTGGTTACCTGAACACGGGGCCGTGCCCAGACACCACGGGCCCGTGTCCAGATGCCCAGTAACATAAAAATTTGTTTTTAAACACACTTTTACACATTCAATCAACCTAAAAAGTTATTTTTGGGACACATTGAGGACAGTGTGTAATTTAAGTGTGGGAGGGATGCTAAAACCTTGAATTTTGCAAGTCCTAGTTACAAGCCTTACACAAAACTCTATTGGAACCGCTAAACACCCCAAATGTTTTCAAAATCTTTTCATTTTTTTACTTGTCTTGGTTTAATTCGGGAATTACAAGTTCTAAAAAGGTTATATTTTTACAAATTTACAACTGATAGCGTCGTGATAAAAAGAACCAACATAAGAAAATTATGAAACGGCATGACAAATCTAGTTAAAATTTGATTATATATACTTGATCACATAAAAACCCATTCCCACAAAAGTGAGTTTTGAGCCTTTATTGAGCATATAAATACACATCTTTAAACTAAATGCTCATTTTTCGTTTCTTGTGTGAATAGCCGCTTGGTTCTTACGACTCTAGAACATGCCACGGTGATACATTCCCGGTCCTTACCAACTTAAACCCAAGTAAGTAAATGATGGAGGCATTAGGACTAACCCTTTTTATTTCAACACCATTATTTTTTTTACCACCTACCCAAAATCCCCCTAGTTAACCCCTTTGAGCCTAAACCTTTTCATTTCTTAACCCAAACAAACACCCTTTTTACCCAGCAAAACCCTTTTTCATTTTAAACCCTTTATTTTAGTAACAAAGCTCGGTTTTCTTGTGACTTCCTTATCAAATATATATATATATATATATAATTTTATAGAGAAGAAAAGAAAAATGAAGTTAGCAATAAACAAACAAAGCTCATCAAAAGAAGACTTGTTTGAATAATGCTTCATTGGAATAAAAAGTCACAAAAACAAAATGTTTTATGAAAACTGACGCTTTTTACGCCTTTCGCCCTTTTTTACTAACCACTAACCCAACCACCTATCTTTAACCCAAGCCTAACCCTTCCCCCAAAAGTCCTCTTGATATTTACAAAGGTTTATAGTTAAAAAGGAGGAGGATTGATTGCTTGGCAAGCTTATGGTAGGAGTAAGTTCCATGCCGCTCTCGAGTGCTTCACAAAAATACACCTTCGGCCGAGTGTTGAGTGATCCCCCATGAGGTATGTAAACTTGTATATAAATGGAATTTTAAAGAGGCATGTTATGCCCTAATAAGTAATTTATCTTATGTAATGTTCTAAATAAATCATGACGAATAGGATTGTAAATAAAATAAAAATAAAACCTAATAAAAATCTTGGAATCCCGACACTCTATGACAAGCCCAAAAACCTTCTCTTCTACCCATTCCATTTGGGAGTGTAAGCCACATTATAAAGAGTTTTGCTTGAGTACAAGCAAAGATTCAAGTGTGGGGGTATTTGATGTGTGCAAAATGCAACATATAAATTACATCAAATGTGGTATAAAACTAACCCTTTTTTAGTACCAATGTTGGAAAAAGTGTGCTTTTGTCTTCCTTTTGTATTTTCAGGATTAAATGAGCTCAAATGAACAAAAGAAGCAAAAATGCAGCCAAATCTAACAATAATACAAGAAAAAGGAATAAACGTGGCATGCCCGACCCCCCCCCCCCCGACACCATCTTCCCAAGCAAAAACAAGAGAACAGAAGGCTGAACACGCCCCGTGCTCACTAAGCACGGGGGCGTGCCCAAGTGTTTGCAAAAAAGACAAAGTTGTGTTTGCAAAAAAGACAAAGTTGTCGAAGCTTCTATCACCCACCACGGGGGCGTGCCCAGCGGACACGGGCCGTGGTCAACGCTAAGATTTGCAGAATCTAGGCAAATCTTGATAGTACAGATACGCTTCTGCACACGGGGTCGTGC
Source organism: Helianthus tuberosus (assembly GCA_030545235.1). Taxonomy (NCBI): domain Eukaryota; kingdom Viridiplantae; phylum Streptophyta; class Magnoliopsida; order Asterales; family Asteraceae; genus Helianthus; species Helianthus tuberosus. Next base: position 14,544,408 of record CM060412.1, on the reverse strand, counting down.
CCAGCGGACACGAGGGCGTGGTCAACTAATGCACACAATGGACATGGGGCCGTGTCCGGGCTTCTGTCGCAGAATCTAGGCAAATCTTGATAGTACAGATGGGTGGACACGGGGCCGTGCCCAATGGACATGGGGCCATGTCCGAGCTTCTGTGCAGGCTATAAATAGGGGTGCTTGGCTCACTTGCAAACCATCCCTTGGCAAACCACCTCTCTCACACTTCACCCACCCACCACCACCATCATCCATCATAGAGTGTGTGAGTAGTCTCGGGATCCAAGATTGATCGTAAGAGTTCTTGACAATCAAAGGCCATGTTTGCCTAAGTCTCTTATATCACTTGGTGAAGACAAGTGTTTAATGTAATACTTTTTATTTTTAATCTTTTCGCACTTTTTATTTGGTTATGTATTAATGACTTTAATAACTAGTTTCTTATGTTGAAGGTGAATCTTCCTTATCATTTGTCTGTGGTGTCTTGGCATTATTTTACTGTCTATATAAAATAAAAGATTTTCACCATTCATATCTCCACGGTCTATATGGAGATATGTTGGCTATCTGGTCGGGGGTTAAGGGATTGGTTTGGTAAGAGTCTTGCCTTGTTCAGTGTATAGATCCTGCAAGGACCTGGGTCAAGTTTAGTAGGACCTCCTTCAATACCCACTGGTATTGGATGGCGGGGGTCCGAACTCCTTGACCCCCTCATATGTAAACTACTATTAAAACTTTAACCCGGCTATTTAGGATTGTATCCCTGCTGACTCAAACTACTTAGCCGAGGGTAACGTCACCTTCAAACGAGGGGCCTACCACATTATGCATTAATAACTTAATTAATTATCTTTCAATAATCCAACCCTTTAGGATTGTATCCTTGCTGACTCAAACTACTGGGTTGAGGGTAACGTCACCTTCAAAAGAGGGGCCTACTACTATAACTAAGATAATCTCTTAAAAAGTGCAAAAGTGCGAAAATAATCAAAGTTTACACTAAAGGCGAGTCGGATCCAAGTGATTCATCTTGTCTATCTGTTTTTCTTTTTATTTTTATTTTTCAGCAATTTTAGTTTTTTTTTTCTAGTTTAAAACCTTTTTCTAAAATTTGATTTGATTAGACGTTGAGGATAAACCGGTATTAAAAGCTCTTGTGTCCTTGGACGACCTCGGTATCTTACCAACACTATACTACGCTCACGATGGGTGCACTTGCCCATATGTGTGTTTGGTGTTAGTAAAATATCGTTTTTTATAAATTTAAAACTTGACCAAAGTGTAAAAAGGGCTAAAAATATACATAAAATATATAACCACCACACACGCATCACCTTCTATAAGAAAGTAGCAGATGCTTCCTTTGGCAAACGTATACCTAGCAGCAGATGTTTTGAAATTGCGGGTAATTTGAAATTCAAAATGCATGGGGATATGTAATTTTCAATTAATGCATGTCACTCACTCACTTCTGTCAATTATCTTCTTATTATCTTCTTATATAAAGGTGTTCTCTACTTTTGTATTTTCAAACCACATTTCTTATGTATCTCTCCCTCAAATCCCTTCTTCACAATACTCGGCATTTGTTCATAAAGGATAATAGAAAACTGAAGCTCTCTCTGTCCCACTTTCAGAAAATAATTTGGGGATATGTGGTTTGCTTTGATCATGGTAATGTGATATATATGATTATGTTTGTTTTGGTTTTTGATTTTTACTAAAGTTTTGTTATCTGAGTTATGACTAAATGATGATTGTGAATGATCTACTACAGATGATGATGATGATTGTTCTACGGTTGTTTCCAGTGTCATTGTTTCAACATCGTTTAAAGTATATGTTTTTTGCTACTCCAGTTTTGAAATTTTGAATTTTGAAGTGATATACTCTAATTCTCGATTTATATTTCAGTCTAATCACAGTTGTTTGAAATTCATAGAATCTGCTGCGGGTTATTATAGGTTTGTATTAAAAGAAGCATAACACAAAGAAAGATTATTAAATGTATATTTAAAATAATTTTTGCTTATGACTAAATGATGATTATATATGATTTTGGGCAGATGATGATGATGTAGAACCCGCAATAGTTCCTACTAAACACAAGAAAGGATCTGCTACTGCTGTAAGATAAGATATCTTACTAGAGTAATGGTCTTTCCTGCCTTTTTGTATTAAAAGAAGCATAAAGTTTGGTTTAAAGCAGCTCTTTATGAACAAAGTTAAGGATTGAGTATGTGAGGACAGGGCTACTCTTCAACAGCTGAAGAAGTGTTTTCATGTACTGCATCTTGGTCTGTTCACGAGAGATCAGGTTTCTAGAAACCTGATTTGGATGCATTGAGTACTTCCGTGGAGTTCATGGCGATTGTCGAAGAAATACATTGATGGAGTTTAAAGCTAAAAGCACTAAATTTTAAGCTAAAAGCACTAAAATTGAACTGTTAGGTTCGTAAATTTCTTGGTGGTGTTGTTAGATCAGGTTTCTAGAAACCAAATTTGGATGCATTGAGTACTTCCGTGGAGTTCATGGCGATTGTCGAAGATATACATTGATGGAGTTTAAAGCTAAAAGCACTAAATTTTAAGCTAAAAGCACTAAATTTGAATTGTTAGGTTCGTAAATTTCTTGGTGGTGTTGTTAGATTTTAAAGTTTCGTTGTAATTTTAAGCTGAATAAGTATTATTATGTAATTTTTAATATCATCTGATTATTGCAGATCGGTACTTTTGATGTAGAAGTGAAATTGTCTCTGAGTTTAATTAGATTATGTTGATGTTGTATCAATTTCTGTTAGTGTATAGATCTGTCAAAGTTAAAGTTTGCCAAAAGAGAATATCTACTCTAAATCATCATCTGCTGATCTAACGGCTGTTTGACTTGCTACTGGTGCCAACATCTGTTGTTGCCTAATTGAGCTTTTCGAAGAATTTCCTCCTCTCAATTGTTAAACATCTGTTGTTGCCAACATCTGTTTGACTTGCTACTGTTGCGAACAGGAGAGGCTTTAACAGATGTTTGCAATATCTTTGTATTCCAAATGAATAGATTTTTTATCTGAGTTATGACTAAATGATGATTGCTGATGTGTCAATTTTTTATCTGAGATTTTTTATCTGAGTTAAAATACATTTAATTTCAAACTACTGCTCTGTATTTAAAGGTTAAAGGTCTGGCCCACATTCAAGAGTGCAAACTACTGCCCATAGCCAAGAAAGTATAACTTAGCAGATGTTTCCTTTGGCAAACATATACCATAGCAGTGGTTTTGAAATTGCCGGTAATTTCAAATTCAAAATGTCTGGGGATATGTACTTTGCAATTAATGCACGTCACTCAATCACTTCTGTCTTATGGTAAAGGCGTGTTATAGGTAAATGAATAGGTTAATTGTAATTATAATAACGTGTTTAATTTTATATTTTTCCCATGGAAATGTATTAAAAGCCTAACGACTGTCGCATCATATTCTTTCGTCTAAAGATGTATTTAGCCATAACCGCCTTCATTGGGTATATAAAATACATTTGGCAGAGGTTTTGATCATTACCGTTTTCATCCATCTACTCAATCATCTTCAAAAGTATTTTGTTTATCAATATCGTTACAATTTCTTTTACTTTCAAAGACGCATTGCTTCACTGCAAAATGGAAAAATTTTGGTTTCAAGTGATTGTTGACGAGATTTTCACAAGACTCTCTGCAGAAGATATTGGCCGTTTCAAATGTCTTTCCAAGAATTTTTATAAGGAATTGTCAAGTCATGGATTTCAGATGATGCATGCTCTCCGAAGTGGAGATTCAGTACAAAAGAAACTACTCTCCTTTAAAGACACGTTAATTGTCGTTGACGACGTAGTTGCTGGTAATTTGGATGTTGTGAGAAGCAAAACCTTAAGTTTTCCTAACAATGTCCACCCTAGCTTCTTACGTATTCTATAGTCATTTAATGGTTTGTTGTTAGTTTGCAATGAAGGGATTTGCTGTCAGCTGATTCTTTGGAATCCAACTACCAGGCGCTATAAGGTTTTGTGTGATGACTACTTCAATTACAATCATGATCGAAACTCCGATACTGGTGGAATTTATTTTGATCAGTTCAATGATCTGAAAGTGCTGAACATCAGATGTTACCGTAATGTAACTGCTGCTCGTGTTTACTCACGACGTCGTGAGTCATGGAGAACAATAAATTTTCGGTAGCGTAAACAATTATGGTTCAAGTGGTTATTAATGGTCTACAGGAGTTTATGCTGATAAAACCATATATTTTATGGTTTCAAATTATTGGTATCCACTAGGTGAGAGGAACATCGTTGCATTTGATGTTCTGAGTGAGACTTTCAGAATGCTTCATTTTCCAGAGAGTATTGTAGTCAATCCTTGCCAAGGGCATTTTTTGACCATCGCAAAGAGGCTGCATTTGATTGTTATTGGAAAGTCTGCTGAGCTAACTGCTGATTTGCTCAGATATGAAGAAAAAGGTTGGATGAAGGTGTTTGTTTTCAATAATCCTCGTGTAGTTGATTATGTAGATAGGCGCCGAAGGACTAATATAATTGAAGACAACAAGTGGATGATAACAAGCATCGGGGGGGGGGGGATATGATTGAAGTTGATCTGAGCAACGAACTTCTGAAATACCTCCAACATGTTGACAACTACAATGGTCCGAAAGGAGCTTTACTTATCGAGACTACTGTTTCACCAATTGATTAGGAATTAGGATCCTGTATTTTATTGAATGCAATTTGCTGTTTTGACAATTGTATTTTTTATATAATTAGTTGTGTTAAAATTATTAATCATGTTTTTATTTAAATTAAGTAAATAAATATTTATGTTTGAGAGTGTAAAAGCTTGTAATATTGGCAAAGGTCTGTTTAAATGATCAAAGCTCTGTTATTGGGAACCGATGTTTCAAAATAAAACAGTGGTTGATACATCTGTTGACTTGGGTCAACAGATGGATGAACTTTGTATTCTGTTTCGCCCATTGATTTGGAATTAGTATGCTGTATTCTATTGATTGTTGTTTGCTGTTTTGAATTTTGTTTATTATATAGTTACCTCTGTTTGACACTTGTAGTTTTTATATAATTAGTTGTGTTAAAATTATTAACCATGTTTGTTATTTAAATTAAGTAAATAAATATTTAGGTTTGAGAGTGTAAAAGCTTGTAATATTGGCAAAGGAATGTTTAAATGATCAAAGCTTTGTTATTAGGAACAAATGTTTGAAAATAAAACAGTGGTTGATACATCTGTTGACTTTGGTCAACATATGGATGAAAACAGATGTTTGGAACTACTGTTAAGAAAACTGTGGTTGAAATCGCTGTTTGGTTAAAATGGTGGTTTAAAACCACTATTGGGTTAAAATAGTGTTTTGTGGAGGTTAAAGGGGATTGAAACGACTGTTGGGTTAAAATATAGTTTTTTTGGAGAAGGAACATGCTTGAACTACTGTTTATATAATGACTGTTGTTAAAGCTCAGTGTTTTAATCCACTGATAGGCTATCCACTGATAGTTATAGTCAGCTACTGTTTTCATTTTCATCACTGTAAACTACTGATATTGATTCATCAGTGGTTTCCTAACAACTGTCATCCATTATTCATCAGAGGCTGTCACGTGGACAGTACTTAGCCGTTAGATCTTTTGTAACCGCTGCCACATCAGCATTCACTTTTTCCACCTATAAAACCCTTATCAAAACCCCAAACAGGATTTTGACTGTCGAGTCGAATTCAAAATTCCTTTCAAAAGCAGTTTTCACCAAATTCTCTAAAATCACTCATCTTCTTCCTTTGTTCTTAACTACCTTTGATTTATCATGAATCTTCCATTCAAAACCCGTCATAACTTCGTGTGTACACTTGCAAAAACAAGTAAAAACACAGGTTTTCATTCCGTGATTGATGCACTTTCGTCTTCAAAGTACAAAACTTTGTTGACCTGCAATCAAACCATCTACCTGGATACCCAACGAGAGTTCTGGAAAAATGCAAAGCTTGAAACTAAGGACAAAAAGACCTTAGCTATTACTTCATCAATAAGGGGAATTCCAGTGGTCATCACACCTCAAACCATTTCAGAGGTTTTTGAAATCAATGATCTTACAGGTAAAAGCTCCTTCCCAAAAAACAGAGTACCAAACTGATTTCATTGAGAGAGGGTATGAAGAAGAAATAAAAAAAAGGATACTTTAGAAAAGGGCAGTTTTCCACCTGCTCCGAGGTTTTTATTCCATACCCTCCTGATGTGTGTGTCAAATAAAACAACAGCTTTTAATGAAATACCATTGAAAATTCAATACCTGGGCTATGCTATCATGGCTGAAGAAAATTTTAACTACTCTCAGAAAATTTTCAATGATATGGTTAAGAATGTTAATAAAAAATCATTTTTATTGTTTCCAAGGTTTTTGAGTTTTTATCTTCAAAAGAAATTTTCAAAGGATAATGCACATGTGCTTATCCAAGGAAATCCTATTCTAATAAACAGTCTAACTTCTGAAACATTCACAAGGCTGTCAAAACCTTCAAAAACCCAAACAGAGGTACCTGAGCAGAATTTAGCAGCAACAACTGCTCCTCAGGCCCCTGCTGTTGAGCCCACTGCTGCTGGTGATCACAGAGGCACAACCCCATCTATGAAACCCACACCAAAAATCACCAAAAAGACCAAAAAGAAAACTATCCAAAAGCCCCCCCAAACCCACCAAAAAGGTGACTCTGGAAGACGAGATCCCAGAGGTAACACCTGTGACAACACAAAAGTCACCTGAAACCACTGCTGCTACTTCTTCACAGCAGATGGAAGAAAGATCTCAACCTGAGCCTAAAACTCCTTCTGCATCCTCTTAAAAGGATCAGGTTGTATCAACAGGGACACCACAATCAATGATACCTCTGTTGGATGCACTTGATATAGCTTAGATAAAAATCAGTTCTTCTCAATCACCTGTCAATGAGAATATACCACAACAAGTGACTGAGTCTGGTGTCTCTATCTTTGTTAACCCACCAACAGTTGAGGAGGCTACACTACAGGAATTACAAGTAATTCCTGTCAGTAGTTCAAGTGGAGCAGCTACTACAGATGTTGAACCCACTGGTTTACACCTGGACAGTAGTTTCATTAGTGAGACTCCCTTGAAGGCAATTTCTTCTTTGGGAACCATAGTGTCCACTGGTGTGTTTCCATTATACACTGGTGACCTTAAAATGGTAAGCTCTGCTGAAGAAAGAAGTCCCCAGTACAGAGAAGAAGGGCCATCAGTGGATGATCTTTGGGAAATTTTTCCTAAGTCAACCACTGATACAACCACCACTGGTGGGAAATCAGATGATCCCATTAACTTGGGTGATGGTTTAAACTACAAAGAATTGACAGAGAGGGTTGATAAACTTGACACATCTGTTGCAGAAATGAAAAATATGCTGCAACAGTTGTTACAAGCTCAAAAGGCTACACCCACTGCCTCACCATCTGCAACATCTGCTCCATCCGTTGTTGAGCTATGGCATCTGTTTCAACCTCTGGTTCACAAACAAAGAGAATATGCAGATCAACAACATGAAGTTCAACTTCAAATGGTCAGAAATGTCATGGAAGCTAGGTACAAAGATACTCAAGCAGATATCAAAGCCATTAAAGCACATCTGCTTCAAACTACTGGCACTGCTCCTCCTTCAATCATCTATGTTGAAAATCCTGATGATGTCAAAAAAGGGGAGAAAACTAAAGGGAAGAAGGGAAAAGAAGATGGTTTATACATGTCACCAGATCGAATGTCCAAACTTGTGGAAGAAATCCCAAGGCCAGATGGTTCCAAAAAGGTTGAAGAGACTCAAAATGCATTTGCTGCATTAAAGGTAAACATAAAAGGGTCTAAAAGGTTTGAGGAGGAGAAGAAAGTTTTGATGGAAAAAGAAGACCAGGGTACTTCTAAACCTAAAAGAAGACAGCCTACTAGAGAAGTAAGCCAGCCCAAAACCACCAAACAAACTCCTTAAATCCCCAAAAGTTCCTCTCATCAAACGTCCAAACCAACAGATGTTAAAACACATGTTGTATCAACAGTTGTTGGTACTTCAGTTGTTTCAACAGATGTTATCTCAACAACTGCCATCTCTACTACATCAACCCACACTCAATCCACTGCCATACCAAAAACAATATCACCACCACAAAAACCAGCTGCTAAAAAGCAGAAAACAACAGTTGACACATCAACTGTTGTAGTAACCACAGTGGTTGAAACACCAGTTGTTTCAACAGCTGTTAGTCAGATACCCACTACTTCAATCACTGCCACTCAACCCACAAATACACCACCAACTTCTCCAAAGCACAAAAGGAGAAAGATAACAAACATTGTACTGGAAGATGACACTTCCCCAACTCTAACATCTACACAACCACTGTCCCTTGTCACCATTCCAAACCCTGTTCCATTATCTTCAGTTCAACTCTTCAATCAAAACACTGCCATTGTCCCTGCAGGAGTACAATATCCTCAAGATCTTCCAGCAGTTAGGGAGGAAATCAAATCCTTCTACTCTGAAGATGATCCTGAAAAGAGGAAACTCCCATCTGTTCAAGGTTATCCTTTGCCAAGAAATATAGAAGAATATCTCAAAATAAAGGCCCAACAAGCAAAGGATATATCTAAAAGAGATACAGAGGGAAAGTCTGACAAAGAGATTCAAAGAAATTATCAATACCAGCTCACCAAAGTTAGAACTTTAGAGCAGTTCTCAAAAGTCCTTTGTCAGAAATTATCAGAAAAAGATGATGAAAGCATGAGAAATGACTATCTTGAATACATAATGGCATACAAGAAGTACAGGGTAGAAAAGTATCAATACAAAGAATGGACCATCGGTGAACTGCAAGAGGAGACAGTCAGAATTCAAAAGATGATTCAAGACAAGGTAAAGCAAACTCCTCCAGTTTGGGCCAATTACAAGAAAAATGTACCAGAAAGGACCTTGAAACCGAGAAGAATGAAAGAAGAGCTGATAACTGCTGATTATGGGTCGAGGAACCAGGTTACAAGGTGGAGAGAAGAAAAGGTGTTTGCTACCTATAAAAATTTGGAAGAGTTAAGGAAGAGAGATCCCACTGCTCCTAAAAAGCCTGATTATCCGGAAGCAGTGGTTCCAGTCAAACAACAAAAATTGCCAATCAGGAGACCCACTGCTCCACATGCTAGCATCCTTTATCAAAGAAGGAAAGAAAAGCAGATGGATGAATTAACAAAAGAAGACAAGGCTCAAGAAGATTACATCATCAAAATGGTTCTTAAGTTTGTTAGACATCTTTTAGACATCTTTTATTAACTTTGTTTTTATACTAGACTCAGCACAATCTAAACTTTAAGTTTTTATACTCTAAACTTTAAGTATTTACTGACTGACTGACTTATTTATTTATTTATTTATTTTATTTATTTTATTTATAAGTCTATATAAATATAACTATACTCATCGTTTATATTTGTTATGTATGGTTTTCTAAGAAACGACCCGTGTTTGCACAATCTAAACTTTAAGTTTGTTAGACATCTTTTAGACATCTTTTATTAACTTTGTTAAATATCTTTTATATTTACTTATAGTTGTCTTTTAGCTATAATAGATAACACATTTTGGTACAATATCTATACGCATATCTATATGTTCTGTCAATATATGTTATGCATGGTTTTCTAAGAAACGACCCGTGTTTGCACACGGGTTTTACCGCTAGTACTATATAATAAAAGAAACCAATGAAGGGACACTTGTCATCATTCTAGACCATCATTTTATTATTTAATTTAAATTATTAAATTTAATATGTTTCAACCTTTTAAGAAAATTACGGATAAAGTTCCATAAAATATCTTATTATTTATTTATATTAATTACTAGGTTAGAAATTATATCTTAATTCCTTAATTGTAGATAATTATTATTTAATTTAAATTATTAAATTTAGAGTAAAATGCACGGATAGTCCGTGTGATTTTGTAAAATAACACATATAGTTCCAAACTTTTGGAAATTACACCGGTGCTCCCTGTGGTTTGACAGTTTGTTACTCGGATAGTCCCTGGAGTGGATGTGGGTTAGTTTTCTCAGTTACGTGGGTGTGAAATGACCTTAATGCCCTTACTGTATTAAAAAAATATTAAAATATTAAAAGATAAAGTTAACTCAAGCGGCCTCACCCTCACCCTCACCCTCACCACCTGCAACTCCCTCATCGATACACGCCTTCTTCGTGCAATTTATAAAAGTTGGGGACTATATGTGTTATTTTACAAAACCACATATGTTTAAAATGCAAGAAGAATAATAATTACATTTATCATGCTAATAAATTTATCCAAAAACAACCATCCTTTTAAGATGCAACTCATGTCGAGATATTTAAATTTTACAGTTGTATACTTTAATAATTACCGAAAATTTATACTTATCTAATTAATTTAAATTGAAACATTATTTTTGTGATATAAGTTTATGTAATTGGATAATTATTATATTCATAATCTGGACATTTCAACATTTTTTAGAACTAATAAATTAAGACCACTATTATTTAAATAAAATTTAGCTTATTATAAACTTGACAAACATCAAAAGATTTGATCATACATGACACAAAATTTTGTTTGGATATCAGAAAAGCGTCTTAAAATATCGTTTTATAATTGTCAAATATTCGTTATTAACTATTTAATTTTTTATTTATTTAACCCGTGTAATACACGGGGTTATAAGCTAATTTATTCCTAATACAAATAATAATTCGATTATATTGTTGCTGACGCAATCCATGAGACACCCAAATTACATAGGGTCACCGTCCAACTTCCACGTCGGACGTAGATTTGGGTCCCGAATGATATTATGCCTCATAGAATTAGCAGACTAGGATTTTGTCTTATCCGCATTTATCTTGCTTAAATCCTGACTGTTGGTTTCATTTCAAAGATTGTTCCTACAACTGCCACGTGTTGTACATGCACTACACTCTTTAGCGGTTGCTTGTGCTACTTAGGTGTGGGGCGTGGGTTGGGGCGGCAGAATGCCCAAAACGTTGGCTAGATCATACTGGGCTAGCGTTGGTCATCGCGTTGCTCTACTGGTATAGGAATTGAGCCTGGTGTGAGGCGGGGAGACAGTGTGACTTGGCTGGCTTTGATTGGCTGGTTCGATGTAGCCGTTGGAACTAGTCGTTGCCAAACGGCTACTTTATTTAAAAAAAATCTATTTCCTTTTTACATATTATAAATGCCCACCTATTTTTTATATTTTTTACCACTTCTCTACTTCTTCTATCATATCTCTATATTTTTTTATAAAATCAACCCACTTAATCCTCTACAATGCATCATTTTAACCGCAGATACAACTCAAACAACCCCTTTGGATACCAAGAAAACCCGAACCCTAGCCCGCCACAAAACCGTCCACCACCAAACCCGACCCAAATACCCCTTACACGCGGCCATCCACAACAACCGCCACACGGTTTAGTATACCCACTGTGTCCCGATCTAACCGGAATCACATCATATATAGGAAACTGTGTATATACGAACTTTCCATACGACGATTCATCTATTCCGGTTAACCTTTCCCAACCCGATTCCGTGCCCGAAACTCAACCGCAAGACGTTGGTGGTTCGTCATCCAAACCGGCCAAAAAAAGAAGCCACAAGAAAAAAACGGATGACGAGAAAGCAATAATAGCCGCACAACGAACAAAATTGAAGTGGACGGTGCAAGAAGAAACTACTTTGACAAGATGTTGGATCGACGAATCGCAAAATCCGATTAATAGTATTTTTTATATAACATATTTAATGTTTACAATATTATTGTTTTAAGTTTTATTATAATTCTTTTACAATGTCTAAAATATTTTTGGAATAGCGAATTCACGACACAAAAAAGATTTTTGGGATTCCATAAAGAAATCGTTTCATACGCAAATACAAAGTACAGAGGTGTATCGTGAAAATGATAGTCTCACATCCAAGTGGTGTGACATAAATACACACGTCACGGCGTTCAACGTTTGTTTCCATAAGTGTCACACCCCGATATTTCCACATATTACCGGTGGGCCCGGTGGGGAGTATCGTGACGTAGTTGATATCATCATAGACAATTTATCACAGTTTAATACACAGCGGAAGTCGAAAGATAAAAACATTACAAACCAAATGAAAGTAATATCAATTATTACAAGAACGGTTGTAAGGGATCCACAGGCGGATCAAAGTTAAAAGGAACATTGTTCAACAGATTTATAAACATCTAAGCTTGCAAGACTCTTTATTGATGCTAGGAGTAGCCATCCTATTCCGCCTAGTACCTTCACTTAGCCTTTTTGGAAAATACGTCAGTTTACACTGGTAAATACAATTAACCGACTCATTTTGAAAATGTTTAAGAAAATTGATTTGGATGCACAAGGCACAAATAATCTTTTATAACTTGAGATAATTATTTAAAAATAATCTTGTTAATGAATTACATATTTATTATACGTTCAGTAGCCCGGGCTAAAAACCGGGTTAAAGATTAATAGACACACCACATAATATATCCCACGGCGAGTTATTCTAGAACAGGTGGGTACATTATTTTACATACGCACTGGCAGGTGTATGCCTACACCCCGTGCTTAAGTCGTGGCCATTTCAATGAATGAGCCGAGGATATCCAGGACAAGGTCATTAACCCCCCAAAGGCATCTCCCTGGGGAGCACCCATTCTGTTTGTGAATAGGTGCTCCCCAGGGAGATGAACTAGGGAGATGAATCCTATAACCTCAGAGGGTTACACTAACCTATAACATGGTCCTAAAGGAATCCTAAGGCATATCTAAACTAAGCTAAATCGGGTCAGAACTGAAAGTCAAAGCAAAAGTCAACTTTTGCGACTTTCGGTTTCGAATCGAGCCTATACTTAGAATTGTCGGGTTAAATCATGCTTAGGCATGTTCAACTAATATTTACCAAGTTATTAAAGTGGGAAAACTGATTTTATGACTTTTATATTAATAGTTATGAATTTTTATTTAAAACTAACCCATTTGACTTTTATTTGACCCGACAATTAAACTAAGTAAACGTGGTAATTAGGAGGTGCCCTTTTAAGGGTTTAATACCTACCTAATTATGGTCACGTAGCCATGTTCGTTACGAATAATCTCTTAACCGTTTTAAAAGTCAAGGCGTTTATCGAAAACGTTTGACTTTTCGGCTAAAAACGCCAAACTAATGAACTAAACACGAAGGAACACTTTCGAAGGTTCCAAAGGACAGAAGGAAGTTCCCAAGATGGTCAGGACCTTCCTAGAATGAGAGCAAGAGCAGATTGAGAAATTTGAGAATGAGAAAACATGGGTTTATATAGTTTTTCCAAGACCGTTAAGATCGTTCCTTGATAAACGAGCTTTGATCTGAGCCGTACAAGTGCACCCCCTGATTTAGAATACTATGGGCGCCCTTAAACAAGCCCATAGACTTGTTAAAACCAATTGCAAACCCTGGAACCAGCTGGAACAAGCTGTAAACAATATTCTACTGTCTGATGATGCCTTACGGACCGTAAGAGGTCATGCTTATGGTCCGTAAGGACCAGGTCTGATCAGCACATCTTTCATTTGTTGACAGTTTTGGCCCCTGCACCTCCAAATGTCATTTCCGACACATCTAAGGCCCGTTAAACCATTTTTAAGGCTCTACAATGATGCCTAAACATAGGGAACATGAAACATGCTCAAAAATATGTCAGATGTTGGTTCGTTTGGTCGTACGGTCACGTTGTTCGGTTAATTACGATGAAACACGGACGGACGCGAAAAACGAACCAAATTACGCGACGAATGGAATTTTATCAAGCCAATCACTAAAATAAAATATTTTAGTGCTTACATAAATTTTTCGGTGTCCGGATATATTCAGAATGTGAGATATGCGCGAAAGTGCAAACTTGTGCACTTTTTGACACTTTTAGTCCCTGCATGACCTTAAAGTTTATTTTTGCGCACCAAACACCTCTAAGCCTATATCTAAGCTATATAAAGGATAAATAGGGTATGTTTAACTCATGATCATTTTCCGGAAGGTCCGAAACCCTACGAATTGACATACTTTTGCAGTTTGATGCAAATAGTCCTTTAATTACGCAAAGTAGCGCGAAATGCTGTTTAATGATATCCAAGCCTTCCTTGGTCCATATTGATCATTCCCAAGCATATACATAAATTTTACTATGCTCCCGTTCGCTTAAATGGTCACCAAAAGGCGTAGATTCAAAAGTTGACGCTTTAGGCCCCTCTATTGCGCAAACTTGCGCATCTCATCATTTATTAGCATTGAAGCCTCATCTAATCTATATTAGGCATCCTTGGAAGTATTATTAAACATCACGATGCTTCGGGTTCGCTAAAAGGTCATTCAGAGGTATAATTGAACATATTGACACTTTTTGTCCCTCTAACTTGCAAAGTTGTGCGTAACTTTACTTATAGGCGTAAAAACCTTAGACGGCCATTACTTGGCATTTCCGAGAGTATAATCAAATATCATGAAGCTCCCGGTTTGTTAAAAGGTTACTCAGAGGTAAGAATTAACATGTTGACGCCTTTAACCCTTTACTGCGCAAACTTTCAATTAATTCTGCAAACGGCTACACTTGATCGCCACGGGGCTCATTTGTGAATGTAAATTTCATGAGAGGTTATTTAGAAACTTATTTTAGGTATGCTAACACTTACAGTCCTTTCAAAATCAAAGTTTTTCGATTTTTCGAAAAATTAGTCCCTTAAATTCAATGTTTGACTTCCTTAGGGTTTATTACACGTGTCAATACATCATTGGATGTGATTTTACGAGGTGTTACATCCTCACCCCCTTAAAAGAAATCTCGACCTCGAGATTTGCTAAAATGCTGGAAGTTCTTTTTGTCGTATAATGGACTTAACTTCTATAGCCTATCTGGAACTTTTCCAAGCTCCCAAATTGACCTCTATAGTATATACATATATTCTTTTTGGAGCTTCTTAACCTGTCGATCCTCAATCGATACAGATTGCTCATCATATCATCAATCTGCATATTATTATGTGATAGTGCTTCTCGACTTATTGGTGAAACACATCCTTAAGTCATTAGTGTGCAATGTATTGCGAGCTCCGCCAAGCTTCTTAAATAGGTTTTAGCTTATAAGCTATTTGATCTTGATACATTCGATTCCCTCGAATGATTCTATATATATTCAGAGTTTAACTAGTCTGATAATCAAATTGGCACACCTTTCCAGGGTGATATCCTTTGTTGAACCTTATTCTTTAACAAGAACTTAAGAGGGTTGCTACTCTCATTAATCCTTGATTTTCTGCCGAATACTGGCAACTTACAGATGATTTCGTATGATCTTATTCGTTGTTTCCAAGGAAACTTTCAGATCCTGGTAATTGGACTTATAAATCTTTTGTCCAACAATAAATGTTTAACATTCCATCTATACAAGGTCTCCAAAGGAGCAGCCTTGATACCTATATAACAACTATTATAGAAAAGCTTATTCTTAAGTTGAGATGGTTATTCCAACCACTGCTTAAAACTAATTTTAAGGAATAGCAAATCCTTGTCATTAGTCGAACAAATCGACGATCCTGGGCAGCTGACGGAAATTCTTAGTTGTTGCCTAATTAGGGTTGCGGTAATCAATGCATAAGCAAAATGAACCGTCTTTCTTAATTAACTATACCAAATTCTCAGAATATTGAGTTAGGCTATATGAATCCTCTATTTTAAAACTTACTTAATCAGGGTTCTGATTCTTCCAATGATGGCACTAGCCGTCTTGGAGATTTCATAATAATACAACTCTAAATGGGATGTTAATCTTAACTCTACTTTCCTTTCAGGAGGGTTATACGCCTCCATTCGTAAACCTTTTACACTTAGCTGCATAATCTTTGACAAATTTTAGGGCAGTCTCAGCTTTGACTGGTTATTTCTTAATCTATAAAACGTGAGTAGCTGAGGTAGATCCATAATGGATTTATAATAAGCAGACTTTGAAACTTTTTCATGACTTTTCTCATAGCCTTTCTAACAGCTGAGTTAATTGCAGTTTTGGAGATTAACTTTATTATCATTGAGGTTCACATTGGATGCACCATTAACATTTGTCGCATCTCCAACATCGCGACTATTGTTTGTCTCCTCTGAGTTTTCCATACTCGAATCTTTGGTATTAAATACCATATTCAACAATTCCTTAGGCAATCCATACCCAGTGTCTCCTTGAATTGCCAAAGGCTCACCATAAGGAGTCTTGATAACTACTTGCTTCTTATTACCCACAATATGGGCTTGGTTATAAGATGACCAATCCATTCCTATCATTATATCGAGTCCCTCTATTTTAATGAAAACAAGGACAGCGGAAAAGAATGATTCCTAATGGATATAAACATCCATCTAATATTGCTGGAGCAGTCTCTGAGGTACTATCGGCCAATTCTACCTTATACTTAATGCTTAGAGTTTTAACAGGCGGATTTAACGATTTACAAAATCTATTGTCTATGAAAGACTTATCTAAACCTGAATAAAATAATACTCTAGCATGAGCGTTATTGATAAAGGAAGTACCTGTTGTGGCAATGTCATCCTGAATAGCCTCTTGAGCATTTACTTGAGAGCTTCCATCTTCGGTCTTCTTAGACTCCTCAGGCTTCTTGGTTTTATTAGGGCAATTAGTTTTTGATGTGTCCTATTTCATTGCAACCATAGCAGGTTGCGTCCTTTATGTCTTGGCACTCCAAGGTCTTGTGCCCCTTCTTGTTACAAATCCCACAAGGCCTAGCTTGTGACTCCAGAGTGCATTTCCCTTTAGTTGCCTTCCTCGGGCAGCGGGTCTTTATGTGCCCTCTTTTGCCACAACCATGGCAGGTCGCATCTTCCAACTTCATGCAATCCAAGGTCTTATGCTCCTTGGACTTGCAGATTCCACAAGGTGAAGGCTGAGATTCAAATCTGCATTTCCCGAGGTGGTATTTCCTACAGGTTTTGCATCTGGTCTTTTCACCGGTCTGCTGGTTGTCCTTCAAATCCTTGCATTCATGAGTCTTGTGATCCATTTACTTACAGATGTCACATCCCCTGGTCTGTTCATAGAAGCATTTTCCGAAGTGCTTCTTCTTGCAGGTTTTACATTCGGGTTTTGCCTCCTTTGGCTTGGACTGGTTATAGCTTGAACCGGTCTTACCCTTTTTGAATCCCTTATTCGGGGTATTATCGTACTTTCGCTTATGATCCTCTAACGCTCGGTCCACGGCCTTGTTTACGGCTGTATCTAACATAGCCTGTAACTCAGCGCCCGTTAAGTTCAGTCTTGCATCATTATTCTGATCAGCTGGATGATTGTGAGCTTCAGATGAGTCGGCCATGGTGAAGCTTAGTAGGCTACAAACCAAGTAGAAATAATTGGTTTAATTATATGGTGAATTGTCGAATTTGATGATTAAATAGCCATGGTACAAATAAACCATATAGGCGAATAGATAGTATCAAATTTATTTGATTATGTTTTGCCCATGTTTTTCAATAAACCATCTTTGGCGTTTAAACGGAATATAACCCTACATATTTATTAGACAGGGGACATAAGTCACGACTGTCAATGTCGTACTGACGTTTTATATATAGCACAAGGGCTTGTTCCCAAGGACTCTCTGATGGCATAGATGCCTTGTCACTAGGGAAATTTTAAAACATAATCGATGATTCCTTTGGATCGGAAAATTTCATAGTTCATTGTTTTGACAAGAAGTTATGAAATAAAACTATCTTTTTATGTATACATCTTTGCCCGAAGGTATTTATCCCATTGGATGTTTTGATGTGTTCATCATGTTCGACGTTTATTAGCCATGATTCCTCTTGATCATTTAGGCTAATTTAAGGGGTTTGGAAAATTTATAATATAAGGATGACAAGTGTGATTTCATCACATCACCCATTGTCAGGAGTGTTAACACGTTTTCAGGTGTTTAACAAGGATCTGAATCTCTTTAAACGGGTCTCACCATCGTAGCCAGGTCTTTAATGACATTCAAGCTAGGTTATACCCTTTAAGATTCTTTTTAATACTTAATGCAGAACAATCCTAAGCTAAGATGTTAATAAGGATCTAAATCTAATTGAGGAACTACCATCTTGGCCCTGTCTTAAAATGACACCTGAGCTAGGTCTCGTCCTTTTTAGATTTTTGCCATTTTATAATAATGGTAGATCTAAAAAATTAATTTATTTCATATATTATATTCATATATAATGATATAAATGAAATTTAAATAAAACATCCCAATGATTTTTAAAAGAGGCACAGAATTGCCCTAAGCGGGACTTGAAAGAAATGATGTTGTCCACAAAGGGACTGAAAGATAAATATGTCCTTATAAGGACTACTAAGGAAATGATCTTCAGCAAAAGGAGTTTCTTCTTTATTTATTTCTGAATGTTTCCTCCTTGGTTGCACGTTAATCCTAGTCGCAGTACGAAGCTCGGCCTTTCCTAGGCTTCAAATGGGGAGAATTTCCATTACGGCTTCTTTGCTTGGCGACTTATCAAAATATTTAGAATTGAAAGCAATAATCCTCCGAATAGAGACAAGAGTATTCCTATGTTAAGTCTAGACTCAGAAAGTTTAAGGAATGTGCTACTGTGTCATTGAGATTAAACACAAAAGGCTAATGTTTAATTCACTCAATGTTGGCTCTGATACCAACCTGTCACTCCCCGATATTTCCACGTATTACCGGTGGGTCCGGTGGGGAGTATCGTGACGTAGTTGATATCATCATAGTCAAACAACACAATATTTAAATGCACAACGGAAGCAAAAGATAGATTTATTTCAACCAAATAAATTGTAATATAAAGTATCACAATGTATTTGAAACAGATCCACAGGCGGATCAAAATAAAGGTAACACTGTTCAACAGACTTTAACACCTAGAGCTTGCGAGACTTGATTATTGATGCCTGGAGTAGCCAGCCTATTACGTATAGCACCTGCACTTAGCCTTTTTGGAAAATACGTCAGTTTACACTGGTAAATACAACTTAACTGACTCATTTTGAAAATGTTTAAAAATTGATTTGGATGCACTTAGGCAAAAATATCTTTTATAACTTGGGACAATTATTTTAAAATAATCTTGTAGACAGTTTTACTTATTTGTCGTCCGTCAGTGCCGGTTTGTAAGGCCGGTCTAGATTAACTGACACGCCAAATGTATAATACCCACAAGGCTGATTCCTTTAAGTGAGCTACCAGTTTTTACATATGCATCTGTCAGGTGTACGCCTACACCCCGTGCTTAGGTCGTGGCCATTTCTTTGGATGATGCCAAGGATATCCGGGGCATGGTCATTTAACCCCCAAGGGCCATACACCAAATAATACAGAATAAAGCGAGTTATGTAAATACATTAATCACAATCCGATTTAAATGACTACATACCCGACCAAGCGGTACTCTTATAGTACCGTATCCCAAGCCCGTATAGGGAAAATAAGTTAAGAGTATTTACCTGAGCTAAATATAAATTCAATCCCAGCCGTATATCAAATCAGCAAGTACAGATAGCTTTTACTGGGCTCCTAATCTGGAACGAAGGTTTTTGATGACCTATTAGATTCCTAACGGGTCTTAATTTAAGCCTATGCTTAGACCGGTTAGTTTTAAAAGAGGATACGGTTCAGAACGCATGATTAAGCGAGAACCGGATTAGAATGTGGTTTAGAACCGACAAGCTCGTATACTTGTATAATAAGGGTAGACTAAACACATTCTGGATTTTGAGATAAAAATGACAGGGTTTAACCCGTTTCGGCTAATTTATGCAAACTAGTTACATAAGCTGATCCGAACGCGAAAAGTGCGTAACGGGTAACCAAAAGAGTCATATACAGGTTTCCTAAGTTAATATGCCTTAAATATATTGTGATATCAGTAGGATACCTTCCATTATGCCCAAAACGAAATTAAAACCAATTTATGCCCCGTAGGGGTATTTTGGTCATTTAAAAGGTTATAAAAGAGGTTTAATATAAATCTGAGTTTCAGGTCTGATTTAATCAGTAAAAATACTTAATTTAATAAGTTATATCAGTATGGTATTACATATATGTGAAATTTATTAATTATAACCAAACTATGCACCGAAGGGCATTTTGGTAATTTCACATAAGCTTTAAAGGTCAAAATTTGAATTCTGAGTCTAAAAATTTTCTTTAATGTTAAAATTTATAAATTTACTTAAAATATCAGTAGGTATTAAGTTTCATATGCCAAAAATAGTTTTGACTCATACTAGGCGCTTAAAACGCGTAAAAGTCGGTTTTAAGCGATTTTCGGGTTTAAATAGGAAATCTGAGTTTTTGATCAGTTTATAAAGTTCAAAAGATTTTATTTATTATATAAAATCAGTAGCAAAAAGTTTGGTATCAAAATATTATGTAAAACTCATTTTATAGGCCAAAAGGGCAAAACCGACAATTACCGAATTAAGCTTAGAACCCTATGTTATGCTCAGCCTAAAAATAAATAAAAATATTCAAAAATCCCAAAATATTATTTTATATTAGTAGGTGAAAAGTTGGGTATCCAAAATAGGGTTTAGATAGGCTATACGCTGATTATGCCGTTTAATTAATAAAAGCTTTTCATTTACGCTAATAAGCATAACTCCTAATCTAGACCTCAAACTGATGTCAAATTTTATGGACAAGTTTATAAATCAGTAATAAAGATTATTGTTCTCTCACATTTTCAAAATTCTCGTTTTAGGGTCAAAAGGGCATAATAGTCAACATTTAGGCATTTAACGGAAACATGCAATGAACTAGGATTTCTATGGAACCAAGTTGTATAACCTCAGAGGGTTACACTAACCTATAACATGGTCCTAAAGGAATCCTAAGGATATCTAAACTAAGCTAAATCGGGTCAGAACTGAAAGTCAAAGCAAAAGTCAACTTTTGTGACTTTCGGTTCCAAATCGAGCCTATACTTAGAATTGTCGGGTTGAATCATGCTTAGGCATGTTCAACTAATATTTACCAAGTTATTAAAGTGGGAAAACTGATTTTATGACTTTTATATTAATAGTTATGAATTTTTATTTAAAACTAACCCATTTGACTTTTATTTGACCTGACAATTAAACTAAGTAAACGTGGTAATTAGGAGGTGCCCTTTTAAGGGTTTAATACCTACCTAATTACGGTCACATAGCCATGTTCGTTACGAACAATGGATTAACCGTTTTAAAAGTCAAGGCGTTTATCGAAAACGTTTGACTTTTCGACTAAAAACGCCAAACTAATGAACTAAACACGAAGGAACACTGACGAAGGTTCCAAAGGACAGAAGGAAGTTCCCAAGATGGTCAGGACCTTCCTAGAATGAGAGCAAGAGCAGATTGAGCAAGTTGAGAATGAGAAAACATGGGTTTATATAGTTTTTCCAAGACCGTTAAGATCGATCCTCGATAAACGAGCTTTGATCTGAGCCGTACAAGTGCACCCCCTGATTTAGAATACTATGGGCGCCCTTAAACAAGCCCATAGACTTGTTAAAACCACTTGCAAACCCTGGAACCAGCTGGAAAAAACTATAAACAACATTTTGCTGTCTGATGATGCCTTACGGACCGTAAGAGGTCATGCTTACAGTCCGTAAGGACCAGGTCTGATCAGCACATCTTTCATTTGTTGACAGTTTTGGCCCCTGCACCTCCAAATGTCATTTCCGACACATCTAAGGCCCGTTAAACCATTTTTAAGGCTCTACAATGATTCCTAAACATAGGGAACATGAAACATGCTCAAAAACATGTCGGATGTTGGTTCGTTTGGTCGTACGGTCACGTTGTTCGGTTAATTACGACGAAACACGGACGGACGCGAAAAACAAACCAAATTACGCGACGAATGGAATTTTATCAAGCCAATCACTAAAATAAAATATTTTAGCGCTTACATAAATTTTTCGGTGTCCGGATATATTCAGAATGTGAGATATGCGCGAAAGTGCAAACTTGTGCACTTTTTGACACTTTTAGTCCCTGCATGACCTTAAAGTTTATTTTTGCACACCAAACACCTCTAAGCCTATATCTAAGCTATATAAAGGATAAATAGGGTATGTTTAACTCATGATCATTTTCCGGAAGGTCCGAAACCCTACGAATTGACATACTTTTGCAGGTTGACGCAAATAGTCCTTTAATTGCGCAAAGTAGCGCGAAATGCTGTTTAATGATATCCAAGCCTTCCTTGGTCCATATTGATCATTCCCAAGCATATACATAAATGTTACTATGCTCCCGTTCGCTTAAATGGTCACCGAAAGGCGTAGATTCAAAAGTTGACGCTTTAGGCCCCTCTATTGCGCAAACTTGCGCATCTCATCATTTATTAGCATTGATGCCTCATCTAATCTATATTAGGCATCCTTGGAAGTATTATTAAACATCACGATGCTTCAGGTTCGCTAAAAGGTCATTCAGAGGTATGTTTGAACATATTGACACTTTTAGTCCCTCTAACTTGCAAAGTTGCGCGTAACTTTACTTATAGGCATAAAAACCTTAGACGGCCATTACTTGGCATTTCCGAGAGTATAATCAAATATCATGAAGCTCCCGGTTTGTTAAAAGGTTACTCAGAGGTAAGAATTAACATGTTGACGCCTTTAACCCTTTACTGCGCAAACTTTCAATTAATTCTGCAAACGGCTACCCTTGATCGCCAAGGGGCTCATTTGTGAATGTAAATTTCATGAGAGGTTATTTAGAAACTTATTTTAGGTATGCTAACACTTACAGTCCTTTCAAAATCAAAGTTTTTCGATTTTTCGAAAAATTAGTCCTTTAAATTCAATGTTTGAATTCATTAGGGTTTATTACACGTGTCAATACATCATTGGACGTGATTTTACGAGGTGTTACATTACACCTTGACCCACACTTCAGACCTTCACCCATGGTGGAGGTAATATTGCCAGCTCTGTGTGAACTGTGACCCACAGTTCTGAACTGTGGGTGATGCTGGGGCAATAGGGGGGCGCGAATTTGATGATTTTGATGGGCTTTTATAAGATAAAAACCCTAGTTTCTCATTATCTTATCATTCACGATCAATCAAGGCATCAAGGAACTCAATTTTCAAGGGTTCTTTCATCCAATTCCTTCAAGATTCTCCATTCAATCACCGAATCAACCATGATTTCTTCATCAAATCAAGCGTTTGAAGATTCTTCGTTCGAGATGAGCGGCTAAAATTTTTGTGGTTTCCTCCGGATGGAGGGTTTTTGTAAGTTAATGGATATTATGTGTTTGATACAATCGTTTTAACTTGGTGATCTAAGCATTCGATGCTTTTCACCATTGATTTGATTTCTTGATTGTAAACAGTTACGTTTATTTAAACCTTAATTTCTAAGCATTCAGTTCCCGAGAGTTCTAGTAATTGGGATACATTTGACATGGGGTTAGGGTTTGTAAATTGTAATTGATAATCATTCGATAACCTCCCGTTATGTATTGACCGGAGTACTTAGTCGTTGGTTATCACAATTAATTAATCAAAATTAACACATATGTCTATGTAGGTAACGATTAAACACATAGTTGAAGTTAACTGCAAAACCTGAAATCTGGAGGAACCATCTTTCCTCTTATTGATTTAAATCACAATTTTTATTCGCTAATTTAGTTCTTTCACATAATTAAACAAACCAATTTTTCAATTCAGTATTAGTTAATTAATACTTAGCATCATAACACTTTCCACAATCCTCCTCTGGTTCGATATCCGACTTATCCTATCTACATAGTTTAGTTGGTTTTTGCATGTCCATAACGACAGACATCAAAATGGCCCCGTTTCCGGGGAGGCGTGCGCAAAGTGCTTAGTGTTAAGTTCTAGTTCTAGTTAAATATACAAAAATCCAAAAATAGTGTCTTTTTAGTTTGTTTTGTTTTGTTCGGATTTACGCGAGGTTTTCTTGTTTCTGTTTGTGCAGGTGATCTAGTAAGTGTATGCATCATACTCGGAATTCTGGGAGGTCATCACCATTAGTGTTCGACCCAGAGATCGAGAGAACAGTAAAGCATACAAAGCGAGTACTACATCGTGAGAACAAGATTCTACAATCACCTATACCAACATCTAAGACAATGGAGAACTCAGCAACCTTAGAGAAACAACCGCAAGACCCACTTCCACAGCAACAATTCTCACCAACACCTACCCACCCTTCACCAAACACTACCATACCAGTTCCACCACAACCACCGCAATCTACACAACCTACCTCTACCTCTCCAGTACCATCATTCTCAACCTTTTTCCCAAGTTTCGATAAAAATCAACCAACTTCCACCCAAGCAACATCTCTTCAATACCCAACTACAACCCAGACTGTCAATTTACAACAGTCATCTCCTTACGTTAGAATTATTCCCGATGACACTCCATCACCAAGTCAGACTCAAGCACCTAACGCAACATAAATTCCGCCAGCCACCCGACCGGTTATTTCACAGCAAAGTCAGCCAATGCCACATCTTTATAGATCGACCATTTATGATCAAGGAAATAATTAAGGGGATTTCGACGATGGCTTTGAGGAATATGATAACTACGTGGGTCAAAACGAGAGACAAGTGGTGAATACGGGTATCTACGAGAGGCAAATGATTGGGGCAGGTGGATTCGAAGGAGTTAATCAAGGGAATTTGGGTTATCAAACGTTTGTGCAGCAACAACAAGTTCCATATCAACAACCGCAGGTGCAACCGATTCCGATACAGCAGCAATATAATCAACCTGACCCAATCAATCAGCAGCCTGTTCCGAGAAGGCCGGTGGTGGATATTCCATTACCACCACCGGTACCTCAGATGCCAGGTCAGGTAAGACCACTGCCGCGAAACTTACACCGACCGATGAATTTACCGGAGGGTATTCCACGGAGAAATAATCAGGGTCCAGTTCGGGGTATCGAGAGCCACTTCAGGCCTGCTATAGCTAATAACCCCTCACCAGTTGTGATTCCGCAACTACAAGGAGGGCGGTCATTCGAAGTACGACACAATCAATATCCAGCCTGCCTAAGTTTCATGTTCACGCACATGAAGAACCATATCTACACATTGCTGCATGTGATGCACGTTGTAACACTATCAGCAGTCAAGGCTTCTCAGCTGATGATGTGAAGTTGGTACTCTTCCAATTCACACTCGAAGACAAAGCGCAGCAATGGTTCCATTCGTTACCGTCAGCTTCAATTTTCACATGGGGCGAAATGCAGCAACAATTTCTAGACGAATTTTATACTCATTTGCGTACTAACAATGCCAACAATTATATTCGGGGATTTCGACAACAGCCCGGTGAGTTATTTCATGAAGCGTTCAATCTCTTCAAAATGATGCTCAAGAACTGTCCACATCATGGTATATATTTGTGGGAGCTTATGAATACATTCCACGAAGGCCTAACATATGAAGATAAAAGGGATGTAAATTCAATATCCAATGGTACTTTTGGAACGAATTACGAAGAGGATGATTGGGAATATTTAGAAAGAACCGCAAGGGCGTCAAAACGCAAAGCTCAATCGTCTAGAAGTGTACGACATTCGACAGTGAGAGCAGTAGAGAATCCACCAGAGGTAAGTGGTCAGTTTCCGTTGTGTGGACATTGTGGAGATTTAGGGCATATAGCGGATCAATGCCCAACCATTCATCGTGAAGTGAGGATGTGAACTTTGTGCAAAGCGGGGGTGGTGGAAGAAATTTCAACATGCAGTCCAACACATATCACCCGGGCCTCTGAAATCACCCGAATTTAAGCTATGGGAATACAAATAATCAGCTAAATCCGGGATTTCAAGGCAACAATCAATCTAGTGGTCAACGGAACTTTAATCAGAACCGACTCCAAGGTAATTTTCAAAGTGGCTACCAAAGCAACCAAGGAGGACCAACTGGCTCTTCTAACACTTCGGGGAATAATGATATGATGGAGATGTTGAAAGCAATTCAGCTTGACTTACAAAATCAAAGGCTTGAATTACAAAATCGTGCTCAAAAGGATGAGATGCGAGATAAGGCTGTTCAATCATTAGCTACACAAATGGCCCAACTTGCAACTGAGATAGCAGAGTTGAAGCAGAGGAATGGGTGCCGACTCTTAACTAACCAACCCAATTTGTTGCCTTAACCATTTCAACTTAAGCTCCTTAGTGTTATGCTATCCTTTCCCAGCATGCCATTCTACACCATCTCTAAACTTTACTTACATAAATTACACTATTTATTTCAAAAGAAGATCCTTGAAGGATATTCTATTTATGCAGAGTATGATAAAGAAAAGAACTTTCCCACAATTACCCAAGTGTTTAAGATTCTTGAAGAACAAAACAGGTGTGTAATGTATGTTAATTTTAAGCACTAATTAACCACTCAATCAGTTTAAAAAACAAACAAATTGAGTAACTATTACCCCCTTTCAATCGATAAGGATTGGTTTCTACTCCAGGATGATAAGGCTGCTTATTCTCATGTATTCACTGTTACCATCCATGTTTGCGTTTTTGATAGTCATACAAATTCAGCATCCCTTCACACACAGAGAGAGACCCTGAAACATAAACCAATCAACATCAATAGGGCTCACACACACTTATTCAAAACCATATCAAAATTAAACACATACCACATTGTGCGGCACACATCAGTCAACGTTCGGACGACCGGTGACTCTGGCGGCATTGAACACGTGGGTAGGCTTCACGGCGGTGATGTTAGCGTTCTGTTTGGATCCACACTCGAGTTGTTTAGCTATTTCATCTTTTCTTCTGTAGCATATTAAAGGATAGCTTATGAATGAAAGACCTTTTCTCAGGTGCAATCAAATTTAAGAATGTATAATAATAATAATAAATAAGAAAAATAGAATAACTCACCTATTGGGGTTCATTTTCTTGTGTATTGATAAGGACTTGTACTTGCTCTTGAGAATGCTACATAATTGGCCATGACTAAATGAGTTTCTGTTTGGAGTTGGTAACTTGGTATGACCTGTTCTTTCCTTTTCTTTTCTCATTTTTGTTATTAGTGGGTGAGTAGGCGCAAAATAGGTGGTTACTGTGCCTAGTTAAAAACATTTTACGTATATAATCCGCTTTTTTTGGTTCATTATTTATATCTGTTGGGGTTTTTCATAACTAATAAGTGCTAAAAATCAACAATAAACTATTATTCAAAATGATATGGGTAGGGGGTCAATTTTTATTTCCGTTATTAACACATTGTATATGAAAAGAACTTATAACTCAAAAACTACGTCAAAATGAAACGGGTTAAGTGAGTCGAATGATTTGGAGACAGATTTGGAGAAACGATCCTTTCATTTTTAGGAGAAAGTTGCTAATAAGACAAATAAATTACTACTGAACACATATATAAAAAGAAAAACAGGTACAAATGGAGATATGGAATCGAAAAGCGAAAAAGTACCTTATCTGCGTAGGTATCGGGGACACACGCATCACCTGGTAAAGGAGTCATAAATGTAGAGTTAGTAATCTCACTAATTAAGATGGAGCACAAGTGGCCTAGGCAAGATACCAAAACAAAATAATGGTTACAGTTATAATAATTTGACCATGTCATTATCCTAAGATAGTACAACAAAACAATCAAATTCATTAAAAGTGATGACTTGGCTCATTAACCAAGCATTCAAAGATGATCACAAAAGCACACCCGACGCCTACCAAATCGCAATATACCAAAAAACATTGATTAAACTAAAAAGCCCAAGA
This sequence comes from Helianthus tuberosus, assembly GCA_030545235.1. Classification (NCBI taxonomy): domain Eukaryota; kingdom Viridiplantae; phylum Streptophyta; class Magnoliopsida; order Asterales; family Asteraceae; genus Helianthus; species Helianthus tuberosus. The sequence continues at coordinate 14,516,471 of CM060412.1, read as the reverse complement.
GCTTCGCATACGCGAGCTATGTAGTTAATATCAGTTATATTGGTCCCATAGTAAAATATCGGTGTCAAATCAGTCAGAATATTGATACCAATATTATCGGCGATATTGACCGACATAACCGATATATATTAAAATTACCGATATCCCCCGATAACTCACCGAGATAACCTATATCTCAAATATCGGTCCTTGACATGTAATAATCCTAAATAAACCGACACCCTTGAATATTTTTCCGACACCACAAAATATTTTAAAATATCCCTATATGTCTTTAAATACACCCCGTATGTGAAAACCGAACCCAAAATACAATATAGCATTAAAAATAAATAAAAAACAAGAAAATTTAAGTTGAGGCGGGCCGCGTAAACCCCACCCCAACCCTTACACGAGCCGCGATAACTTAAAACCTGGCACGACCATGGGCCGCCACCTAGCCCAACACCCGGCAGACCTATAAGCTGACCCAGCCAAGCTACGACGTTGACCGAATTTGACGCGGGCCGCGTAGACCCTTGTCTACATTTACGCGGGCCGCGTAAAAGTTGAGATGAGGCACTATAAGTAGCAGGCATCGGATTTCAGCATAACTCGTTCATTTCTTTCTTTCTAAACATGATTCTCTCATAGTAGGCATTATACTCGGGTCTAATACCCCCTAAATAGCGAAGTTCTGCTCCGTTGTAAGTATTATAACCCCTGGATACGTATTAGATACGCTGCCCGATTGATCTAGGGTTCCGTAACGGCTGTCGTGGTTCTGCCCGACGTAGTTGTTGGAATGCCGTCTCGGGGAGGGTATTACTAATGTTAAAATGGGTTATTATACTAACGCGTGTGCATTTGTGTAAATTATAGATTGTCACCAGGAAACCCTTATAGAAAATCTAAGACAGCAATGTGAGTTGATCCACTTTTTGTAAACCTATTTTGTGAACTGTTTATACAAAACCTTAAATATTTTTCCTTGCGAATAGCAGTTATTGAGTATTTGTAAAAATATAATTATCATGAGTATGTTGGGGTTTTGTATACAAAATTTGTTACCACCTGGTCAAGGAGTAACATTTCCACAAGTCGGGTCTGACAGTACCATGAATGTTAATTGGTATAACTTGGAAACAAATGTAATTGCGAGATCGCCCTCAATACTGTACAATGGTTTTATTAAACTTGATTAAATTGGGATTCACTTACCAGTATTTCCCACTGACAAATGTTTTTATAACGCGTTTCAGGTAACAAATTGTGAAAGCCAAATAGAAGCCAGCTGGACAGCACTGAAGGCTTGGAAAAGTGGCAACAAGGTTACCTAAAATAAAATAGATGTTTTTATTAAATAAAATAGGATTTATTCCTATGAAAATGTGTGTACTACGAACTTGGGTTTTATCCCATATGTTTAATATTATGAAAATGTGATATTTTACTCTGATCAAATATTTCCTAACTACGGTCCTGATGAAAAAAACAATTCCGCTGCCAAATTAGACAATACGCGATACCACCAAAACAGGCTCGCGGCAGCCCGTTCTCGGGGATTAGGGATCGGGGGTTGCGACAGAAGGTGGTATCAGAGCTAAGCCACTGATTCAGCCACATAAGTGTTCTGCTGACCTCAAAATTCAATCTGTTAGGAAATAAATTACGGGAATACGTGCATAGTTGTATTTTATTGTTATGTGTTATTTGACTATTTGTTAGTTTACAGTATGAGCGACCATGGACCATCTGACGCGTATCGTCAATTGTCTGGTTCGCCTAGAAGCGAAGGCACCTCCTCTTCTCAGCCTGCCCTCTCAGGGTACTCTGCTGATACGGAAGAAGGAATCTTTGTGTTTAAGGCTTAGTCCGAGGAGCCATTTCCTCAGAAAAAGAGAGGATGGTTCACTCGAGGGGCACACGAGCGTAGAAAGCGTATGAAAAAGTTACAAGAACATAGAGTACTAGCAGCAGCCAAAAGAGAAACTGATGCCTATGCCCAGGATATGATTAATAGGGGTATAGCCAACATCCACATCCTAGCCACCACTGCAGCTGACCCTAACCTGGAACGAATAATAGCACCCCAACCACAACCACCAGTTCCTGACTAACCAATGGAAATATAAAACTCTGAAAATAAAATAGAAATGCATGATATCAAGCCGGAAGAAATACCTAGGATACCAGCACCAAAACCCCTAGACCCAAATTACGACCCCTGGTGGGACGACAATAGGGACTATGTGCAACGTTATCCGATACATGAAGACATGCCCATGTCAAACATAGGAGCCTACCCAGGTTTGGATCCTTTAGATCCCTATTACCACGATGAATACATTAGGGAGATTTTAGAAGATCCACCCCAGATTCCGAACCCAGTCCTAGAACCTGCACCCCCAATGAGTGCAGAAAACGTATAGGAACTTAGGACATTTGGTGAGGAAATTCTAGAGAGTAGTGAAAGAATGCGACAGGTGGGAGAGCGACTCGTCTGGAAGTACGACTAGCGCAATATGGATTTCTGGATGAATCCATATCCATGAATATGATGGTGGAGATGGTAATAGTAATAATAATAAAATAAAATATGTGTGTACGGATGCCTACTATTATTAGTGTAATCTTATTTCAGTCGGTATTGTAATTTTTATTTCAGTACTGGTGTGTAATAGATGCATACTATATGAATAGAGTAAAGTCGCAATGATCGACGTTTTTGCCCAAAATGCGTGTCATGTGATTGGCTATATTAAAATATTATTTTGTGATATTAATACGGGGTAACTGTTTAAAATTCAGATGGCCGATGAAGAAAATCAAGGAAATCTGAATAATGATAAACAGAGTAACATTAACTTGGTTAATGAGAATCCAAGCATCAATAACAATGGAAACCAAGTGGATAATAGTGCTATCCAACACATAGTGGCACAAGGAATCATAGATGCAATGCCATTTATTATTCAAACGGTTCAGGAAGCAAATAATAAAAGTAAACATAGCAGTAAGCGACCAATTGAACCAGAACACAGCGTGAACAATGGACCCGTACTTCAAATGCCCATTCCCAAAAGAAGAATAACCATGCCTTATGGTTGTTCTTACAAAGAATTCTGGTCCTGCAAACCAATAGAATTCTCGGGCAATGAAGGACCCATTGCAGCCCTACGCTGGATAGAAAAGACTGAGGCTGTTTTAGAAATAAGTAAGTGTGTTGAAGAAGACAAGATAATGTTTGCCTCTAATTTATTTAAGAACTCAGCCTTAGAATGGTTGAAAACTATCCTCCAATCAAGAGGAAGTGATAGGGTATACAATATGGAATGGGAGGAATTTAAAAATATGGTAGAAAGGAAATTCTGCCCTCCCAATGAAAAGGAACAGATAGCAAATAAGTTTCTTAACTTAAGGATAACCGGGGTAGATAGTAAGGGTTATACTACCACATTCTTTGAATATGCTAGAATAGTACCAACCCTTGCATCACCTGAACCAATGTTAATCTCCCGTTACATATGGGGATTAATTGGAGAGATTAGGCATGTAGTCAAGGCAGCTAGACCTCAAACCATATAAGAAGTTGTAGAACTAGCAAATACCTTGACAGATGAGTTAATCCGTACTACAGAAGAAGACCAGAGGAGAAACCTAGCTCAAAGGTTTACCCAAGAGTTCCGTTCTGGGAATTTTAACCGTAGGAATATAGGTTCTACCCCTGCACCATTCTGCAAGTTCTGCAAGAAAAAGCATTCGGGAAAATGCTCCACTCTTTGCAATTTCTGCAAGATGCCAGGACACAAGGAAGAAGATTGCATGAGGAAATCCAGTAATTGACTGTGCTTCAACTGTGGAGAAAAAGGTCACATCAAGCCGAACTGTCCAAAATTGGCTTCAGCTGCGAACAACAAGAACACTAAAAATGCTAGAGCATTTGTTCTGACTGCAGATGAAGCCAAGATGATTCCAGATGTGATAGCCGGTACGTTTTTAGTTAATGATGTTTTTGCTAAAGTATTATTTGACTCTGGTGCAAACCAAAGTTTTATTAATACTTCGTTTTGCAAACTTCTGAATCAGTCATTAACTAAACTACCACAAGAATGTCTAGTAGAGACAGCTAATGGAGAAACAGTTACGATTTCTGAAATCTTGCAGGGAGCAAGAATAGAAATTTTAAATCAAAAGTTTATGGCAAACCTGTATCCCATGAATCTGGTAGGATTTGATGTTGTATTAGGAATGGATTGGTTAATAGCCAATAAAGCCAGTATTCTATGTGATAAAAAATCAATCCAATTCAATTCACCAAAAGGTAAAACGACCACAATTAAAGGTGATAAACCCTCTAGATCCACGAAATTCATCTCTGTGATGAAAACTGCAAGTTATATAAGAAAAGGATCTATAGTGTATTTGATTTCTGTAATCACTAACACTGAAGGAAAAGAATTAAAAGACATTCCAGTAGTATCTCAGTTTTCAGATGTATTTCTGGAAGAATTACCAGGACTACAGCCGGACAGAGAAGTTGAATTCAGAATTCATCTACTGCCAGGAACATCATCGATTGCCAAAGCACCCTACCGTTTGGCACCCACTGAAATGCAGGAACTAAAGAGACAGTTAGATGAATTATTAAAGAAGGGATTCATACAGCCGAGCTCATCGCCATGGGGAGCGCCAATATTATTCGTTAAAAAGAAGGACGGATCAATGCGTATGTGCATTGACTACCGTGAATTGAACAAGGTCACAATTAAGAATCGGTACCCATTACCGAGGATCGATGATCAGTTTGATCAACTGCAAGGAGCTGGATTTTTCTCTAAAATCGATTTAAGATCAGGATATCATCAATTAAAGGTACAGGAAGAGGACATTCCTAAAACCACATTGAGAACAAGGTATGGTCATTATGAATTTACTGTCATGCCATTTGGTTTAACCAATGCCCCAGCCGTATTTATGGACATGATGAACCGAATATGTAAGCCATATTTGGATAAATTCATAATTGTTTTTATAGATGATATTCTAATTTACTCTAAGAATAAAGAGGATCATGCAAAGCATTTGCACGCACTTCTAAGTCTATTAAGAAAGGAAAAGCTTTATGCTAAGTTTTCAAAGTGCGAATTTTGGTTAGAGCAAGTACAGTTTCTTGGACACTTAGTTAATCATGAAGGAATTCATGTGGATCCAACAAAGATCGAGGCAATTACTAAATGGAAAACCCCTGAGTCACCAACTGAAGTTAGAAGTTTCTTAGGATTGGCCGGTTATTATAGAAGATTTATTCGAGATTTTTCTAGAATAGTCAATCCTTTAACTAAGTTAACCTATAAATCCATTAAGTTTGAATGGGGACCAAAACAAGAAGAAGCTTTTAGAATTCTTAAGCAAAGACTAACCCATACACCCATACTAGCGCTACCAGAAGGAACTGAAGATTTAGTAGTCTATTGTGACGCTTCCAAACTAGGTTATGGATGTGTGTTGATGCAACGCCAAAAGGTTATAGCTTACGCATCTAGACAACTTAAGAATCATGAAGCGAATAATTCAACCCATGATTTGGAATTAGGAGCTATAATTTTTGCCCTTAAGATTTGGAGACATTACCTTTATGGTAGTAAGTTTACCATATTCACAGATTATAAAAGTTTAAGGTATGTTTTCGGACAAAAAGAGTTGAATATGAGACAAAGACGCTGGATGGAAATGCTTAGTGATTATGATTGTGATATCCAATATCATGAAGGAAAAGCAAATGTAGTGGCAGATGCTTTAAGCCGGAAGTATCACAAAAAGCCAAAAAGGGTACGTTCTCTTAAATTAAATCTGCAAGTAGATTTAAATGATCAGATAAGAAAAGCACAAGAATCAGTAATCAAGGATGATACTGAAAAATTAAAAGGTATGCTAAAGGAATTAGAACAAGGAATAGATGGAATTTGGAGATTTCATAAAAAGAGAATGTGGATACCTAAATTAGGAAACCTACGTCATCATATATTAGAAGAAGCCCATAAGTCTAAGTATACGATGCATCCAGGAAATGATAAAATGTACCAGGATTTAAGAAAGAATTTCTGGTGGATAGGAATGAAAAAGGACGTAGCAGCCTATGTTTCTAAATGTTTAACCTGTTCACAAGTAAAAGCAGAACACCAGAAACCCTCAGGTCTGTTGCAACAGTTAGAAATGCCAGTATGGAAATGGGAATTGTTAACAATGGATTTTGTTACTAAATTACCCAAAACAAAGAAAGGCAACGATACAATCTGGGTGATTGTAGATAGGCTAACCAAGTCAGCTCATTTCCTACCAATGAAGGAAACTTTTAGTATGGAACAATTAGCCAAATTGTATGTAAATGAAATCGTTTCATTACATGGAATTCCTTTATCAATCATTTCTGATAGATATAGTCGTTTTACCTCTCGTTTTTGGTCAAGTTTCCAAAAGGCAATGGGAACCAAGTTGAATCTAAGCACAGCTTATCATCCTCAAACAGACGGACAAAGTGAAAGGACGATTCAGACGATGGAAGACATGCTTAGAGCTTGTGTAATTGATTTTGGAGGTAATTGGGACAATCACTTACCTTTAAAAGAATTTTCTTATAATAATAGTTATCACACTAGTATCAATGCTGCACCATTCGAAGCACTTTATGGACGAAAGTGCCGAACCCCGGTCTGTTGGGAAGAAATTGGGGAGAAACAACTATCTGGACCTGAGATAGTGCAGGAAACAACTGACAAGATCATTCAAGTCAAGGAACGACTGAAAGCAGCACGTGATCGACAAAAGAGCTATGCTGATAACCAATGCAAACCATTGGAATTTCAAGTAGGAGATAAAGTATTGTTGAAGGTCTCTCCTTGGAAAGAAGTAGTAAGATTCATCAAAAGAGGAAAGCTAAGTCCTAGGTATATTGGACCTTTTGAAATTATTAGAAGAATAGGACCTGTATCCTATCAGCTACAACTGCCAGAGGAAATGGCAGGAATACATGATGTATTTCATGTATCAAATCTCAAGAAATGCTTAGCCGATGAATCATTGATGGTACCTCTTAAGGATATAGAGGTAAATGAACAACTCAAGTTTGTAGAAATGCCTCTACAAATTGAAGACAGGAAAGTCAAGAATCTCAAGCACAAGAGATTAGTTCTGATCAAAGTAAAGTGGGACTCCAAAAGAGGACCCGAGTACACATGGGAGCTTGAATCAGAAATGCAAAAGAAATATCCATACTTGTTCCAGTAGATCTCGAGGACGAGCTCTAAAACAAGGTGGGGAGGATGTAATAATCCTAAATAAACCGACACCCTCGAATATTTTTTCTACACCCCAAAATATTTTAAAATATCCCTATATGTCTTTAAATACACCCCGTATGTGAAAACCGAGCCCGAAATACAATATAGCATTAAAAATAAATAAAAAACAAGAAAATTTAAGTTGAGGCGGGCCGCGTAAACCCCACCCCAACCCTTACGCGGGCCGTGATAACTTAAAAACTGGCACGACCATGGGCCGCCACCTGGCCCAACACCCGGCAGACCTATAAGCTGACCCAGCCAAGCTACGACGTTGACCGGGTTTGACGCGGGCCACGTAAAGGTTGAGATGAGGCACTATAAGTAGAAGGCATCGGATTTCAGCACAACTCGTTCATTTCTTTCTTTCTAAATGTGATTCTCTCATAGTAGACATTATACTCGGGTCTAATACCCCCTAAATAGCGAAGTTCTGCTCCGTTGTAAGTATTATAACCCCTGGATACGTATTAGATACACTGCCCGGTTGATCTAGGGTTCCGTAACGGCTGTCGTGGTTCTGCCCGACGTAGTCGTTGGAATGTCGTCTCGGGGAGGGTATTACTAATGTTAAAATGGGTAATTATACTAACGCGTGTGCATTTGTGTAAATTATAGATTGTCACCAGGAAACCCTTACAGAAAATCTAAGACAGCAATGTGAGTTGATCCACTTTTTGTAAACCTATTTTGTGAACTATTTATACAAAACCTTATATATTTTTCCATGCGAATAGCAATTATTGAGTATTTATAAGAATACAATTATCATGAGTATGTTGGGGTTTTGTATACAAAATTTGTTACCACCTGGTCAAGGAGTAACATTTCCACAAGTCGGGTCTGACAGTACCATGGATGTTAATTGGTATAACTTGGAAACAAATGTAATTGCGAGATCGCCCTCAATACTGTACAATGGTTTTATTAAACTTGATTAAATTGTGATTCACTCACCAGTATTTCCCACCGACAAATGTTTTTAAAACGCGTTTCAGGTAACAAATTGTGAAAGCCAAATAGAAGCCAGCTGGACAACACTGAAGGCTTGAAAAAGTGGCAATAAAGTTACCTAAAATAAAATAGATGTTTTTATTAAATAAAATAGGATTTATTCCTATGAAAATGTGTGTACTACGAACTTGGGTTTTATCCCATATGTTTAATATTATGAAAATGTGGTATTTTACTCTGATCAAATATTTCCTAACTATGGTCCTGATGAAAAAAAAATTCCGCTGCCAAATTAGACAGTACGCGATACCACCAAAACTGGCTCGCGGCCGCCCCTTCCCGGGGATTGGGGATCGGGGGTTGCGACATGACCGATATCATATAAGCAAGCTTTATGTGCTATGGCTTTGGCTCATCATGATATTATCTCTCTTTCACAAACTGATAATTATGTTTTTTTAAATACACATCAACATAACAAATAATTAATTTCATGTCACTGCAATAGTACCACATTGACCAAACCTCAAGTCAAAGTCAAACCCCCCCCCCCCCTAAAAAAAACCAAATAACTTGATGGCTACATCCGGAGACAAATAACTTGAAAGTCTCTCCTGAAGTGTTATTTTTCAAAAAGTCTCTTAAATGAATATATTTGAACAAATGAGATGCTATTATAACATGGGTATCAATAGTTTGGTACTTAGTTTCTTTTTACTAAGCAAAGTGACAACTGAAATGTCATAATTATACATATAAACATGAATACAGAGTCAAAGTAATAAAAATTTAAAACTTTTCATAGCTTATTCCTACAAAATGCTTTTATAAGAACTCATACCATAAGATTTGAGTTGCTCAATTTTCAAATCATATTTTAATATATTATGTTATTGCTCTTTATTGAACACAAGTATCAAAGAGATCAATACCAAATAATCCAAAAATCTCAAAACTTACTACTCAACCCCTATATAACTATGATAAAAAATACATCTAAAAATTAAAGCCTGGAGACACCAAATGCATCTTCAATGTTTCTATCACATTATAAAAAGTTCTTTTTTATGTGCAAATCAACACAAAAATTAAAGTTGTTATATAATCCAATTCAAAAGAATCGTTTTAGTTGGGCAAATTTCAGTAGAAAGCTTACAAATCTTAAATCTGAAACATGAACGTTTTTAGGTAACCAAGACAAAAAGTAAATAAAAAACGATGATAAAGCAACACACATGTAATTATGCAATTCACTTCAGAGTAAAAGAGTTAAAAACAGAGGACCTGGATCGTGGCATCTCTAACTGTTACATAGCAAAAAGGTTCATGGAAGTTGGTGAATTAAAACAATAACAAACAATTTCTTCATGATATATCATAAATTTCAATAACAAACTAAAGCAATCGAAGAATTTAATCAAGTTGATGATATATCATATATTTCTTCATGATATACCACTTTTCTAATAATTTTTAAGCATACAATACAATTTCATTAATAAAAAAATTGATTCCTTGTCAAAAAAAGCCAAAATCAGACTTGTAGTAGGGATAAGCACAGTACCTGTTCGGTACCAAACCGGTACCGACACCAAAAGTACGGTACCAAAAAACGGGAAAAGTGGGTACCGGCTGCAAATTTATTGATGATGTAATATGAAGCTCGGTAATATTACTTCCACTGCTTCTTGAACCGACTCGGCTGCAAATTTATTGATGATGCAGCACAAACTTAGTTAAAATACTGGGTGATAATAAGGTAATGCAAAGTTAATATTATAGGTGGCTTTAACTTAGCATAAAGTTATTTTTTAATATTTCATTTTTTCATACAAAACCAACAATAGATGAAGAAGAGAACCCACATATGAGCAGAAAGTTCTTTGAGGAATATATTCAAACAATTGATAATTAATTTATAAGAAAGAAGTTGATAACAGAGAGACAAACAACTAAAAAGACTATGCTAATGGAGATGCAGGTCAACACAATCATCAGTCCACGGGCTATAAATTCAACTTCTTTTAGTTAAAAAAAACACCATGTAATGCTCTAATTGGGGATTTTGATCGAACAGTTGGTGCTCATACAAAAAACAAAGGTAACTGTGAATCAAGCCCTAACTCCTCATTTAGAATCCACATATCATCGATGTTTTTGAACCCACTACCAAGAAAAAATGATACCACCCCTAAAAATTAAACATCTAAATTGACAAATAGAAGATAAATAAGTCGATGTTGTACCAGCAGAGATAACGAAGATGTTGGTGGTGAGGTCGAGAGCGCTTTGTGCAGGAGTTTTATGAAACTTCCAAGAGAAATCAAATGTTTCATCCGTATACTTTAAATGAATTTAAACCAACATCTCACTTCAAACGCTGTAGAAATCGGAAATTCAAACAATCGATCAAACTCCCTAACAAAATATCTAAAAAAAAGTGAAATTGATTGCAAACCCTAAAATATTTCATCAACTTAATCTTCAAGTGTGTAAGCATCACCTGCATAAATGACCACCCTCATCAAATCCACCACCAGCAACTCCTTCAATATTGTGCAGATGTTACCTCCACTTGAAAGCCCTTGCATCTCCAAACAGACAATCTAACATCGATCTTTAACTAACATTCAATGACTAAATCAATAAATAACAAAAATTTCGATTATTCATTAAATCAATCGGAAAAGAAAAGAATATCGGAATCCTTACCGTCGATTATCATTGTTGAATAATGAAGATTGATAAAGGACGTCGCACAGGATCGATTGAAGAGGTGAGGAGCCAAATCGCCGTTTAGGGTTTTGGGGGTATGATCGGAGTGTCGCGCTCCGGTCAAAGATAATATTTATTTACCCAAATTACCATTAACAAATAGCTAGTGGTAGCAAGGGGTCGAACCACGAAGAGTATGTGGTTTGCGAATGGATTCGATTGAATTATGAAAAGATGTCACACTTATGAAGCTTGCTATGATATATTTTTGTATTTTTGTTTAATTGAGAGATGTGAATTAAAATTACTAAGTGATTGGTTTGATTGATTACGCACAATTAACAATTGTAACAAATGTAATTAGAAGTTTAAACAATATAGAGAAAACAAGGCTCACACCCGGTTCGGTAATTGCATTCCTAGGATTTCTACAAGTTTTAGAATTGATTCAATTGCAAAAGTGACTAACGAATTTAGTGTTACACGGTTTAGGTGCCAAAAGCTATCAACGTTATGAAGAACGGGCCACAATGCACTTCGTTACCAAGAACATGTAAACTCTAACCTAGACAAGGCATAATTGCACATAAACATTTCATAAAGTCAAATTTAATCTTCACTCGACAATTTATGAATTCAATACAAATGCAAGACAATTGTCATAAGCTTCAAATCAAAAAGCAATTTGTCACAAAATCAATCCAAGAACAATGTTAAAACCCTAGACTTACAAAAACCTACACCGGGGTGAAACCTCCAAGAAATTAGCCGAGCATGATCGAAGAAACGTGATCACCGGATGTAGAAAGCTTGAATTGGATCATCGTGAAGCTTGAAGATGGATGATTGGATGAATGGTTAGGGTTGTGGATGGTTGGTAATGGTGAGTTGAGAGATTAATGGAATGGTGATGGATTAGGGTTCGTGATTTGATTCGGATGATGATTCGGATGTTAGAGATGATGTTGGATGGAATGGTAGGTGATAGGTGATGAGATTAGGCTCCAAGATGATGTTCCAACTTCAAAATAAGTGTAACCCCCCGAATAGTTGGTCAAGATGCGTTTTAATTCGTCAAAAACCACTAAAAACAACAAAATGGTGCGCCTTCATCATAGAGGGACCGTCGCCGACGGCCTGAAGCCCCGTCGGCGACGGTGTGCACATATTCACTTTCTTCTGACGGCTTTCTTTGCTGTCTACGGTGGTTCTGGCGACGAACAAATGCACTGACCGTCGGCGACGGCCCTTATGGGCGTCGGCGATGGTGCCCCAAAGCTTCACTTTTTTGTTTTTCGCGTCCCTTGCTCCCGGATGACCCGTGTCGCTTCCCGGTGGCTCGTTTTTCATCCCGGTGACCTGTAAAGCTCCCGAAAAGCTCCTTAAACTCTGCTAGACCTGCAAAACAAATATCTAATCAAAAGTAGGCTATTCGGAATTAAAACATATGTATAAACATCAAATTAAGCAATTACAATCACCGGTTTTCGACCACGTATCACATCCCCACACTTGTCTTTTGCTTGCCCTCAAGCAAATCTGTTTTTCACTTTCACGTGGGTCGAACAACGAATACACTCCCCATTCCCAAGACGAAGGTTAAGGTCCAATGTCATGTTAAAGTTCAAACTCTTTACAATTTTCAACATATTTAACGGTAAAATGATTTCTCATACAAAAATGGTTACCCAAGATTAACCCGCCCGTGAAACCTACAATTCATGCACATCCCTCACAATGTTCTCTCCACTCGGCTTGTAAATTGGCTAATGTTTATAATGTATTAGCACTTCAAAGAATATTCACTCAAAACCGATTAGAACACATACCCGCATAAGCTTGCAACTCAATCATTCTCCACCATTGATCACGAACACTAAGCACAAGTCATAAGGTCTTTGTAAGGGTTGTAACGAGGCTAGGCTAAGGGTAGGAAATAGGATATTTTAAAGTGGCTAAGGTGATGAAAATTCGATTTTTATTACAAAAGACTACTCTAAACAACACTAACTATAAACACCAATTATGAGGCAACAACTTTTCGCCTTTTATTCAACAACTACTAACACTTCTTTTTGTGTTTTTCTCAATGCTTTTTCAATTCTTTTTCATGACGTTTTCTGATTTTTTTTTCAGGCAAACAATCAAGAACAACTATACAAATACGACTCCTATAATCGAATTTCCATCACACGGGTTTAAAAGAAAAAGGTTTAAGGTTATGGGCTATAGGGTGATCAAACGAAAGGTTTAGGCTCAAAATGGGCGACTAGAGGATTTATTTGGGTAAGGATAGATAAATGGTTTTAAGAGAAAAGGTTTACCTAATGCCTTAATCATTCTCGTGCTTGTATTCGGTCTATAGTCTCAAACGTATCAAAAGTTGCAAGTTCTACAATATATGACTAATGGTCCACTCAAACAAAGAAATATAGGTATGTAATCTATGATATAAAAGTGGCTCAAAACCTTACATATCTAAAAGGGTATGGTATGTGACATGCATAAAAGACTAGTTTCTTAGGCGGATTATTCCCAAATAACCACCCGCTAAATACCCATCATGCTATTAATTTTGAACTTGACCATGACAAAAGACCAAATGGGTTGTGACATCCCTCGTTGACTTAGTTACTTGTGCTTTAAGACCGTTTTTGAAACAAGACATTTTTGAAATTTTCCCCCATCCCCACACATGAGGTGAACATTGTCCTCAATGTGTAGTATTTAAATGAACGGGTCAAAATCTAAAACTTTTATTACTCCCTCATCCCCACACTTGAGGTACATATTGTCCTCAATGTGTAAGAACTAGAGTATTAAACGCACAAGGGATGTGACACGGCTAACCTCCCAAAAATTTCACCCCGGAAAATGAAAGACAATTTACAATCCACTTATTACTAATCTAAGAATCAAGGAAAAAGGAAACGCATGCACCTGATTTTTGTCGCTAGATGCTCATGTCTTCTTCTTCTCGTCATAAAAACGGTTGTCTCGCGAACATGTTGTACCTACAAATCTTAACCCTTGTGTAGAAGCATGCTTCTCACAACCATTGAAATTTGTTAGGTGGTTAGTTCTACCATTTTTATGAAAGTGTTACCAAATCATGCGTTAAATTACCTTGATTTTTGTGGAAAAAAAATTTATAACAATAACAATCCTAACTCACTTTCGTAGGAATCACGGTTGCATTTAGCTTATGCAACAAGTTCTTTTAAACCCCCCAATAGCTTGGGAGGATGAGAGGTCTCGTGAGGGTTATATAGGGAACACACCCACAACGTTCATTTAACTAGGCAAAAATAAATAACAAGAAATAGAAATAACGAAAACAAAATAATATACAGCAACAACAACACAAACATACCTTGCCTCTACCATTGATATCTCTCGTTAGGGTTCACTGGCGGGTTTGGCTGGTATTGATAACCAGTGAGGGCCTCAAACATCTCCCTATAGTTATCGAGGGGTCTCTGCTCCCCTTGAGGCAGTGGTTGGTAAGGAATCGGGATGAAGCTAGAGTCGACTGCCTCGGGCCAATGAGGGGTGGGATCGAATGGACCTTGTGGATGGGGAAGGTTGGGGTAATCGGTCCACCCCGAGTGTTCGGCATATAGGAGACCGGCTTGATAGTCTCTTTGATGTCGCTCCTGATCGTGGAGTACCTTGGTGTTATTAAGCGCCATTTGGTTAGAGACAGCCAAAGCTCTCCATCGGCGTTGTTCCAATTCCATTTGTGCATTGTAACGCCTAGCCTCTTCTTCCTCCCATGTCCGTCTGTGGGCCCTTTCTTCTTCTTGCAACTATAACAAGCGTTCCATTTGAGACTGTTGTAACGCTTGTTGCAGTTGTTGTTCTTCCATCTGTTTCTCCACCCTTTCGCGAAAGGATGCTTGAAAACCCCATTGCTCTTGCGAGTACGCCCCTTGCGCCTCTTCCCATTCTCTCCTGCTCGCATGGTATTCTCTCGCTTCACCAATGCCGGCCGATACATTATCGTAAACCGCTTGTTGCCCACTGGTCCACAACCGGTATGACGGGATCTGCCTTTGGTTCACAAAATCTGCCACATTGGCAGAGATTTCCCTATGCTGCTTCCTATACCTCCGCCTCGATCCCCGCGGACCGGAAGGATCCGTCTCCTCCTCAACATCAGGCATCTCCTCATTGCCTTCTTCTTCATCACCCTCTTCATCACCCTCTCTCTGTTCATTGAATCGGTAACTATCCCCTTGTTCATCTTCAACCGTGTGAAGATGACCAAAAGCTTTCACTGTTATCTTCCAATGTCGCCTTATGGAGGCGAAGTTGAACTGATCAATGGGTTTAGACACCCACAGTGACTCCTGAGGCAATGCATTCTGCTGCAGAATCATTGCGCTAATCAACCTTGCATAAGGGGTCATCTTCCGCTTGAATGATTCCCTTGTATCCCATGTATTGATCATCACAATTTGACGCCACGATAGCCTTTGCGTCCCATACAGCAATGAATGTAAAACCCTGCAGTCCGGAGCCTTCACTTTACCGCAGTCCCCATACCGCACCATAACATTCTTTAACGAAATGCCTTGTAGTAATTTTCCCATCAAAGACAAATCGCTTCTCGACTCCCCTGCACCCCCAGAACCTGTCAATACGGATGCTAGCATTTGCGGCGGATCAGCTTCATTTCTTTTATTATCCAAAAATTGATCATAACCATAGTAATCATATGCTTCCATCCCAAGCGAATCAAATCTCGCTATAGCATTCATGTGTTCGAATGACATGATCATCTGGTTTTTGCCAATATTACCGACTAACCGCCACGTAGGAGCCGGCCCATCAGAATGCTCAAACCGTAGCGTAGATAGCCATTCACAAACTGCGCCCAAATACAGCCGGGTGGTTATATCCTCGCACCAATCAAGAACCTGTTCCCACCTAAGCTTTTCAAACTTTTGAACGATGCCGATTTTCTGGAATTCTTCAACATCCACCGTACGCTCACACACTGCCCTTTCGGGTACGAGCTTTGAAACACCCATGACCATCTTCATTTTCCACATCTTCGCCTCCAGTTTCTTGTTTCGATATCGAGAAAGAGCTCTCAACTTATCATATTTCCATACCGAAGCCGACTGACTATTCTTTGCCTCCTCCCAATCCCAATCTTGTCGGATAAGTTGCCCATCACTTTCTTGAACATTACTTAATTATTCCCAACGCTTTTGATATTCCCCCGAGCCTGAACCGGCTCCCGAAGACGAACCTTGCCCGGAGGTCTTTGCTTTCTTACTTCTTCCAAACATATCTACAATCAAAAGACAAGACAACAATTAGTACACCCCAAATCTTCAAATAATCTCAAACTTTGAACATAATATGCAATGTTGAATTTCAATCAATATTTAGATGTAAAATCGCCTTTTTAAACTTCCAAAGTCGCTCATTTTAACATCTATATCAATTTAGCATGTTTATTCACAAGATTTATCAAAATTTCATGGTTTCAACAATATTCAACATTACAACTATGTTCAATCATGCAAAAATCTAGTGTAATCACATCACCAAGACCAAAGCATGTTCAAATCCCACCCAAATCAAGTAAACATTCTCAAGTTTATGCTAAAACATCATACATTATGATAAACAACCTACTCTTAAACAATGAGCTTAAAATTTCGGAAGAAATCAACAATACATATGAAAATCATGCATAAATTTACTAAAAGTTCATACCTTTGATGTTAGATAACAAAAAGAACTAAGAATAAGTGCAAAACAAGAGACTTGGATGAACACTCTTCAAAACCCTAAAAACTCACACTCAGAAATCTTGCAAATGAGCAAGAATTGATGGAAACCGTTATGGGGGTTTTGTTCCTCTCGAAAAACAACACAAATTAGGCTCAAGAATCACTGGATTTGGGTGAGAATCGAAGGAGTTATGAGAGATGAAAGATTAGGGTTCTAGAGTGGATTTTTGGAGAAGATGAAGTTGAATGGAGAGAAAAAGAATGATCAATTCAGAAGATTTGTGGTCTTAGGTGTAAATGGATTAGATTATGGATCCCTGGGTCAATTTTGTGGCGTAGATTTCGTGTAGTTGTCATTTGAATAGGCTCTAAGGAGTTTGGGTTCGAATCTAGGCACGTATCATCAATCTGCGTCGGCTGAAGATCCGGGGACCGTCGGCGACGGTATGTTGATTTGCTCCAATTAGGCGAGGGCCTAATTCCCTGTCTATGGACAAAGTGAGGCTACGGATGAATTGAAGGGCCGTGGGCAACGCAGGAACCATCCGTCGGCGACGGTATGCCAATTTTCAATATATTTATTTATTTATTTATTATTATTTTTTTATACGAAAAATAGGATGAAAATTATAAACTTTTTCTAAAGGGACTATGTACATCAAAAATTTCTAAAAAATTTTAAAAATCTTTTTTGTGAATTTTTATAAGTTAAATTTTAAAAACGCGGAAACCGTTAACGGCCCTACCACCCCCCGAAAAATCGTGTATTGTCCCTAATACACACAAATAAGTCTAAAAACATACCTTTTGTCTTCAAGCCCCGTTTATGGTGTCCGGACTTCACACAATCAAGAGGATTAGTACGAAACGAGAACGATTAACACAAAAACGCACAAACAATTAAATAATTGTACATAACTTTACAAAATTCATTACCGGTCCTTTCAGTTGACCTCATAAGTTGGCACACTTGCCACGAAGTTTACCAACTCCACATTCTCATCCTTTTTCTCATTGCTACCATCAAGAAACGGTTTAAGGCGATGCCCATTAACCGTTTGCTTCAACCCATCCTTCGGGTCCTTGATTGTAACATCTCCATGCTTCCCGACCCGTGTAATCACGTACGGGCCCATCCATTTGCTCTTGAGCTTTCCGGGAAAGTATTTAAGCCGTGAGTTATATAGCCAAACCTTTTGACCCACTTCAAACTCCTTCGGCTTCAACTTCGCATCATGTGCCCTCTTCATATCATCCTTGTATTTTGAGGCACACTCATACGCTTCTTCCCTAAGCTCCTCCAACTCGCAAAGCTTTAACTTTCACTCTTTACATGCATCGTCATATTTCATGTTAACCTCTTTAATCGCCCACCAAGCACGATGCATAAGTTCAACCGGTAAATGGCAATTTCGCCCATAAACTAAGCGATAAGGTGTAGTTCCAATAGGTGTTTTATGAGCCGTTCTGTAAGCCCACAAAGCATCATTCAACTTCGTCGACCAATCCTTTCGGTCGGGTCGAACGGTTTTTTGCAAAATTTCTTTTATTTGTCTATTAGAAACCTCCACTTGACCGCTTGTTTGTGGGTGGTAAGGGGTAGCGATTCGATGGTCAACACCATACCATTTCAAAAGTTTGCCAAAGTTAAAATTCTTAAAGCGAGATCCCCCATCACTAATGATCACTCGGGGAACCCCAAATCTCGAAATTATGTTTGTTTGTACAAAATTGCAAACAACAGTATGGTCATTTGTCTTGGTGGCAATCGCTTCGACCCACTTGGATACATAATCGACCGCCACCAAGATGTATAAGTTGTCATGCAAATTAGGGAATGGGCCCATGAAATCGATCCCCCACACATCAAAAATATCTACAATGAGGATCGGTTGCATGGGCATTTCATCCCTTTTAGAAATACCCCCTAACTTTTGACACTCTACACAGTTCTTAGCGAAATTAAAAGCATCCTTAAAAATAGTCGGCCAATAAAGACCGCTATTGAGCACTTTGTGCCCAGTTTTGTGACCACTGAAATGGCCCCCACAAGCAAATGAATGCAAGTGCATCAAGACACTAGGAATCTCCTCGTCGGGTATGCATCTTCGAATGACTTGATCCGGACAAAACTTGAATAAGTCTGGTTCTTCCAACGTGTAGTACTTGATCTGAGATAGGAAGTGCAACCTCTTCTTTCTATCCCAATGAGCCGGCAAATCACCTGTAACCAAATAGTTAACAATATTAGCATACCATGGTAATATTCCAACTTTTAAAATTTGCTCATCGGGAAAGTTCTCATTGATCTCTTCACGGGAAGAATCCTCCTCCACAACCAATCGAGACAAGTGGTCCGCAACCACATTCTCGCTCCCTTTCTTGTCTCTAATCTCCAAGTCAAACTCTTGTAGCAAAAGAACCCATCGGATTAACCTCGGCTTCGCATCCTTCTTGTCCATGAGATACCTAACTGCAGAATGGTCAGAATAAACAATGACCTTAGTACCCCATATATAAGCACGAAATTTATCCAACGCATATACCACCGCAAGTAGCTCTTTCTCTGTAATTGTATAATTTAATTGTGCATCCGAAAGAGTCTTACTTGCGTAGTAAATGGCAACCGGTTTCTTGTCTACCCTTTGACCCAATACGGCTCCCACCGCATAATCACTTGCATCATACATAATTTCGAATGGTAAAGATCAATTCGGTGATTGCAAGATTGGGGCCTCAACCAACTTTTTCTTCAAAATGTTAAAGGCGTTTTGGCAATCTTTATCAAAATCAAATGTTTTATCTTTTAACAACAAATTGCATATGGGTTTTGTTATATCACTAAAGCTTTTTATAAACCTCCTATAAAACCCCGCGTGTCCCAAAAACGAACGAACACCCTTAACACTTGTAGGATAAGGCAAAGTGGATATGACTTGCACCTTTGCTCTATCCACCTCAATCCCATGACTCGAGACGACATGCCCCAACACAATCCCTTCTTGAACCATAAAATGGCTCTTTTCCCAACTCTAAACCAGATTTTTCTCAACACATCTTTGCAAAACTTTTTCGAGTTGGTCAAGGCATGCATCAAATGATGACCCAAATATCGAGAAATCATCCATGAAGATTTCCAAAGACTCCCCCACCATATCTGAAAAGATACTCGTCATACACCTTTGGAAGGTGGCGGGGGCATTACAAAGTCCAAAAGGCATTCGCCTAAATGCGAAGGTACCGTATGGACAAGTAAAGGTAGTCTTTGCTTGGTCTTCCGGATGTATAGCAATTTAATTGTATCCGGAATAACCATCCAGAAAACAATAAAATATTTGTCCGGCCAATTTCTCAACAATTTGGTCAATAAATGGCAAAGGGAAATGATCTTTGGAAGTTGCAGCGTTTAACTTCCTATAGTCAATACAAATACGCCACCCGGTTACCGGCCGAGTGGCGACCTCTTCACCTGCGTCATTTGTGACGACTTGAATACCCGCCTTTTTCGGAACTGTTTGTGTCGAGCTCACCCATTGGCTATCCGAGATAGGGTATATAATACCCGCATCTAGCCACTTCAATACTTCCTTCTTCACCACTTCTCGCATGTTCGGATTTAGTCTCCTTTGTGTGTCGCGAGAAGGATTCATGCCATCTTCAGTGATGATCTTGTGCATCACTACCGAGGGACTAATTCCCTTCAAATCCGCAATGGTCCACCCGATAACGGCTCTATGAGTGACCAAAATTCTCATCAACTTCTCTTCTTGCTCCTCGGTCAAGTTAGATGCAATAATTACCGGGAGCGTGCTACCTTCACCCACATAAGCATACTTAAGATGCTTGGGTAGCACTTTCAACTCTAGCACCGGAGGCTCTTCCAACGACGGCTTAAACTTTGTATCAATGGTTTCCGGAAGACTTTCCACTTGATGTGTCCAAGTGGGCCTTCCTTCTTTTGCCGCCATAACCTCCAACTCTCTCACCTCTTCATCCATGCTTCGATTCATTTCTCCTTGTAACCTGTCAAACATGAAACATTCCTCTATTGTGTTTTCCTCTTCGACACTAATGTCGCATAGAGGTATACACTCGTCAACAATGTCCGCCATATAGCATTCATCACCAACTAGAGGATCCGTCAATCCCGAAAAGACATTTAACCGCAACCGACGGTTACCAAAAGTCATGTCGACCGTGCCCGATTTGCAATTAATTTGGGCATTCGATGTTGCCAAAAATGGTCGACCGAGGATCACCGTTGGTTGCTTGGTTCGGTCCAAAGAGACATAATCTAATACAAGAAAGTCCACCGGATAGTAAAAGTCCTCGACCTTGACTATTACATCCGTGACTATCCCACTGGGTAGTTTAGGGGTCAAGTCGGCTAACACCACGGTGGTGTTCGACACTTGAAGTGGACCAAAATCATATTGGTCGTATAAACTACCCGACAAGATACTCACACTTGCCCCAAGATCCAAAAGTGCCCGTGTCATTTTGAATTCCCCAACTTGTATTGAAATAATGGGCGCCCCCGGATCTTGAAGTTTTGGTGGAAGTGCACCCGAAAGAATCGAACTCACATTTTCAGTCAAATCAAGTTTCTTAGGAAACTTGTGAGTTCGCTTTTGGGTGCATAAATATTTCAAGTATTTAGCATATGAAGGAACTTGCTTAATTGCATCTAAGAGTGGTAAATTGATTTTGACATTTTTAAAAATTTCCCACATCTCTTCTTGTTGTGGGCCTTGTTTGTTTACCACTTTCTTAGAAGGTCCCAACAAAGCTTCGGGATAAGGGGCGGTATTAACCTCCACACCCTTTTCCTTAGCCTTTGGGACGGGAACGGTCACAACGGGTGTAGTGTCATTTTTCTTTTGACCCATTTGACCGTTTTTACCTTCATCATCACTCGCATCTTCCACCACCCCTTCAACAAACTCGGGTGGTGGTGGCTCAACACCGTTATCTATGACTCGACCACTACGTAAAGAAATTTTATTTATTGGTACCTCACGTGTATTTTTCAAGTTCGACCCTTGATGCTTAGGGTTCACAGTGGTGCACTTGGAAGTCCTCCTCCGCTTCCACGAATTTGAGCCATCTCTTGAGCAAGTTGCCCCACTTGCTTCTCCAACGCTTTGTGAGATTTATCCCTCACTTCAAATTCTTTCCTTACTTCGGTTGTAAGGGTGGTCATAGCATTCATGAGAGCGTCCATCTTAGAATTGAATGGATCGTCACCTTGAGAGTTTGATGTACCACCCCCATTTCCACCTTGGTTGTAACCACGTTGATAATTACCTTCACGATTTTGATAGCCTTGGTTACCCCCTTGATTGTAATTCCTTTGGTAACCCCCTTGGTTACCACCTTGACGATTGTTATACGATGACCCACCTTGACCACCTTGATTACCCGATTGGAAATTCGGATTTATTTGATTGGAAGCGTTACCATACCGGAAATTAGGGTGATTTCTCAAACCCGGATGGTAAGTGTTGGAGTTCATGTCATATTGCTTTCGATCCCCATACACTTGGTTTACCTCTTCAATGTAGTCACTCGACCCCGTTGGACATTGCTCGGTTCTATGCCCAATATCTCCACATTCTTCACAAACCGCGAATTGTACCGCGTTCACCTCCTTCTTCTTCTTCTTCATACGAGCCATTTCCCATTCTAAGGTAGAGATTCGATCCTTAGAATCAAGATCGGGAAGTGACCGAGACAGGGGATGTTTTTTAGCTCTATCGGCCGATTCCTTCTCTTTTGACCGTTTGCTCATCCGCTCCAAAAATTCCCAATCATCATCTTCATGATTGCTTAAGAGAGTCTCGTTGCTCATTGATTCAAGGCGGTTCCATGTATTGTCATCAAGACCCCGTACAAAGCAATTCACCAATTCCCACTTTTCTATTTGGTCATGTGGGCATCTCCGCATCAATTCTTTGAATCAAA
Source organism: Helianthus tuberosus (assembly GCA_030545235.1). NCBI lineage: Eukaryota > Viridiplantae > Streptophyta > Magnoliopsida > Asterales > Asteraceae > Helianthus > Helianthus tuberosus. The sequence goes on along the minus strand of CM060412.1, from coordinate 14,493,769 downwards.
TGAATGCTTCATGTAACGGTTCACTCGATAATTGCCGAAATGACCTTATTTCATCCCTAGCGTCGTCGGTCTTCGCCATCGAATAGTATTCGTCTAAAAAGACTTGTTGCATCTCTCCCCATGTCTGGATGCTATTCGCCGGAAGTGTGAGAAACCATTGTTTTGCCTTGTCTTTCAACGAAAATTGGAACAAGAGAAGTTTGACCTCCTCTAGCGCAAAATTGTGTCCCCCGATGGTGTTGCAAATGGAAGAAAACTCCGCCAAGTGCGTATACGGCTCATCTTTAGACCTCCCATTGAAGTGGGGAAGTATATTGATGTAATGGGGTTTGCAATCGAACATTCTCCTTTCGCACACTATAGGAGAATCATTGTCGGTAACTACCGGTCGAAAACGGTCATTCACTCCCCGTGGAGGTTGTTGACGACGTTGTGGACCATTAACCTCTTGATCGACCGGTCTTCGATTGTCTCTTCGGTCACCTCTTCTATCCCTACCTTGATTTCTACCTTGGTTGCCTCTTTGGTTACCACCTCCCACGAAATGAGGAATCCGATTAGGGTTACCATTGTTGTTATTGTTGTTGTTGTAAAACCCATCATCTCGGTTCCATTGGTTGTTGTTTCGTGGTTGACGGTTGTTTCCGTAACCATCGTTTCTCACGTTCCCGTACCCGTACCCATAATCATCATCTCCCACAAAGTTGGCATTTTGATAGCCAAACTCGTCATCTTCAAAGCCTCTCGCATTGTAGACATTTCCCCTATTCATGTATCCCCAATCTTCCTCGTCGTTAACCCGATCATCATAATATCCCCCATCGTCCGAATTTTCCGTATGTATGCTCACATGCTCCGGCGATTGATAACCGGGAACACTATAAAGTTCGTCATCGGGAATGGCGTTTCTCAAATCGTCTATGTTGAAAAATGGGTCTTCGTTCGCGGGATTGCCACGATCTCGGTTGCCTCGACGGTCGGAATTAACATTCCGGTCATCAAGGTTGAGGGGTAAGGAAGCTTGTCGATGAAGGTTTTGTTGTTGGGGTGTTCTATGGTTGTTGTTGGGATTTTGGTTTTGGAAAGGTGGTGTGGGTGGTCCGGTATTGTTGTTATTACCACCCGGTCGCCCTTGAGGCATAGGTTGAACATTTGGATCGGGATTAAAATTGCTCCGGTATTGGAATTGATTCGGATTTTGGTTTTGGTTGAAGTTTTGGTTAGAGTTTTGGTTCGCCATTGAATCGGTTTCAATGGACGGTGTATGTTGTGGTGTTTGGTTGGTTTGATTAGAAGCAAGTGTTGCCTCTAATCGGCTTGCTAAATTTCTCCTTGCAACCCTTTCAATTTCCGGTTCGTAGACTAAAGGTGAAGTCCTTCCGGAGTTCCGCGTATGCATGCACTACCTGTAACCTGCACAAGTAACACACCCCGCGTAACAAGGAAAAAGACAAGTACAAGAAAAGAAATTATGCAATTTAAACAGTTAATCACACAAATTCAAACAATATCCAAACACAAAGCGCACGCACTCCCCGGCAACGGCGCCAAAATTTGATCGGAGTGTCGCGCTCCGGTCAAAGATAATATTTATTTACCCAAATTACCTTTAACAAATAGCTAGTGGTAGCAAGGGGTCGAACCACGAAGAGTATGTGGTTTGCGAATGGATTCGATTGAATTATGAAAAGATGTCACACTTATGAAGCTTGCTATGATATATTTTTGTATTTTTGTTTAATTGAGAGATGTGAATTAAAATTACTAAGTGATTGGTTTGATTGATTACGTATAATTAACAATTGTAACAAATGTAATTAGAAGTTTAAACAATATAGAGAAAACAAGGCTCACACCCGGTTCGGTAATTGCATTCCTAGGATTTCTACAAGTTTTAGAATTGATTCAATTGAAAAAGTGACTAACGAATTTAGTGTTACACGGTTTAGGTGCCAAAAGCTATCAACGTTATGAAGAACGGACCACAATGAACTTCGTTACCAAGAACATATAAACTCTAACCTAGACAAGGCATAATTGCACATAAACATTTCATAAAGTCAAATTTAATCTTCACTCGACAATTTATGAATTCAATACAAATGCAAAACAATTGCCATAAGCTTCAAATCAAAAAGCAATTTGTCACAAAATCAATCCAAGAACAATGTTAAAACCCTAGACTTACAAAAACCTACACTGGGGTGAAACCTCCAAGAAATTAGTCGAGCATGATCGAAGAAACGTGATCATCGGATGTAGAAAGATTGAATTGGATCATCATGAAGCTTGAAGATGGATGATTGGATGAATGGTTAGGGTTTTGGATGGTTGGTAATGGTGAGTTGAGAGATTAATGGAATAGTGATGGATTAGGGTTCGTGATTGTGATTCGGATGATGATTCGGATGTTAGAGATGATGTCGGATGGAATGGTAGGTGATAGGTGATGAGATTAGGCTCCAAGATGATGTTCCAACTTCAAAATAAGTGTAACCCCCCGAATAGTTGGTCAAGATGCGTTTTAATTCATCAAAAACCACTAAAAATAACAAACAGGTGCGCCTTCATCATAGAGGGACCGTCGCCGACGGCCTGAAGCCCCGTCGGCGACGGTGTGCACATATTCACTTTCTTCCGACGGCTTTCTTTGCTGTCTACGGTGGTTCTGGCGACGAACAAATGCACTGACCATCGGTGACGGCCCTTATGGGCGTCGGCGACGGTGCCCCAAAGCTTCACTTTTTTGTTTTTCGCGTCCCTTGCTCCCGGATGACCCGTGTCGCTTCCCGGTGGCTCGTTTTTCATCCCGGTGACCTGTAAAGCTCCCAAAAAGCTCCTTAAACTCTACTAGACCTGCAAAACAAATATCTAATCAAAAGTAGGCTATTCGGAATTAAAACATATGTATAAACATCAAATTAAGCAATTATAATCACCGGTTTTCGACCACGTATCAGGGTAATCGGTTGTGTTAATGATTGAATGAGAGAGAGAGAGAATATGAATAAAACGTACAAAATAAGCTTCTCCAATCCTTGATGTAGAGCTATGCCCCATGTATGCCTATGTGGTTGCTTATTTGGCATCAACCATAGGGTGACATGTGTCCCCCAATGGTTTACTTTATTAGAGATACTAGGTGGAAACCCGCCCGACGGGCGTGTTGTTGTTAGTGTTGTAAGTATAATGATAATGATAAAAGTTTTTGTGTACGTTTATATGTAAAATAATTGATCAAACAATTATATTCCTAATTTTCTAGCAATGCTAAATCTCGGGTGTTCGGTCAGCCTCTATGTTTGTCACCACTCGTCTTAATAAAGAAGATTTTCCTTTTATAGCAAGAAAATCTATGAAACGTCGCTTTTGCGGTTATAATACATATCAGTTAGAATCCATAAACCAATTTGACAAGAGACAATGCTTCAGTTTTATAACTAAAGAAAAAACTCCATAACATGGTAAGTGCAACAATGCTTCGATACTACAAAATGGTTTAATTAGTTGTTTAAGTGCAACAATGCTTATGATATCCCTGGGCAGCAGCGGATAATTCCTCTATTTGACTCTCTGAAAACCCATGTAAAAATATAGCATTTAGACACAATCTTTAAACTTTTGGTAAGAAATGTATTTTTTGGTTGAACATTGAAAAGTATCTTCGCCCATACCCATTTGTTTTAGATCATTTTGAAGGTGAGACTACAAGTCTCCGAATTCGGCCTTTGTACTCGACAACAGTTCCTTTAAGTTCTGCAATGGACAGATATAATTGACAATGAGTGTGACTTAACATTTTGTTGTTAGTTTAAGTTCGGTAAAAAACAGAAAGAAAACATACCAGTAGCTTTTTTTCTTGTACTTGAACCACCTGCAAGTGGTTGCAATCACCAACTTGACAATGCTGCAACAAAGTTTTCAAGAATATCTTAATATATGAAAACTAAAGTTTATTTATTTAAAAAGAATGCATTAATCATTTTTTACTGCAAAAGTGTCTTAGAAAATAGTATGCCTAATCATCTAAGAATCAATGGTGGTTATTCAGAGATTGAGAGGGAGAATTTGTTATTATTTCCGAACATACCTTATCGAAGCAACAATTATGAAATTGCTCTTATTTTCATGTTAGATGAAGACAAAACCAATTCTATGGCTGATGTATTAACTACCTTTTTCCAAAGCTAATTAACATTCTTGATAAACCAATAACATATTTTATCTCATCAAGTCGGTATTTCAATTTAACAAACCCAAGTAAACAAAAGAAGGCAGTGGTTTTCTTTTCGTGTTAAAAATATAAAAACAATTACCTTCTTCCAAAGTAAATTAACGTTCCAGCTAACCCAACCACTTGTATGTAGTAGACTAATTTGTGTTTGTAAAGGGAGTGTTTTATACGTATCGTTGGGCTGTTGTATTTGCCATTCTGTATGCTTGGCATATGGTGTTGATTAAAAAATGGCCAAATATACCCAACAGGAATATCAAGGAGAATCCGCCATGAAATAGGCATAGAAATCTATCAGAAATATATATAAAATAAGAAATATATTCTTGAACAATAGGAAGTTTAAGGCTGACCTGATATGCCACTTTGTGGTCATTGTTGATGTCACACCCCCAAAATCCACAGGCGGAGTATCACCGCATGGAGGAGTGACTGACCAGGATCAAGCCACCAATCATATTGAACAATGTATTTAAAAATAGATAAAACCCAACCACGCAATATAATTGGTGTTCAAAAAACGAGTTAACCAAGTTCAAATTAAACATCGGAAGCACAAAACGTAAAACCAAAACATATGTTCAATAAGTTCATAAAGTTTAAATGTTTTAGCATGGCACACCACTGTCCATGCCCCACAACGATCACGTCTCCTCGTGCAAGCTCCATAAATACCTAACGACCTGCAAGGCATGCAACAAGGAGTCAACAACAAAGTTGAGCGAGTTCACAGTTGGTTGTTTAGTTTTAAAAGTTTGTTTTGAAAACCATAAGTTGTTTCGTAAACCACGAGTTAACCAGTATTTTTGTTTTTTTTTTCCCAAACCATATCCATAATCAGTGGGGGCTTCCCCATGTGAACCACTAGACCGTTACCATATCGACAACTGACGAAAGTAAGTTGTGCCCTAAGTCAATGTCTATCATCATTTACTGAGTGCCCAGATCCATTAGTACACGCTCGTCCTACCGGCACGGTGTGAGGCATGTCAACCCTAATAGCGCTATTAACTAATGACCCGCTCGCCATTGGCCCGGCGATTAAGTCGATATAAAAATGAGGGACTTAATGATAGAGTTTTGTCTAGTAACTTTAAGGTTGTTGTCCTACCCAAGGAGGACGAACGTACGTATTCTACCCAAGGAGAATACGCAGGATTAATATTGGCATCCTACCCATGGAGGATGGCGGTACATATCCTACCCAAGGAGGATATGCAGGTTCCGTTTTAGTTCTTTAACCCATTCCCAACCACCGGGAATCCCATGCCTTAGAAAGAGTGTGAACTCACCTTGGTTTGCTCGGTTAGATTAGTTACTCTAATAATCAGGAATTAAGAACGTCCTAACATGGTACAGATAACAATCAGTTTCACGTGCATGCATAATACGTATCCTACATACGGTTTATCTACTCATTACTTCTATCACGCACCACACAATTCTAATGTCACACCCAAACTTTTGCGGAAGATCATAGTTATAAAAAATACACTTGTAACACTTGTTAGAAAATATTTTCTATGTGTTGGAATTTTTAGAAAATTTCGCCATAGTTTCCTTTGTAAATGGAGGTGCCCATGCTATTTAGCATATCATTTTCTTTTCCAAAATTCATTCAAACCGTCAACAACAATTCACTAAACAATATTACACTCACCAAGTGTAAAAACAATGCACTCTACGTAGTAACATAAACTTGAGTTTTCGTAAAAACGCGTAGTAACTTGGTAAAGTATTTAGTGGTCTCAGTTACCTCCCGAAGTGTATTTACTTTTGTGAAAGTATCATTCTCGGGATTTCTAGATGTTTACAACTTGTGGATACTTTTTACAAAAATATTTATCTACAACATTTTCATGTTTCACTAGCCTTCCTACACTTATTTTATTTCCAAAAATAATGTAAGTGCAAGAAAAGTTATGATCTTTCAAAATCATCTTTTGAACTTGGTTTATTTAGAACAATCATTTGTAAATCTCGGATCCATACGATCATCAACTCACTTTGTTCACTTATATTTCAAGAAACCACTTTGTTATCAAGTTCATGTCTAAATATGAAGGTGATCATTTTGTGTAAACCCCTAATCTCCTCCTAACTTGTTAACTCAAGTTTTCAATCATAATTTAACAAGTTTCATATGATGATTATCATCATACTACCAAGAAATCATCAACCAATCATCAACATAACCAAGACAACACCATTCTAGTACTATTTCATTATGTTTCATCCATTTTTCATATTATGTAAAGCTTTATGTTCAAGACTTATGTTTATGTTCCTTTAGTGTTCATATGATTTCAACATAATATAATCTTTAACCACTAAAAATAGGAAGTATCAAGAGTTTAAAGAAGTCTTACAACTAGCTTAAAGCTAGGGAAGAACACTAGTGAAAATGTGGAGGATAATAGCAAACGAAGGTGGTCCTTCAAGTTCCGTGAGCACCGAGCCTCGTTGATGACCTTGTTACACCTTGAAGTACACTTGGATGGCTTGAATGGAAATCGAAAATGGGTGGTGGTGTATAGGGTATGTTCGGCCGAGCTTTGTAAGGGGGGAGAAGGAAAATGTTGTGGGGTGTTTGTGAAGATGATAAGTGTGATCTTGTACTTATAATCCCTAACTCAATATCCATTGGATTATATGCCCCACTAAGTACATACATAATCAAACAAATTCCAAGGAGAATATATTGGAGGATTTAGAAGATTTAAGCAAATCTTGGGTGTGGGGTCCCATAGGGGACGGTCATATGAGGGGGGAGGGGGTTAAAGTGTAAGTTGATATGGTAAAAGGTAATTAGTGGAGGGTTACTTGCAAAGTTTAGTGTTTAGTGTGTTACATGCATTATGTAGAATGTTTAAGTGTTCGGGAACCATAACTAGCTCAGAAAAAGTGAAACAATGTTTCTAGCAATATTTTAGTGTTCCGGGTAATGTATGGTTGTTCGATTAGATACCGTTCCGTTAAAGTGCTAAGTGATTCCGTATAGTGTCTTTTATGTAACTTTTTGGGACACTTTTAATTCCTGACACTTAGGAAAGCATTCAGGACCATTTAGTAAATTTTCTGCACAAGACTAGTATGTTAAAAAGCTGAATTTTGCTGAAAAATGCAGTTACTTCATCAGTTGTAATTAAGCACAGTCATTAAGCACAATTTAATATTAATTAATCGTACGGATACCTGTAATTATGAGGGTTGTCACATTCTCCTCCTGTTAAGAAAATTTCGTCCCGAAATTTAGCACGTGTTTACTGAGGAAGCTAGTTAAGTTGTGTGGTTTCCTGGTTTTCCTGGGGTGTCATATCATCCCCCCGTTGGTTTGGAATTTCGTCCTGAAATTCTACAGTGGCTTCAGCCTCATTAGTGGTTGCACTTTTCCTAAACAACTGGGGATACTTGAGTTTTATTTGGTCTTCTCGTTCCCAGGTATACTCTGGGCCACGACGGGAATTCCAATGAACTCGAACAAGAGGTATTCTGGTATGCTTGAGAACCTTAACATCTCGATCATTAATCTCTACTGTTTCCTCGATGAATTGTAGCTGATCGTCGATAGTGAGCTCCTTGAGAGGAACTATGAGGGTCTCATCTGACAGACACTTCTTCAGATTCGACACATGTAAAACATTGTGAACTCCGCTGAGTTCTGCCGGTAGATTCAGCTTGTAGGCCACCTTGCCAATTTTCTCAATGATTTCGAAGGGTCCAACATACCGTGGGTTGAGTTTGCCTCGTTTGCCAAAACGAACTACACCTTTCCAAGGTGAGACTTTAAGTAGCACTCGATCCCCAACCTGGAACTCGTGTGGTTTCCTTCGCTTATCAGCATAGCTTTTCTGACGGTCACGAGCTGCCACCATTCATTGTCGTTTCTGAGCAATCTTCTCTGTTGTATCTACTACAAGTTCTGGGCCAGTGATTTGACTGTCGCCAACCTCTGCCCAACAAAGAGGTGATCGGCACTTCCGTCCGTACAATGCCTCGAACGAAGCGGCCTGGATACTGGTGTGGTAACTGTTGTTATACGAAAACTCCACTAACGGGAGGTGTTTTCCCCAGCCATTACCAAAGTCGATTACACATGCCCTAAGCATGTCTTCAAGGGTTTGGATGGTGCGTTCAGATTGCCCATCCGTCTGTGGATGATATGCCGTGCTCATGTCTAATCGAGAACCAAAGGACTTGTGCATAGCTTGCCACAACTCAGATGTAAAATGTGAGTCACGATCAGAAATGATGGAGGTTGGCACTCCGTGCCTTGATACTACTTCCTTTAGGTAGATGTCTGCTAGAGTAGAAAACTTATCTGTTTCCTTGATAGCCAGAAAATGTGCAGACTTGGTCAGTCGATCCACGATCACCCAAATGGTATCATTTTCGCGTTGAGATCTAGGCAGGCCAGTAACAAAATCCATTGAAATTTGCTCCCATTTCCATTTAGGTATCTCTGGTTGTTGAAGTAGGCCTGATGGTTTTTGGTATTTGACCTTGACCCTAGCACAAGTCAAGCATTTACTGACGTAGGTTGCTATGTTGGCTTTCATGCTAGGCCACCAGTATGTAGTCTTTAAGTCGTGGTACATCTTATCCGAACCAGGATGTACTGAGTAACGAGACTTGTGCGCTTCATCCATCACAAGCTCGCGTAAGTTTCCGTAAAGTGGGACCCAGATGTGCCCTGTTACATAGTAGGCGTCGTCTTCCTTTTGTTCTAACCGCTTCCTCGATCCTCGTAAGGACTCAGCCTTGATGTTCTCTGCTTTCAACGCTTCATCCTGAGCATCTCGTATTTGGGTAGGAAGACTAGATTGGATGGTAAGTTGTAACGCTCGCACACGTTTAGGTGTAGTATCCTTTCGACTGAGGGCGTCGGCCACAACATTGGCTTTGCCCGAATGGTACTTGATCGCACATTCGTAATCATTCAAGAGCTCGACCCATCGACGTTGTCGCATGTTTAATTCCTTTTGCTTGAAGGTATGCTGGAGACTCCTGTGATCAGTGTAAATAGTGCACTTGGTACCGTACAGGTAATGCCTCCATATCTTTAGTGGGAAAACAACGGCTCCCAACTCCAGATCGTGTGTAGTGTAGTTCCTTTCATGAACCTTAAGTTGGCGTGATGCATAAGCAATGACTCTATCCCGTTGCATCAATACACAACCCAATCCTTGTATGGACGCATCGCAATAAACCACAAAATCATCTGTGCCTTCAGGTAACAAAAGAATAGGCGCGCTACAAAGTCTCTCCTTTAAGTGCTGAAATGCGGACTCCTGTACATCACCCCAACGATAGGTGACACCCTTCTGAGTCAGTGAAGTGAGAGGTTGCGCAATCTTTGAGAAATCCTTGATAAACCTTCTGTAATAACCTGCCAAACCCAAGAATTGGCGGATTTCTGTTGGTGTACGCGGTGCAGGCCAGTTCTTGATTGAGTCAACCTTGGATGGATCAAGATGGATCCCATCCTCATTTACCACGTGGCCTAGGAAATGTACTTCACGAAGCCAAAAGTCACATTTCAAAAACTTGGCGTAAAGTTGCTCTGCTCGAAGAAGTTCCAGAATAAGTCGTAGATGCCGCTCGTGTTCCTCCTGACTCTTAGAATAGATCAGAATGTCGTCGATGAAAACAATAACGAACTTATCCAGGTAAGGTTTACACACTCAATTCATGAGATCCATGAAGACCGCAGGTGAATTCGTTAATCCAAAAGGCATAACCAGAAACTCGTAATGCCCATACCGAGTCCTGAATGCTGTCTTAGAGATTTCCTCGTCTCGGACTCTCAGTTGATGGTAGCCTGACCTCGGGTCAATCTTTGAGTAGAAACTCGACCTTTGCAACTGGTAGAATAAGTCATCAATGCGTGGGAGAGGATAACGATTCTTCACGGTCACCTTGTTGAGTTCGCGGTAGTCAATACACATTCTGAAGGTACCGTCTTTCTTCTTCACGAATAACACTGGAGCTCCCCAAGGCGAAGAGCTAGGACGTATGAAACCCTTTTCCAAGAGTTCTTGTAGTTGCGTGGACAGTTCTTCAAGTTCTGATGGAGCTAGACGATAAGGTGCTCGAGCTATCGGCGCTGCTCCAGGAGCTAGCTCGATTTGAAATTCAACTTGACGATGAGACGGAAGACCAGGAAATTCCTCAGGAAATACCTCAGGAAAATCACGTACAATAGGTATGTCTTCTATCTTCCTTTCTTTCGAGGATGTATCAGAAATAAGGGCTAGGATAGCAGTGAGGCCCTTTCGCAAACACTTCTGAGCCTTAAGGAAAGAGAGAATACCCACAACAGCACCACTCTTGTCGCCATGAATCATGAGAGGTTCTTCACCAGAACGAGGAATACGGACGATTTTCTCCTTGCAAATAATCTACGCTTGATGTTGAGATAGCCAATCAATCCTAATAACGATGTCGAAACTACCAAGTACGATAGGAATAAGATCGATAGAGAAGGTCTGGCCAGCTAAGATGATGTTACAACCCTTAACTATGTGTGTGGCTTCAAGACTTTTACCATTTGCTAGCTCCACCATGTGTTTGGTGTCCAAAAGTGTTGGGCTACGCGTAAGCATTTGACTAACTTTTAAGGACACATAACTAGTATCGGCACCCGAATCGAATAAAACAGTAACAAAGAAGTCATCCAGAAGAAACTTACCCATCACAACATTGGGATCGTTCCTTGCATCACCCTGCCCAATCACGAACGCACGTCCCCTGGCACCATTGCCATCATTGTTTCCCCCATTATTGTTTCCGTTCCCCTGATTGTTGTTGTTGTTCTGTTTCTGGTTCAACTGGGGACAATTTCTCTTTAAGTGGCCTTCAGCACCACACTGATAGCATCCCTTGTTACCCTGTTGTTGCTGCTGCTGATTCTGTGGAGCTTGTGGCTGCAGTTGACGATTCTGATTCGCAGGACGTGAGCTCCTGCAATCCTTGGCTTCATGACCCAGCTTGTTACATCTCTGACAATGACCCTTGTTGCATGGCCCGCTATGGTGCAAATTAGATCGATTGCACTTAGGGTGATTTCCCTTGTATCCACCCTGACCTTGATTCCCAGAAGACTGCTGACCGGGGCTCCTGTACTCATCTGTCTTTCGCTGCTGGGACTGAGACTGAACTGAAGTAGAACCCTTTCCCGAATTTCCATCCCACTTGCGCTTGTTATCACTGGGAGCATCAGAAGTAGTAGTAGTAGTGCTAATACGCTTGGGCAGTTTGTTCTGCTCAACTGCCTGATCAGTGAGACAATGAGCCAACCGGATGATTTGCTGAATGGTGCCAAGATTAGCTGAGGTCACGTGGCTCTGAATTTCTGGCACTAAACCCTTAAGGTACAGCTCGATACGCTTGATAGGAGGATCCACCATAGTGGGACACAAGATAGCTAATTCGTTCGATCTCTTTGTGTATGCCTCGATTTCAGACCCCGTCATCTTCAAATTGAAAAGTTCCACCTCTAGCTTGTGGATGTCGTCACGACTACAGTACTCTTCTTTGATCAAATCTTTGAAGTCGTTCCACGGGGTGGCATTAGCAACCGCCAGCCCTAGCAGTTGAACCTGTGCTTTCCACCAGGTTAACGCAGCACCTTCGAGTATTCCAGTAGCAAATTTCACCCTACGAGCTTCAGGGCATTCACACATCTCAAAAACAGACTCAATCTTCTCGAACCAGTGAAGACGACCTACAGCTCCTTCTGTGCCGCTGAAAGTACTAGGTCGGCAATCCATGAATGTTTTGAACGTACATACGGGAGGCTGAGCATGTTGACCTGTGGCACGAGAATAAAAGACAAGGTTAAGCACAAGAGTTGGTTCGCGAGGGTAGGATCTAAACGTCCTAAGATGGGTTGAGATGGCAGGTTATACCTCCTGCAGGGACAGCTGTGAGTGCCTCAGCCACTCGTTCGTTGATTAGAGCCGTCAGCTGGGCTTGAGTCAAGTTCAAACGTCCACTCATGATCTTCACAACGAAGCAACGTAAATGAGAAAAGTGTCGCGAAAGTGCGTAAGCGTGGGATGACAGAAGAGAGTAAGCACACATGGTTAAATAGCAGTTATCACGTTAACTAATTCACTATGTGAACTATCAAACAAACAATATAAATATAAATCATACCACCTATTGTGTCGAGTCTTGCACGGGGAGCGAAGCGTCATTGTGGATCGTTGAGCACTGTACAGGTTATAGTCTGGTTTTGTCAAAAAAAAAAAACTTTTCCCTTTTTAAAACCAAGTTCACTATAACCAATGGCTCTGATACCAATCTGTCACACCCCCAAAATCCACAGGCGGAGTATGTGACAACCCTCACAATTACAGGTATCCGTACAATTAATTAATATTTAATTTGTGCTTAATGATTGTGCTTGATTACAACTGTGATTAAACCACTTTCTGTTTTCTGCTACATACATACATATGCATCACATTTCATACTGTCACTTCATTAATTTCACACAAACTTTAGTGACAAACTTGATGCACAAAGCACAGTTAGCACACTGAGCAGATAACCCAGGGACATGCTGACAATGCCAGCACCTAGACAGACAATATTTTGAGGCCAGTATGAGCCAGAGATAAAGTATCACACTAGGGTAGTGTGTAGGGAAGTGAGGACCATAAAACTGCGTCACTAGGTGATAGTTATAGTGCCGGGAAGTGCCTAAAACACACTCTAAATGCAGAATTCTGCACTTAATAACAAAATTCAGCATTTAATTATGCTAGTAATGTGCAAAAACTTAACAAAATGGTCCTAGATACTTTCCAAAGTGTTGGGAATTAAATGTGTCACTAAAAGTATTATAAAAGACATCTTATGGATTAATTAAGCACTTTAACGGAACTGTCACACCCCCAAAATCCACACGCGGAGTATCACCGCTTGGAAGCGTGACTGACCAGGATCAAGCCACCAATCATATTGAACAATGTATGTAGTAAGTATAATTCAACCAAACAATATGAAAGGTGTTCAAAACCAAAGCATAGTTAAGTGTTTAGCGGAAGCATAATTGTAAAACCCAATATAAGTATTAAGTACGAAATAAAGTAATGTTTTTAGCGTGGCACACACTGCCATGCCCCACAACGACCGCGCCTCCCTGTGCAAGCTCCAAGAGTACCTAACGACCTGCAAGGCATGTAGTAACGAATCAACAACAAAGTTGAGCGAGTTCACAGTTGGTTATTTAGTTATAGCATTCGTTTGTAAACCAAGTATCATATTAATTCGTATCGCGATAACCCTGACATGTTTGTGAAGATTAGTGGGGGCTTCCCATGTGTTTCTAGACCACGTGTATCGACTGCTACGAAAATGTAAGAGGTGCCCTAAGTCAATGTCTATCAGCATTGACCCTTTGCCCATAGTCCATTAGTACACGCCCGTCCGACTGGCACGGTGTGAGGTTTGTTAAACCTAATAGCGCTATTAACTAATGACCCGCTCGCCATAGGCCTCGGCGATTAAGTCAATAAATGAGGGACTTCAAGTGATAGAGTTGATGGTCTTATGGTCGTAAGTATCCTGTTGTATGGAGAATACGCAAGTATGTAGTTACTGTTCCGTTCTTTAACCCATTCCCAACCCTTGGGAACCCCATGCCTTGGATAGAGTGTGAACTCACCTTGGTTTGCCCGGCAGATACATAGAAAGGTTACTTGAGCTATATGTGGTCAACCACGTCCTAACATGGTTACCATACAAGTCAGGTCTAGGTTCAAGTAATGCACGTATGATTACACATAGCTTAACAAGTTATGAACACGTGTTGATCATGGCAAAACATAATACATGTTAACACATTAACAGTAACAGTCAAGTACTCATCAAGTCCAAACTTGTGCGATCCGAAAGATGAAGCCCAATAAACAGGCGGCCCAAACAGTTAAACGTAAGTCTTGTGCGATCCGGTTAGTCTTGTGCGACTGACCAGTCCTTGTGCGATTGGGATTGGGCTTTGAGGCCCAACCGTATAAAAGTCTAAGTGATTCGTGTGTGGCCCAAGCCTTGTGCGATCAGCACCGCCTTGTGTGATCCATAAGGTCTTGTGCGATCATGCAACTCTAGTTGTACACTGCTGCCTTATGTGATTGTACCTATCTTGTGCGACTGCACTTGTGCGTCCGGCACTTGTGCGATCAGTCGTCTTGTGCGATCAGATCTTATACAATCTGGTCTTGTGCTATTTGTTTTAATATCCGAAAATTATGGCAATCAGTTATATGGTTTCCATTTATGAAATCTATCAATTAACAACACTAACAGTTTCAATCGTGCATATCTCGATCAAACCAAGCAATTATCATCTAATTCATAAGAACCCTAATCATTTATCAAGCATAAACCGTAAGCATAACAACTAAACCTATTAACATAGTTCATGTTCTTGATCACTAGCATGCATTCTAATCATGATAACTCAATAATCATTCGAACATGATACATCACAGCCGAATATCATCATTCAAATATAACATCTTCAACCCTTATTTTGATCCGTGAAAACTACACCCGTGTGCCGATTTCAAGAACACCAAACCCTAACAGTTTACATCATCATCAATCACATATCATCCTTAAACCATCGTATAGAACATACATATCACAATATCATGCAACACACAATCAATAGTTAAAACACTAACCGATTAAAGAAGAGAGTAGGGATTGATCCGAACACCAAAAGCTTCGAGAGAAAGGGATGTTGTTGTCGTCGGGTTTGAGAAGGAAAGAGAGAGGAGAGTAGGGTTTGTATGTGTTCTTTGTTTTGCAACAAATGAGAAACAAACTCCCTAAGGGTGTGTGTGTATGCACATGAAGGAGTGGGCCGAACCCAACTTGGGCTGCCCTTTTGATTCGAGTACATGTTGTGCGGCCCAACAGGGCTTGTGCGATTGGGTTGTGTTGTTCGATCGGTTCGTTAATATACAATTAAATTCGTTACACATAACACATAACATAACATTCAATTAATCACAAAGTTCACATAATCATATAACGTTCCACATACGTTACATCAAAGTACAAAGAGAGGTTCTAAAACACGAGTTGTTACATTATCCCCAAGTTGAAAGAAATTTCGTCCCGAAATTTGGTACATACTCACTTAGGAAGCTAGTTAAGTTGGTTTTCCTGGGGTGTCACATCCTCCCCCCGTTGATCTGGAATTTCATCCCGAAATTCCGCAGTAGCTTCAGCCTCTGTAGTGGTTGTACTGTTTGCGAACAATTGGGGATACTTTTGTTTCATTTGATCTTCGCGTTCCCAGGTGAACTCTGGGCCATGACGGGAGTTCCAACAAACTCGTACGAGAGGAATTCTAGTACGCTTGAGAATCTTTACATCTCGATCAGTAATCTCTACTGGTTCCTCGACAAATCGCAGCTGATCGTCGATAGTGAGCTCCTTCAAAGGAACTATGAGGGTCTCATCTGACAGACACTTCTTCAGATTCGACACGTGGAAAACGTTGTGAACTCCACTGAGTTCTGCTGGTAGTTTAAGTTTGTAGGCCACTTTGCCTATTTTCACTATGATGTCGAATGGTCCAACATATCGTGGGTTAAGTTTGCCTCGTTTGCCAAAACGAACAACACCCTTCCAAGGTGAGACTTTAAGTAGCACTCGATCCCCAACCTGGAACTCGAGTGGTTTCCTGCCCTTATCAGCGTAGCTTTTCTGACGGTCACGAGCTGCCGCCATTCGTTGCCGTATTTGAGCAATCCTTTATGTTGTGTCTACCACAAGTTCTGGACCAGTGATTTGACTGTCACCCACCTCTGCCCAACAAAGAGGTGATCGGCATTTACGCCCATACAATGCCTCAAATGGAGCGGCTTGAATGCTGGTGTGGTAACTGTTGTTATACGAGAACTCCACTAGAGGGAGATGTTTTTCCCAGCCGTTGCCAAAGTCGATTACACATGCCCGTAGCATGTCCTCGAGGGTTTGGATGGTGCGTTCAGACTGCCAATCCGTCTGTGGATGATAAGCGGTGCTCATGTCTAAACGAGAGCCAAAAGATTTGTGCATTGCTTGCCACAGTTCTAAAGTAAAACGTGCATCACGATCGGATATAATGGAGGTGGGCACCCCGTGCCTCGAGACAACTTCCTTAAGATATACGTCTGCTAGAGTAGAGAACTTGTCTGTCTCTTTGATAGCCAAGAAGTGTGCAGACTTTGTGAGTCGATCCACGATCACCCAAATAGTATCATTCCCTCATTGGGATCTAGGCAGGCCAGTAACAAAATCCATGGAAATTTGTTCCCATTTCCATTGTGGTATCTCTGGTTGTTGGAGTAGGCCTGATGGTTTCTGATATTCTGTCTTGACTCTCGCACAAGTCAAACATTTGCTAACGTAGGTTGCTATGTGAGCTTTCATGCTAGGCCACCAATACGTAGTTTTCAAGTCGTGGTACATCTTATCCGAACTAGGATGTACTGAGTAACGAGACTTGTGTGCCTCATCCATCACAAGCTCTCGTAAGTTGCCATAGAGTGGGACCCAAATGCGTCCTGCTACGTAGTAGGCACCATCTTCCTTTTGTTCTAATCGTTGCCTTAAGCCACGTAGAGCTTCAGCCCTGACGTTTTCTGGTTTCAATGCTTCTACCTGAGCATCTCGTATCTGTGAAGGAAGACTAGACTGGATGGTGAGTTCTAGTGCTCGTACACGCCTAGGTGTAGTATCCTTTCGACTAAGAGCATCGGCCACAACATTGGCTTTGCCCGGATGGTATCTGATCGAACATTCGTAATCATTCAGTAGCTCGACCCATCAACGTTGTCGCATGTTCAACTCCTTCTGTTTGAAGATATGCTCGAGACTCCTGTGATCGGTGTAAATAGCGCACTTGGTACCGTACAGGTAATGTCTCCATATCTTAAGTGCAAAAACAACAGCTCGCAGCTCTAAATCGTGTGTAGTGTAGTTCCTTTCATGAACTTTAAGTTGGCGTGAGGCATACGCAATAACTTTATCTCTTTGAATCAATACACAACCAAGACCCTGAATTGATACGTCGCAGTAACCACAAAGTCGTCTGTGCCTTCTGGCAATGAAAGAATAGGTGCGCTGCAAAGTCTATCCTTTAGGTGCTGAAATGCCATTTCTTGTGCATTACCCCATCGATAAGTAACGCCCTTTTGCGTTAGTGAGGTGAGAGGTTGTGCAATCTTGGAAAAATCCTTAATGAACCTCCTGTAGTAACCTGCCAAACCCAAGAATTGGCGAATTTCCGTTGGTGTGCGAGGTGCATGCCAGTTCTTAATCGAGTCTGCCTTCGATGGATCAACATGAATCCCGTCCTTGTTCACTACGTGGCCTAGGAAATGGACTTCGCGAAGCCAGAAGTCGCATTTTGAGAACTTGGCATACAGCTGTTCTGTTCGAAGGAGTTCCAAAATAAGTCGTAGATGCTGCTCGTGTTCCTCCTGAGTCTTAGAATAGATCAGAATGTCGTCGATGAAAACTATGACGAACTTATCTAGGTAAGGCTTGCACACTCTGTTCATAAGGTCCATGAAAACCACAGGTGCGTTCATCAGCCCAAAAGGCATGACCAAAAACTCGTAGTGTCCATACCGAGTTCTAAAGGTTGTTTTGGAGACGTCCTCTTCTCGGACTCTCAGCTGGTGATATCCCGATCTCAGGTCAATCTTCGAGTAAAAGCTCGACCCTTACAGCTGGTCGAATAGGTCATCAATGCATGGAAGAGGATAGCGATTCTTCACGGTCACCTTGTTGAGTTCATGGTAATCTATGCACATCCTAAAGGTACCGTCCTTCTTCTTCACAAATAACACTGGAGCTCCCCATGGCGAAGAGCTAGGACGAATAAAACCCTTATTCAAAAGCTCCTGTAGTTTTATGGACAGTTCTTCCAACTCAGATGGAGCTAAACGATAAGGTGCTCGAGCTATGGGTGCTGCTCCAGGAGCTAGCTCGATTTGGAATTCGACTTGACGATGAAGCGGAAGACCAGGTAGTTCCTCAGGAAATACCTCAGGATAGTCGCGTACAATCGGGAAATCTTCTATCTTCCTCTCTTTCTTCGAGGTATCAGTAACAAGAGCCAAAATAGCAGTGTGACCCTTTCGCAAACACTTATGGGCCTTAAGGAAAGAGATGATGCTCACAACAGCACCACTCTTGTCGCCACGAATCATGAGAGGTTCATCACCTGAACGAGGAATACGAACAATCTTCTCGTTGCAAAGAATCTCTGCTTGGTGTTGGGATAACCAGTCCATCCCAATGACAACGTCGAAGCTACCCAAGACGATAGGAATAAGGTCGATGGAGAAGGTCTGATTAGCAAGAACAAGATTACAACCCTTGACTACGTGTGTGGCCTCTAAACTTTTACCATTAGCTAGCTCTACAGTGTGCTTGGTGTTCAATAATGTTGGGGTACGCTTAAGTATTTGGCTAACTTTTAAGGACACGTAGCTAGTATCGGCACCTGAATCGAATAAAACAGTAACATAAAAGTCGTCTAGTAGAAACTTACCCGTCACGACGTTGGGATCGTTCCTTTCTTCTCCCTGGCCAATCACGAATACTCGACCCCTGGCACCATTGCCGTTATTATCCCCGTTGTTTCCATTCCCCTGGTTGTTATTATTGTTGTTGTTCTGATTCTGGTTCAGCTGGGGAGAATCTCTCTTGAAGTGGCCTTCAGCTCCACACTGAAAGCATCCCCTGTTGCCTCGCTGTTGCTGCTGCTGGTTCTGTGGAGCTGGTGGTTGTTGTTGTTGGTTTTGATTCGCAGGTCGTGAGCTCCTACAATCCTTAGCTTCATGACCCATCTTGAGACACCTCTGGCAACGACCCTTGTTGCACTGACCCCTGTGGTGTCTATCGCATCTGTTGCACTTTGGAAGGTTTCCTCGATATCCACCCTGCCCTTGACTACCAGAAGATTGCTGACCGGGGCTCTGATAGTCATCAATCTTTCATTGCTGTGCCTGGGACTGAACTGAAGTCGAACCTTTGCTGGAGGTTCCGTCCCATTTTTGCTTGTTATCAGTGGGAGTAGCAGATGTAGTAGTAGCAGTAGCACCTATACGCTTAGGCAGCCTGTTTTGTTCCACTGCCTGGTCTGTGAGACGATGAGCAAGACGAGTAACATCTTGGATAGTAGCGAGGTTAGCAGCAGTCACATGGCTTTGAATCTCTGGTACTAAGCCTTTGAGGAACAGCTCGATGCGCTTGATGGGAGGATCCACCATAGTTGGACACAAGATGGCCAGCTCATTTGACCTTTTCGTATACGCCTTTATCTCTGATCCTGTCATCTTCAGGTTAAAGAACTCCACTTCCAACTTGTGGATGTCATCGCGACTACAGTATTCCCGCTTGATCAGCTCCTTAAAATCATTCCAGGGGGTGGCGTTAGCGGCTGCCAGCCCTAACATCTGAACTTGTGCATTCCACCAAGTTAGCGCAATGCCCTCGAGAGTACCAGTGGCGTACTTCACCCTGCGAGCTTCAGGGCATTCACACATTTCGAAGACTGACTCGAGCTTCTCGAACCAGTGGAGGAGTCCAACTGCCCCTTCAGTGCCACTGAAAGTACTTGGACGGCAGTCCATGAAGGTTTTGAACGTGCATGCAGGCGGCTGAGCATGCTGGCCTGTTGTATAAACGAGAATAGGACAAAGTTAAACACAAGAGTTAGGTTAGGAGTGTAGGATCTAATGATCCTAGAGAGTGTTGCGACTACAGGATATACCTCCTGCTTGGGCGGCTGCAAGTATCGCAGCAACTTGTTGGTTAATCAGAGCCGTCAACTGGGCTTGAGTCATGTTAACGCGTCCAGCCATGATCTTCATATCAAGGGAAAACATGAGTGAGAGGAGTTCGCGAAAATGCGATGACAGAAGAGAGTAAGCATGCAATGTTGCAAACAGTAGTTACTACGTTATCTAACCATACCATGCGCAATGTTCTATCTAATCTAGCAAGTAGGCAATAAAACATAAACCATATCACCTAGAATATCGAGTCTTGCACGTGGAGCGAAGCGTCGTTGTGGATCGTTTAGCACTGTTCAGGTTATAGTCTGGTTTTAACAAAAACTTTTTCCCTTATTAAAACCAAGTTCACTATAACCAATGGCTCTGATACCAATCTGTCACACCCCCAAAATCCACACGCGGAGTATCACCGCTTGGAAGCGTGACTGACCAGGATCAAGCCACCAATCATATTGAACAATGTATGTAGTAAGTATAATTCAACCAAACAATATGAAAGGTGTTCAAAACCAAAGCATAGTTAAGTGTTTAGCGGAAGCATAATTGTAAAACCCAATGTAAGTATTAAGTACGAAATAAGGTAATGTTTTTAGCGTGGCACACACTGCCATGCCCCACAACGACCGCGCCTCCCTGTGCAAGCTCCAAGAGTACCTAACGACCTGCAAGGCATGTAGCAACGAATCAACAACAAAGTTGAGCGAGTTCACAGTTGGTTATTTAGTTATAGCATTCGTTTGTAAACCAAGTATCATATTAATTCGTATCGCGGTCACCCTGACATGTTTGCGAAGATTAGTGGGGGCCTCCCATGTGTTTCTAGACCACGCGTATCGACTGCTACGAAAATGTAAGAGGTGCCCTAAGTCAATGTCTATCAGCATTGACCCTTTGCCCATAGTCCATTAGTACACGCCCGTCCGACTGGCACAGTGTGAGCTTTGTTAAACCTAATAGCGCTATTAACTAGTGACCCGCTCGCCATAGGCCTCGGCGATTAAGTCGATAAATGAGGGACTTCAAGTGATAGAGTTGATGGTCTTATGGTCGTACGTATCCTGTTGTATGGAGAATACGCAAGTATGTAGTTACTGTTCCGTTCTTTAACCCATTCCCAACCCTTGGGAACCCCATGCCTTGGATAGAGTGTGAAATCACCTTGGTTTGCTCGGCAGATACAAAGAAAGGTTACTTTAGCTATATGTGGTCAACCACGTCCTAACATGGTTACCATACAAGTCAGGTCTAGGTTCAAGTAATGCACGTATGATTACACATAGCTTAACAGGTTATGAACACGTGATGATCATGGCAAACACATAATACATGTTAACACATTAACAGTAACAGTCAAGTACTCATCAAGTCCAAACTTGTGCTATCCGAAAGATAAAGCACAATAAACAGGCGGCCCAAACAGTTAAACGTAAGTCTTGTGCGATCCGGTTAGTCTTGTGCGACTGACCAGTCCTTGTGCGATTGGGATTGGGCTTTGAGGCCCAACCGTATAAAAGTCTAAGTGATTCGTGTGTGGCCCAAGCCTTGTGCGATCGGCACCGCCTTGTGCGATCCATAAGGTCTTGTGCGATCATGCAACTCTAGTTGTACACTGCTGCCTTATGTGATTGTACCTATCTTGTGCGACTGCACTTGTGCGTCCGGCACTTGTGCGATCAGTCGTCTTGTGCGATCAGATCTTATACAATCTGGTCTTGTGCTATTTGTTTTAATATCCAAAAATTATGGCAATCAGTTATATGGTTTCCATTTATGAAATCTATCAATTAACAACACTAACAGTTTCCATCGTGTATATCTCGATCAAACCAAGCAATTATCATCTAATTCATAAGAACCCTAATCATTTATCAAGCATAAACCGTAAGCATAACAACTAAACCTATTAACATAGTTCATGTTCTTGATCACTAGCATGCATTCTAATCATGATAACTCAATAATCATTCGAACATGATACATCACAGCCGAATATCATCATTCAAACATAACATCTTCAACCCTTATTTTGATCCGTGAAAACTACACCCGTGTGCCGATTTCAAGAACACCAAACCCTAACAGTTTACATCATCATCAATCACATATCATCCTTAAACCATCGTATAGAACATACATATCACAATATCATGCAACACACAATCAATAGGTAAAACACTAACCGATTAAAGAAGAGAGTAGGGATTGATCCGAACACCAAAAGCTTCGAGAGAAAGGGATGTTGTTGCCGTCGGGTTTGAGAAGGAGAGAGAGAGGAGAGTAGGGTTTGTGTGTGTTCTTTGTTTTGCAACAAATAAGAAACAAACTCCCTAAGGGTGTGTGTATATGCGCATGAAGGAGTGGGCCGAACCCAACTTGGGCTACCCTTTTGATTCGAGTACATGTTGTGCGGCCCAACAGGGCTTGTGCGATTGGGTTGTGTTGTGCGATCGGTTCATTAATATACAATTAAATTCGTTACACATAACACATAACATAACAATCAATTAATCACAAAGTTCACATAATCACATAACGTTCCACATACGTTACATCAAAGTACAAAGAGAGGTTCTAAAACACGAGTTGTCACAGGAACAACACCCAACCGAACAACCGGACTTTACCCGGAACACAAAAATATTGTCAAACACATTGTTTTTATTTTTCTAAGCTAGTTAGGGTCCCCGAACACCCTAACACACCATATATTTCATAACACACCTTAAATCACTAACTTAGCATTTGAATTCTAATTAGATCCCTAACTATATTGTTGAAACCCAACCCTATAACCCCCCCCCCCCCCCCCCCGTGGCAACGGTTACCATGGGTGACCCACCCATTGATTTTATTGATTATTATAATAGATTATGTTGGAGTTTAAGTAGCACTTTATACAATGGTTAATAAGGGTTAGGAGGATTATAAGTATACCTTGAGGACCATCATTCTTATCTTCACAACACACCTTCAAACAACACTTGCTCTCTCTTCTCTTGTTCGGCCGAAACCAAGCACACCCACCATCACCACCTTCAAGTTTCTTTCATGCAATCCACATACATCCAAAGGTGCTAGAGATCATACAAACAAGCTTGCTGTGTTCGGAAGCTCAAGGACCTCCTTCATCTTCTTTTAACCACCACTTTTACACTCTTGACTCCCCTAGCCTTGTGCTAGTGGTAAGTCTCTTAGATCTTCATTCTCTTCATGTTTTTTATGGTTAATAGTTAAAAGAATGATGAAATCCCAAGAAACACTAAGAACCATAAACAAAGTCTTGAACATTTACTAACTTTGTGATGAAGTAGTGTTAAAATGATGAAGAAATCATGTTATTCTTGTGTTGTTATGTTTGTTGATCATTATTTGTTAGTAGAAATGATATGGATCATCATATGGACTTGCTAGATCATGATTAAAAACATGAACTAGCAAGATTGAAAAAGTAAGAATGTTGTGGATGATGGAATCATCCACACATAAACTATGAACTTGAACAAATAAGTGTTTTCTTGAAAAATAAATATCAAAGTAGGATATAATCTTGTAGATCTAAAGATCCATGAGTGGTTTTTCGAAAGAACCAAGTGAAAAGTATGAGTTTTGATAAAACTTGGATCTTACATAAACTAATCATATTTTTGGTGGGTAAACAAGTGTAGAAACACTTGTGTAATAAGAAAAATTCACAAAGAAATATTTTTAGAAATATGACTAGAAGTTGTGAATAATCAAACTCTTTAAAAAGGAAGTTTTGAAGGAACTAATCACATTTTTAAAGGTAACAAAACTTACTAAGTATGCTAGTAAGTTACTACATACTTTCATAAATTTTCAAGTTCATAAGTTATTAGTTTATGCTTGTTTTGATAAGTTTGGTAAATAGAGATTGTATATTGATGATTGAGAATTGTTTGAATGAATTTTTGAAAAGAAAATGATATGCTAGTAAGCATGGACACCTCCGGTTACAAAGGAAACTCTGGCGAAATTTTTATAAAATCCAACACTTAGAAAATATTTTTCTAGTAAGCGTTTACAATCATATTTTTTTCCTTGTTTTCAAAATAAACTTCGCTATGATTTTTATTACAAAAATACTAAGTGCCGGAGGTTGATTTCGTAAATAAAAATTCGATAAATATATATTTAGAATGTATATTTTATACTAAAACTCTTGTGTGATTATTTGTTTACTTTGTGAACTAGTTATATTATTTTTGGGTAAAATAATATAACTATTATATACCATGAAATTACGACTCCAAAATGATACCAAAACTCTCGCGAAGTAAAATATATTATTTTTGGGAAAAATATATATATTTTGAATTAAGATGTTTTAGACAAATAATTTAAATATATTTTTCTAAGTGGGACTTAAAATATATTTCTCGGAATTACAAATGTGCATGTATAAATACCCCCATCCTTGGGAAGGAAATACACATATAAAATACTTGAGAAGTGTGGATACGAAATAGTTGCCTAACTATTTTTCCTAAAAACAAAAGTTAAGTTAAAATAATTATCATTATTTTAACAAGTAGTCACAAACTTGGGATAATATCAAAATAACGCAATTCAAAACACTAAACCCTAAGCCAAGGCACGGGCCATCCGTCTAATAGGCATTAGTACGTGTAGGTCGTCGCGTAGCAGACCGAGTTTGGATTGACGATTCTATTCAGGAGACGCACTTCAGTGAGTTCATGTCCCCCTTTTTACTTTACTGTTTTCAGTTTTATACTTCGGGGGTGAAATACATGCGACAACTATTACATACAATTATTTACTTGGTATGGTTAGCGTAGGGAGGGTTTTTACTACTAGATCATGTGAAGGGTGGGTACAACACTTAAGGCCATCAATCCTCGTTGTTAGGACCGAGGGACACAAGAGTGATAGATCTATTTGGGTGTAGCGAGCCCACACCCATGAGGCCGGGGTGGCCCATAGAGGTGACTGTGTCTTACAGCCGAAGCCCGGTAACAAATTTGCTAGGTTTGAGTCTTCCTGCACCTTTTCACACCTACCAGTGGCTTTGCAACCCATTGGTGATCTCTTTTTCCTTATTGCTACATACCAGGGACTTTTATTCATACATGAAAGGTTTATACATACTCACTTTTACATGAACTCTCTCAACTTTTGTTGATTTTTCAAACTACATGTATTTCAGGAAATTAATGGATCTGGCGAAGTATGCAATTGTGTCAAGCTGCGTAGTGAATAACGATGTCATCCAGGTTTAGGAGGTGTAACCCTTACCTGGACGGGTTACATGTCTTTAAACCACGTTTTTATTCAAGTCTCTTGTTGTTTCGAATGAACACGCTTTAAACATGTCATGGTTGAAATTTGTTTTATGTGTCGACATTTTAAACAATGATGTTGTGGTAACTTTAAACTTAATGAATGGATGATCATCATGTGTTTTATTTTCATATAGCATTGTTATGATTGTTGCTATGGTATTAAGAAGTCACACCATAATAATCCACGCTTCCGCAAAAGCCAGGGTGTGACAGCTTGGTATCAGAGCCAGGTTCATAGCGAACTAGGATTCTTTCTCGAGTCTAGACTATGATCACTAGGGCTCTCACGAAAACATTTTACACTGCATACACTAAACATCCAGATCCAGGGTACAAAACATTTTCACCAACAAAAGGCACAAATACACTTTTCAAAAATTATATTTCAGTCTTAGAGACTAAGGGAGTTCAGACTTAGAGACTGAGGGAGTTTAGCCTTAGAGGCTAGGGAGGTTCAGTCTTAGAGATTGAGGGGTTCAATCTTAGAGATTTAGGGAGGTTTAGTCTTAGAGACTAGGAGGTTGGTCTTAGAGACCAGGGAGTTAGTCTGAGAGGCTAGGGAGTTCAGTATGAGAGGCTGGGAGGGATAGTCTGGGGAAGACTAGGAGGATTACTTGCTTGCATTATTGCGACTTACATGCTTATTTGATTATATGTTGATATATGTGCGTATGTGCGGTTGTATTACAGACACTATGGCTTCTTCTTCCGATACTGGAGTATCCGATACATTGGACCCCATGGCGATCGTATCGGACGATGAGATACCATCCGAGGGAGAGGTTTACACGTCAGACACTACTAGCACGGACGAGGATGACTTCCAGCTGTTCGCTCTTCCTAATTTTGGAGATGATATTCCTATTGCTGATGGCCATTTCGGTGGGGACCTACCTCTACTTCAGGTCCCTGCTCCTCTACCGCTTGCCGTAGTTCCTCTCGAGGATCTGCCTCATAATGAGTTTGCCGATGATGACATCAACTTGTTCATAGAGGGTCCCCCGGAGGGTTACCAGGATGGTGTGGCCCTCATAGATGCCGATGTCCCTTTTGCTGATGATCCAGTTGTCGACCCTGTTGTTCCCTTGGCTGAGATTCCTTCTGATGTGCCCATTGCTGATCCTGTCATTCCAGTCGAGGCTCCCATTGAGGAGGCTCCATTTGATCTGTTTGGTGCTCACTCATTCGAGTCCGTAGCGTCCGCTTCACCGCACGCCCAGGGCGTACAACTCTATTCCTCTGATTCCGACTCAGACATGGCGATGTCTGTTGCACCCCTCGACGTTGACACAGATCCGGAGGTCGAGTTTCTACCTGATGAGCCTGCTCCTGTTGGTCCAGAGTCGGTCGTTGCTTATGACCCCATTGAGGCCCCAGCTATTGCACATTTGCCAGACCCTTTACCTGAGCCCGGTCATGTCGATATGCCAGACGTAGCACCGCCAGTTATTGTTGCGCCCATCGAGTTACCACTGATTCCTGATGCTCTTGTTATTGATGCACCCATTGCTGCACCTATAGTACCTGTTTCAGCCCCTGTGCATGCTGACCATGCACCGTTTGCTTCTCACACGATTCCTCGTTATGCTGACACCCGCAACGGGTGGATCGAGGATGATGACTACCCACCGTTTGTGCTACCCGTCACTCCTCCTGTAGCACCTATTTCCGCACCTATTGAGATTCCATTATTCCACCCACACACCTCTGACGTCCATCACACTGATCTTCCCATCACATTCCTCCAGGACATTCCGCCACCTCGTCCTGGGAGGGTTCATCGAGGCAGCCGCCTGTTTTTGTTCCACCTGTACCATCATCAGTTCCGTTCATGTCCCAGTTCCCTCACACTGCACCATCATTCGTACCTTCGGGCAAGCCATTTCTGTGGGCTTCACCCAATGTTATGCCATTATCGGATCCGTACCACCCTTATCACGTGGGGTACACGACAGAGGACATACTTATCTCTCTTCAGCTACAGCAGGACGCACTGAGTCGTCGCATTCAGGAGTTAGAGAGAGCTCCACGTCCTCCATGCCACTGTCAGACTCCTTTTGCTGCACCGCACACTCCCCTTCCGCTTCCACCTGATTCGGATGTTCGTTTCCTTACATCTGAGCAGCAGATTGCCTATTTGCTGCGTGTCATTCATGCCTTAGAGGAGGATTGGGTGCACATGCGCCGGTTGCTTTTCTCTTATCTTCCTCCTCCTCCGCCATCAGCATAGATATTTTTGGTTTGATGCAGGTAGATCATTTTGGTGAGAAAGTCGCGATTGGGCCAGCTTGCGAAGACTTTTTGGAAGACCACACTTTTGTACATGATTTGTGTAGACAGATTTGTATTTTTGGGGGTGATGTAACCCCGCGATCTTATTTTGATATGTGATGTACTGTAAAACATGTAAAAACGATATGGTGGTCATGATTTATGAAAGCCCAATGGCAACGTTCTCACTACATACTTTGTTGAGTTATTTGTTTTATATTATAACATGAGATGTTATGTGGTTGATGGATGTTACTATATATGCATATTTATTATACTTACTATGACTTGACCAATATGATCATCTTTTAGAAGATGCCTCCACGACGCGATGTACGCATGCCCACTACTGAGGCGGAACTCCAGGGGATAATTGCTGCAGTTATAGCACAGTATGCGGCCTCCCAAGCAGGAACAAGCGGGAGTATCTCGAACAACAACGGCAACAACAATCCACCCAATGGGTGCACTTACAAACAATTCCTTGATTGTAAACCCGTAAATTTCGACGGCACTGGAGGTGCTGTTGTATTCGTCCGGTGGGCTGAGAAGACAGATTTTGTTCTAAGAATGAGCAAGTGTGCTCCCGAGCAACAAGTCATATACATCTCAGGGCTTTTTCTGGATGGTGCCCTATCGTGGTGGAATCTGCAAGTGCAAACTTTGGGAGAAGCGGCAGCATATGCGTTAACATGGAATGAGCTGAAAGAGCTCATGAGAAAGAAGTATTGTTCGCGGGCTGAAATACAGAAGCTAGAAACTGAGTTCTGGCACCTAAAAATGGAAGGTCCTAAAATTGCAGAATATGTTCAGAGGTTTCATGATCTGTCCCATGTGGTGCCGTATATGGTCACGCCCGAGTTCAAACGCGTGGAGCGATTTATCTTGGGATTAGCACCTCAGATTATGAGCATGGTTACATCGTCAAAACCGGCAACCATTACTGAAGCCATCGATCTGAGCATATCTCTGACTGAAGAAGCCATTAGGCTAAACAAGTTTTCAACTGCTGATCAGAAAAAGAAGGAGACTCATGTGGAGTCGTCTGGTGAAAACAAACGGAAATTTTCCAACTTCAAGCAAGGTACCAGCAATGCGAGCAAGAAGGGTGAGTCGAACACACCGGCCAGAGCCACAACCGGTGTCGAAAACAAAGGGAAGGGTTATATGGGCACGTTGCCCAAGTGTGATACATGCCAGCGCCATCTTTCTGGCCCGTGCAGATTGAGGAAATGCGAGTCATGTGGGAAGAGCGGCCACTCGAAGGATACATGTTGGGACGGAACTGGTGCTGGGCGTGGTGGTAATCGAGGCTATGGGAATGGTAATGGAAACCGCCAACAGGGAGGAAATGGTGGAAATGGAAACTGTGAGAACTTTGCGAACCAAGCTGGGAGTGGAAATCGCAACCAAAACAACACTCAAGGTGGAAATGGAAATGGTAACGGTCGGGGACCGGGATGTTTCAATTGTGGAGACGTCGGGCACTTTAAGAGGGAATGCCCGAAACTGAATCAAGCTCGTGGGAGGGTATTCCACATTGGCGCAAGGGAAGCGCGCCAGGATCCAAACGTTGTCACTGGTACGTTCCTTATAAACCAACGCTTTGCATCTGTTCTGTTTGATAATTGTGCCGATTATAGTTTCGTATCGTTAGAATTTAAGAATATGCTTGGGTTAACTGCTAGTAAGTTAGACGTCCCGTACTCGATTGAGCTGGCTAATGGAAAGCTAGTTGAAACCAATGAAGTCATCAGAGGATGCGTAATTGATCTGGGAGAACGTGAGTTCACTTTGGATCTACTACCAGTCGAGTTGGGAAGTTTCAACGTGGTGGTAGGAATGGATTGGTTGTCAAGCAACAAAGCCGAGATTGTTTACCACGAAAAGACCATCCGCATCCCAATGGCAGATGGAGAGACGATCGTAATTCATGGAGAAAAGCGCGATACGCCTCTGAGAATCATTAGCTGTCTGAAAGCTCGAAAGTGTTTGAGGAAGGGATGTGTTGCCTTCTTGGCACATATCATAGATAAAGAAGCCGTTGAGCCAAAGATCGAAGACATTCCAGTCATAAAAGAATATCCTGAAGTCTTTCCAGAAGACTTGCCAAGATTACCGCCGCAAAGACAAGTCGAGTTCCACATCGACTTAGTTCCAGGCGTCGCGCCTGTGGCTAAGGCACCCTACCGACTTGCGCCTTCGGAAATGCAGGAGTTGTCAACGCAACTCCAGGAGCTGTTAGACAAAGGATTCATCAGACCAAGCTTCTCACCTTGGGGAGCACCAGTTTTGTTTGTTAAAAAAAAAGATGGTAGTTTCCGCATGTGTATCGACTACCGGGAACTGAACAAGTTGACAATCAAGAATAGATATCCTCTGCCGAGAATTGATGATCTATTCGATCAGTTGCAAGGTTCAAGTTTCTATTCAAAGATCGATTTGCGCTCAGGTTACCATCAGTTGAGAATTCAAGAGGAAAGTATTCCCAAGACTGCTTTTAGAACTCGATATGGACATTACGAGTTTCTGGTGATGCCGTTTGGGTTGACAAACGCGCCAGCCGTTTTTATGGATTTGATGAACAGAGTTTGTAAGTCGTACCTCGACAAGTTCGTGATTGTGTTCATCGATGACATTTTGATCTACTCGAAGACTAAGGATGAGCACGAACAGCATTTAAGAGCTATTTTGGAGCTACTTAAAATGGAGAAATTGTATGCCAAGTTTTCAAAGTGCGAGTTCTGGTTACGTGAAGTCCAATTTCTTGGACATGTGGTTAATGGAAATGGAATCCATGTGGATGCCACAAAGATCGAAGCGATAAAGAACTGGGAGACTCCAAAGACGCCAACCGAGATTCGACAGTTCTTAGGTTTGGCTGGTTATTATCGAAGGTTCATCGAGGATTTCTCAAAAATCGCTCAACCTTTGACCTCCCTCACACAGAAAGACAAGAAGTTTGATTGGGGAGACAAACAAGAAGAAGCATTTCAGTTGTTGAAAAACAAACTTTGTGACGCACCGATCTTATCGCTACCCGAAGGAACGGACGACTTCGTGGCATTTTGTGACACCTCGCGTCAAGGTTTGGGTTGCGTGTTGATGCAGCGACAGAAAGTTATAGCATACGCGTCACGCCAGTTAAAGGTCCACGAGAAAAACTATACCACGCATGACTTGGAGTTAGGTGCGGTGGTATTTGCGTTGAAGATCTGGCGACATTATTTGTATGATACGCGATGTACGATCTTCACTGATCACAAGAGCCTGTAGCACATATTTGACCAAAAGGAGCTTAACATGAGGCAAAGACGCTGGGTAGAATTGTTGAACGACTATGATTATGAGATCAAGTATCATCCAGGGAAGGCGAATGTGGTCGCCGATGCCCTAAGTCGAAAGGAAAGGATCAAGCCCATAAGGGTTAGGGCTCTGGAAATGATTGTCCAGACAGACCTCTCGTTGCGCATTCGTGCCGCGCAGAGAGAAGCTCTCAAAGAAAGGAATATTGAGGATGAGTACCTCTGTGGGATGGAGAAGCAGTTGGTACCAAACGAGGAAGGAACCTTGTGCTTCATAAACGAATTTGGGTTACTCTATTTGGTGGATTGAGAAGGGTTATTTTCGATGAGGCTCACAAGTCACGGTACTCGATTCATCCAGGAGTGGATAAAATGTACCAAGACCTTAAGGATTTCTATTGGTGGCCAAGGATGAAAGGTGACGTTGCGATATACGTTGGTAAATGTTTAACTTGCGCCAAGGTAAAGGTCGAATACCAAAAGCCTTCAGGTCTTCTACAACAACCTGAAATACCCAAATGGAAATGGGAACAGATTTCAATGGACTTCATAACGAAATTGCCAAGGACGCCAAAGGGCCACGATACGATTTGGGTAATAGTAGACCGTCTAACAAAGTCTGCGCACTTTTTGCCAATCAAGGAAAAAGACAACACGAGTAAACTTGTTGAAATATACATGAGGGAGATTGTTGCGCGACATGGAGTGCCTCTCTCAATTATCTATGATAGAGATGGACGCTTCGTGTCAAGGATTTGGCAATCCTTTCAAGAAGCATTTGGTTCCCAGTTAAATCTGAGTACAGCGTTTCACCCGCAAACTGATGGACAGAGTGACCGAACAATTCAGACATTAGAAGACATGCTGCGAGCTTGCGTAATGGATTTAGGTGGAAGTTGGGACACTCACCTACCATTGGTTGAATTTTCATACAATAACAGTTATCATGCAAGCATTCAAGCCGCACCATTCGAAGCTCTCTATGGGCGTAAGTGTCGATCACCAATCTGTTGGGCTGACACGGGTGATAGACAACTAGTTGGTCCGGAATTGGTCCAGGAAACGACAGACAAGATTGCACAGATCCGAGAACGCATCAAAGCGGCTCGTGATCGACAAAAGTGTTATGCGGACCGCAGAAGAAAACCCCTGCAATTTGAGGTGGGAGATATGGTTCTATTGAAGGTTTTACCCTGGAAGGGTGTGGCATGCTTTGGGAAGCGTGGGAAGTTGAATCCACGTTACATTGGCCCATTCAGAATCATGCAAAGGATTGGGCTTGTGGCATACAAGTTGGACCTACCTGCTGAACTTAATAGTGTTCATGATACATTCCATGTATCAAATTTGAAAAAGAGTCCAACACAAGAAACAGTGGTCATTCCTGCTGACGAAGTTCATATCGACGACACGCTCCACTTTTTTGAAGAACCAGTTGAGGTCACTGATCGGAAAGTTAACAAAACACGCAGGAGTAGTGTCAAGCTCGTCAAAGTTCGATGGAATGCAAGACACGGGCAAGAATTCACGTGGGAACGTGAGGATCATATGAAGAAGAAATACCCACAATTATTTCCCAAGACCCCTGCAACTAGGAGCAGAACCTAAAATTTCGGGACGAAATTTTCTTAACGGGGGGAGAATGTGACAACCCTCACAATTACAGGTATCCGTACAATTAATTAATATTTAATTTGTGCTTAATGACTGTGCTTGATTACAACTGTGATTAAACCGCTTTCTGTTTTCTGCTACATACATACATATGCATCACATTTCATACTCTCACTTTATTTATTTCACACAAACTTTAGTGACAAACTTGATGCACAAAGCACATTTAGCACACTGAGCGGATAACCCAGGGACATGCTGACAATGCCAGCACCTAAACAGACAATATTTTGAGGCCAGTATGAGCCAGAGATAAAGTATCACACTAGGGTAGTGTGTAGGGAAGTGAGGACCATAAAACTGCGTCACTAGGTGATAGTTATAGTGCCGTGAAGTGCCTAAAACACACTCTAAATGCAGAATTCTGCACTTAATAAAAAAATTCAGCATTTAATTATGCTAGTAATGTGCAAAAACTTGACAAAATGGTCCTAGATACTTTCCAAAGTGTTGGGAATTAAATGTGTCACTAAAAGTATTATAAAAGACATCTTATGGATTAATTAAGCACTTTAACGGAACAACACCCAACCGAACAACCGGACTTTACCCGGAACACAAAAATATTGTCAAACACATTGTTTTTATTTTTCTAAGCTAGTTAGGGTCCCCGAACACCCTAACACATCATATATTTCATAACACACCTTAAATCACTAACTTAGCATTTGAATTCTAACTAGATCCCTAACTATATTGTTGAAACCCAACCCTATACCCCCCCCCCCTTGGCGACGGTCACCATGGGTGACCCACCCATTTATTTTCTTGATTATTATAATAGATTATGTTGGAGTTTAAGTAGCACTTTATACAATGGTTAATAAGGGTTAGGAGGATTATAAGTATACCTTGAGGACCATCATTCTTATCTTCACAACACACCTTCAAACAACACTTGCTCTCTCCTCTCTTCTCTTGTTCGGCCGAAACCAAGCACACCCTCCATCACCACCTTCAAGTTTCTTTCATGCAATACACATACATCCAAAGGTGCTAGAGATCATACAAACAAGCTTGGTGTGTTCGGAAGCTCAAGGACCTCCTTCATCTTCTTTTAACCACCACTTTTACACTCTTGAACTCCCCTAGCCTTGTGCTAGTGGTAAGTCTCTTAGATCTTCATTCTCTTCATGTTTTTTATGGTTAATAGTTAAAAGAATGATAAAATCCCAAGAAACTCTAAGAACCATAAACAAAGTCTTGAACATTTACTAACTTTGTGATGAAGTAGTGTTAAAATGATGAAGAAATCATGTTATTCTTGTGTTGTTATGTTTGTTGATCATTATTTGTTAGTAGAAATGATATGGATCATCATATGGACTTGCTAGATCATGATTAAAAATATGAACTAGCAAGATTGAAAAAGTAAGAATGTTG
Source organism: Helianthus tuberosus (assembly GCA_030545235.1). Lineage (NCBI taxonomy): Eukaryota > Viridiplantae > Streptophyta > Magnoliopsida > Asterales > Asteraceae > Helianthus > Helianthus tuberosus. The sequence continues at coordinate 14,459,763 of CM060412.1, read as the reverse complement.
AGGATGATAGAATCATCCACACATAAACTATGAACTTGAACAAATAAGTGTTTTCTTGAAAAATAAAGATCAAAGTAGGATATAATCTTGTAGATCTAAAGATCCATGAGTGGTTTTTCGAAAGAACCAAGTGAAAAGTATGAGTTTTGATAAAACTTGGATCTTACATAAACTAATCATATTTTTGGTAGTTAAACAAGTGTAGAAACACTTGTGTAATAAGAAAAATTCACAAAGAAATATTTTTAGAAATATGACTAGAAGTTGTGAATAATCAAACTCTTTAAAAAGGAAGTTTTGAAGGAACTAATCACATTTTTAAAGGTAACAAAACTTACTAAGTATGCTAGTAAGTTACTACATACTATCATAAATTTTCAAGTTCATAAGTTATTAGTTTATGCTTGTTTTGATAAGTTTGGTAAATAGAGATTGTATGTTGATAATTGAGAATTGTTTGAATGAATTTTTGAAAAGAAAATGATATGCTAGTAAGCATGGACACCTCCAGTTACAAAGGAAACTCTGGCGAAATTTTTATAAAATCCAACACTTAGAAAATATTTTTCTAGTAAGCGTTTACAATCATATTTTTAACCTTGTTTTCAAAATAAACTTCGCTATGATTTTTATTACAAAAATACTAAGTGCCGGAGGTTGATTTCGTAAATAAAAATTTGATAAATATATATTTAGAATATATATTTTATACTAAAACTCTTGTGTGATTATTTGTTTACTTTGTGAACTAGTTATATTATTTTTGGGTAAAATAATATAACTATTATATACCATGAAATTACGACTCCAAAATGATACCAAAACTCTCGCGAAGTAAAATATAGTATTTTTGGGAAAAATATATATATTTTGAATTAAGATGTTTTAGACAAATAATTTAAATATATTTTTCTAAGTGGGACTTAAAATATATTTCTCGGAATTACAAATGTGCATGTATAAATACCCCCATCCTTGGGAAGGAAATACACATATAAAATACTTGAGAAGTGTGGATACGAAATAGTTGCCTAACTATTTTTCCTAAAAACAAAAGTTAAGTTAAAATAATTATCATTATTTTAACAAGTAGTCACAAACTTGGGATAATATCAAAATAACGCAATTCAAAACACTAAACCCTAAGCCAAGGCACGGGCCATCCGTCTAATAGGCATTAGTACATGTAGGTCGTCGCGTAGCATACCGAGTTTGGATTGACGATTCTATTCAGGAGACGCACTTCAGTGAGTTCATGTCCCCCCCCCCCCTTTTTACTTTACTATTTTCAGTTTTATACTTCGGGGGTGAAATACATGCGACAACTATTACAGACAATTATTTACATGGTATGGTTAGCGTAGGGAGGGTTTTTACTACTAGATCATGTGAAGGGTGGGTACAACACTTAAGGCCATCAATCCTCGTTGTTAGGACCGAGGGACACAAGAGTGATAGATCTATTTGGGTGTAGCGAGCCCACACCCATGAGGCCGGGGTGGCCCATAGAGGTGACTGTGTCTTACAGCCGAAGCCCGGTAACAAATTTGCTAGGTTTGAGTCTTCCTGCACCTTTTCACACCTACCAGTGGCTTTGCAACCCATTGGTGATCTCTTTTTCCTTATTGCTACATACCAGGGACTTTTATTCATACATGAAAGGTTTATACATACTCACTTTTACATGAACTCGCTCAACTTTTGTTGATTTTTCAAACTACATGTATTTCAGGAAATTAATGGATCTGGCGAAGTATGCAATTGTGTCAAGCTGCGTAGTGAATAACGATGTCATCCATGTTTAGGAGGTGTAACCCTTACCTGGACGGGTTACATGCCTTTAAACCACATTTTTATTCAAGTCTCTTGTTGTGTCGAATGAACACGCTTTAAACATGTCATGGTTGTAATTTGTTTTATGTGTTGAGATTTTAAACAATGATGTTGTGGTAACTTTAAACTTAATGAATGGATGATCATCATGTGCTTTATTTTCATATAGCATTGTTATGATTGTTGCTATGGTATTAAGAAGTCACACCAAAATAATCCACGCTTCCGCAAAAGCCAGGGTGTGACAGAGTATCACCGCATGGAGGCGTGACTGACCAGGATCAAGCCACCAATCATATTGAACAATGTATTTAAAAATAGATAAAATCCAACCAAGCAATATAATTGGTGTTTCAAAAAACGAGTTAACCGAGTTCAAATTAAACAGCGGAAGCACAAAACGTAAAACCAAAACATATGTTCAATAAGTTCATAAAGTTTAAATGTTTTAGCAATGCACACCACTGTCCATGCCCCACAACGATCACGTCTCCTCGTGCAAGCTCCATAAATACCTAACAACCTGCAAGGCATGTAACAAGGAGTCAACAACAAAGTTGAGCGAGTTCACAGATGGTTGTTTAGTATTAAAAGTTTGTTTTGAAAACCATAAGTTGTTTCGTAAACCACGAGTTAACCAGTATTTTTGTTTTTTTCCCAAACCATATCCATAATCAGTGGGGGCTTCCCCATGTGAACCACTAGACCGTTACCATATCGACACCTGACGAAAGTAAGTTGTGCCCTAAGTCAATGTCTATCATCATTGACTGAGTGACCAGATCCATTAGTACACGCCCGTCCCACCAGCACGGTGTGAGGCTTGTCAACCCTAATAGCGCTATTAACTAATGATCAGCTCGCCATTGGCCCGGCGATTAAGTCGATATAAAAATGAGGGACTTAATGATAGAGTTTTGTCTAGTAAGTTTAAGGTTGTTGTCCTACCCAAGGAGGACGAACGTACGTATTCTACCCAAGGAGAATACGCAGGATTAATATTGGCATCCTACCCATGGAGGATGGCGGTACATATCCTACCCAAGGAGGATATGCAGGTTCCGTTTTAGTTCTTTAACCCATTCCCAACCACCGGGAATCCCATGCCTTAGAAAGAGTGTGAACTCACCTTGGTTTGCTCGGTTAGATTAGTTACGCTAGTAATCAGGAATTAAGCACGTCCTAACATGGTACAGATAACAATCAGTTTCACGTGCATGCATAATACGTATCCTACATACGGTTTATCTTCTCATTACTTCTATCACGCACCACACAATTATAATGTCACACCCTAACTTTTGCGGAAGATCATAGTTAAAAAAAATACACGTGTAACACTTGTTAGAAAATATTTTCTATGTGTTGGAATTTTTAGAAAATTTCGCCATAGTTTCCTTTGTAAATGGAGGTGCCTATGCTATTTAGCATATCATTTTCTTTTCCAAAAATCATTCAAACCGTCAACAACAATTCACTAAACAATATTACACTCACCAAGTGTAAAAACAATGCACTCTACGTAGTAACATGAACTTGAGTTTTCGTAAAAACACGTAGTAACTTGGTAAAGTATTTAGTGGTCTCAATTACCTCCCGAAGTGTATTTACTTTTGTGAAAGTCTCATTCTCGGGATTTCTAGATGTTTACAACTTGTGGATACTTTTTACAAAAATATTTATTTACAACATTTTCATGTTTCACTAGCCTTCCTGCACTTATTTTATTTCCAAAAATAATATAAGTGCAAGAAAAGTTATGATCTTTCAAAATCATCTTTTGAACTTGGTTTATTTAGAACAATCATTTGTAAATATCGGATCCATACGATCATCAACTCACTTTGTTCACTTATATTTCAAGAAACCACTTTGTTATCAAGTTCATGTCTAAATATGAAGGTGATCATTTTGTGTAAACCCCTAATCACCTCCTAACTTGTTAACTCGTGTTTTCAATCATAATTTAACAAGTTTCATATGATGATTATCATCATACTACCAAGAAATCATCAACCAATCATCAACATAACCAAGACAACACCATTCTAGTAATATTTCATTATGTTTCATCCATTTTTCATATTATGTAAAGCTTTATGTTCAAGACTTATGTTTATGTTCCTTTAGTGTTCATATGATTTCAACATAATATAATATTTAACCACTAAAAATAGGAAGTATCAAGAGTTTAAAGAAGTCTTACCACTAGCTTAAAGCTAGGGAAGAACACTAGTGAAAATGTGGAGGATAATAGCAAACGAAGGTGGTCCTTCAAGTTTCGTGAGCACCGAGCCTCGTTGATGACCTTGTTACACCTTGAAGTACACTTGGATGGCTTGAATGGAAATCGAAAATGGGTGGTGGTGTATAGGGTATGTTCGGCCGAGCTTTGTAAGGGGGAGAAGGAAAATGATGTGGGGTATTTGTGAAGATGATAAGTGTGATCTTGTACTTATAATCCCTAACTCAGCATCCATTGGATTATATGCCCCACTAAGTACATACATAATCAAACAAATTCCAAGGAGAAGATATTGGAGGATTTAGAAGATTTAAGCAAATCTTGGGTGTTGGGTCCCATAGGGGACGGTCATATGAGGTGGTTAAAGTCTAAGTTGATATGGTAAAAGGTAATTAGTGGAGGGTTACTTGCAAAGTTTAGTGTTTAGTGTGTTACATGCATTATGTAGAATGTTTAAGTGTTCGGGAACCATAACTAGCTCAGAAAAAGTGAAACAATGTTTCTAGCAATATTTTAGTGTTCCGGGTAATGTCCGGTTGTTCGGTTAGATACCGTTCCGTTAAAGTGCTAAGTTATTCCGAATAGTGTCTTTTATGTAACTTTTTGGGACACTTTTAATTCCCGACACTTAGGAAAGCATTCAGGACCATTTAGTAATTTTTCTGCCAAGACTAGTATGTTAAAAAGCTGAATTTTGCTGAAAATGCAGTTACTTCATCAGTTGTAATTAACCACAGTCATTAAGCACAATTTAATATTAATTAATCGTACGGATACCTGTAATTATGAGAGTTGTCACAGTTGATTCCTCAAAATTTGAGTTCTTGCATGATTAAGTAGATGCAGTCCTCCATCTGATCTTTATATGGATCCCCAACATCTCTAACATAGCTAACCCGTACCCCATGAATGTTATTAGCAAGCAAAACATACGCCTCGCCTTGAGCTCTCTAAGTGCACTATACAAATCCTTAAACTTTGTAACAAAGATAGAATTTTTGTAGATGAACACACACTTTTAAAGAATACAATAATGTCTCGTTCCGAGTGCATATACCATGTGAAAATGCCAGGTTATTAGTGTAATAATGTGTTTTTTATACTTAACAAACTAAATATATACAACATTTGAAAAATGAATAACACTGTTTTGAGTCAGCCGAGCCCGGCTTCATTTTACTAATTTTTTTATCTTTAACGCCCAAACCCATTGTGACCCGTTACCCAACCAGCCCGCAGCCTAACCCGCACGGTTTTCCACCACTACCAGTTATAGATACAATCAGATAGAGAGAATATACCGGAAAACACACATTAAACAATACAAAACATCAAGGGCACTATTATTATAAAGAAATCAATACACCAATTTTTTACACCGTATAATTGCAACTGAAATCGGTGTCTAATCCGGCCTCAAAATCAAATGGAACATTTAGTTATTAAGTTTACGAACATAAACTTCAATCCGGTTTTTGTGATCAGATAAAAATAGCACATATATGGCGTAAAATTTCACCTTGTAATAGCGTTCTTAATAAGCCGATAATGAGATCGTTGAACGGAAATCCTGTTCTCACAAAGCCGACAATGAAGCCGCTGAATCAAAATCGAGAGCAACACACACTTGTGAGCGAACAAATGGAGCAAAAATTAAGACTAAATCAACGAAAGTTGAAACATTAAATTTGTCCCAAAATCGATTTGACCTTCTGTTTAGAATGATGACCTTACCAAAATCTCGACTTCATCCTAGCTGGACTCTTGTAACGCTGTTTGACCAAAGTCAAACCACTGTTTGACTGCAAAAATATGATTCTTAGTGGTTCAAAAATCTGTTTGACCAACGTCAAACAACTGTTCTTAAAACACTTTTGGGTTAAAATAGTATTTGAAACCACTTTTGGGTTAAGAGTGTTTGAAACTACTGTTGGGTTAAACAGTGTTTTGAAACCACTTTGGGTTAAAACAGTGGTTTCAAACACTGTGGTTTCAAAACACTGTTTTAACCCAACAGTGGTTACAAACACTATTAACCCAAATATTACCCATATAAATACATATTAAGCTAAGTGTTGAAAGAGATCTATTCACATAGTAGCATGTGGTAGTTGTAGTATAATTACCATTCTATAAGTAAAAAGTATTTCAAGAAGTGGATTATAGATATAGCAGGTAATTACTGATTTGCCTCTGTTAAGGAGGGCGCCTTTGGTCAGAAGTTCCTTCGATTCATTTGAAAAGAATATAGATGCTTTGTTAATGAACTAAAGATAACTATTTATTAAATAATCTAAGGATATAGATGCTTTGTTAATCAACTAAAGATAACTATTTATTTGAAAAGAAACCAAGTACAACAGTAGTTGCGTCTTACGCGTCTTACCCAAAATTCTTCGGATTCCATATCAGCCTAGCAAAATACAGAGTGTACATCGATACACTCTGGAGTCTTTTCCGCATTTCCGAATATGTTAGTTGGCCAATTCCTTGTTTTAAAAGCCTTGAAGAAAATGATTGTCCGAGGATTTCAAAACACTGTTTTAAAAGAGTAAACCACTCTTTTAGTGGTTCAACAATGGTTTCAAAACACTGTTTTAACCCAACAGTGGTTTCGGTATACCACTGTTTTGGGTTAAAATAGATGTTAGAAACAGTGTTTTGGGTTAAAACATATGTTAGAAAATAAAACATTGTTTGAAACCACTGCTGGATTAAAACAGTGTTTTGTGGAGAAAAAGTAAAACCACTGTTTTTAGTTAAAACAGATGTTAGAAACAGTGTTTTGGGTTAAAACATATGTTAGAAAATAAAACAGTGTTTCAAAGAGTGTTTCAAACTGTAACACCCCGAAAATTTCATCCAATAATGTATTGACACGTGTCATAAGCTTTGAACGTGTGAAAGAATACTTTAGAGGGACTAAAGTTGACAAACAATGAAACTATGTAAATATAAGGGTTCAAAGTGTCAACAACGAATAAATATACTTTACAATAACCCTACATGATGTTTATAACCTAAAACGAATAGATCATGGATCATACGAAGCGAATTGTGAAAGAAAGTGAGAGATTACAAACTACAGGGGTTAAATGTGCCAACATGTTTAAGTTATACCTCTGAGTGACCTTTTGACAAACCCGAAGCATTGTAATGATTAATTATGCTCACTAGAATGTACCACAAAAATTTCATGAAGTTTCGTTATCGTATGAGCAAGTTGTGATAAAATCCGTGTGCAAGGGTTAGAACCGTCAACATTGAAATTTAGGGCTTTACGGGTGATCACAAAGTTACCCGAGGACTTGACAAAGTGGGTATAAGTCTTAAAGCCCCAAATATTAAATAACAAAGCTTCTTAAGTAAGATTGGACTTGAAAACGACCTTTTGAGGGACCCGGGGACCAAAATGCAATACAAGAAAACAAGTTAACCTGATCAGGGGGCCCAAGCGGCCCGCATCAGGATCAACAAAACCCAAAGCGGGCCGCCTTCGACCTGCAGATGCAGAAAACAACCTGATGCATGGACAGCTGCCTGTTCGTGCCATCTAACCGACTTTAAACATGGTTTTTCGATTCTATGGGCTGGTATATACTTGTATACATCTTATAAAAGCCTTATACATTCATCTTGATCATCCTACACTCATTTGGAATCAAATAAGAAAGATCAAAGTCCTTGTTAAAAGTCTCGTGTTCAACATACAAACACATATCAACTTCTGGACATCAAAGGAGCATACGGGTCATTCACAAGACTTCCATATCATCCATTAGACGTGTGTAAGTGCTCTTGATCCTTCTCGATTCAGTTTTACATCGTTTATAGCCTAGAAATCAAACCGTCGTAACTACGGTTTGACTTTGTGATAAATCACAATCGGTCCAGAGATTTGTCGAATCGAAAGTCATTATAAGTTGGTATTTATATGGGTATTAAACCCCTAAAAGGTCACCCTCAGATTCAAATCCTAACCATGTCGTTTGACGAGTCAAACATGTTCCGAAAAAGTCAACAGAATCGTTTAATGAAAATTTAATGATCCAGAAGGCGTATAATCTGTTTTAACAGTCATATAACTTGAAAATAAGTATAATAACTTGTCTACGCTTGTTTGATTCGACAACTTTATGTATTGAACCGATTCGGAGCCGAAAGACGCAAAAGTTTGACTTTTGCGTTGACCTCGGTTCTGACCTGATTTATATAGGTTTAGACATGCCTTAAGGTTCCATTAGGACCTAGTTACATGTGGGTATAAGCCTCTGCGTTTATACCACTCGAATCCCTAATCGTCCGATGTTTCCGTTAAACGCCTAAATATTGACCGTAATGCCCTTATAACCATAAAACGAGATTTTTGGAAATGTGAAAGTGCCATACTCTTAGTTACTGATTTTTAGACTTGTACCTAAAATTTCACATCAGTTGGAGGTCTAGATAAGGAGTTATGCTTAATGACGTAATTATAGCGATTCTTAATAAATAAATGACGTCATTAGCGTAAAGCCTATCTATACCCAATTTTTGACACCAAACCTTTTACCAAATGATGTAATATAATATTTTGGGATTTTTGAAGATTTTTAATTAATTTTTAAACTGATCATAAGCTTGGATTAGTGCCTTAATTCGGTTAATACCGAATATACCCTTTTCGGCCATAAAATGAGTTTTACAAATCCTTTTGATGCCAATCTAATTGCTACTGATTTTAAATATTAAATAGAGTGTTTTGAACCTGTTTAACTGATCAGGAAACTCAGAATCCTATTTTAACCCATACGTCGCTTAAAATGGCTTTATACGTGTATTATACGCATAATTAGGGTTTAAAACTATTTTGACATATAAGACTTATAACCAAATGTTATAACTTGTTAAAATAAACTATTTTACTGATGTATTCAGACCCGGTTCACAGAAACTTAATTAACTTCTTTTATAATCTTTAAAATGACCAAAATACCCCTACGGGGCTTTTTATGAGATTAAACTCATTGTGGGCATAACAGAAGGTATCCCACTGATATCACAACATATTTAAGGCATGTTAACTTAGGAAACCTGTTTAGGACTCTTACGATTACCCGTTACGCTTCATACGCGTTCGGTTCGGTTTATGTAACTAGTTTGCATAAATTAGCCGAAACGGGTCAAACCTTATCGTTATTATCTCAAAATCCAGAATGTGTTTAGATTACCCATATTATACAAGTCTTCAAACTTGTCGGGTCTAAATCACATTCTTTTCTGGTCTCCGCTTTATCATGCGTTTGAACCGTATCTTCTTCTTCTTCTTGAAAACTAACCGGTCTAAGTCAAGGCTTAATTAAAGACCCGTTAGGATTCTAATAGGTTATTAAAAACCTTCGTTCCAGATTTAGGAGCCCAGTAAAAGCTATCTGTACTTGCTGATTTGATACGGCTGGGATTGAATTTATATTTAGCTCAGGTAAATACTTTTAACTTATTTCCCTATACGGGCTTGGGTACGGTATATAAAATACCGCTTGGTCGGGCGTTGAATATTTAATCTTATTATGGTTAAATGATTGAGATGTCTCCGTTTAATTTGTTTTGTTGCTTAAAGCCTTTGGGGGGTTAATGACCGTGTCCCGGATATCCCTGGCATCATTTTTTTTTCGAAATGGCCACGACCTTAGCGCTCAGGTGTAGGCGTACACCTGTCAGTGTCTCATAAATAAAGTGGTGTGTTTATTGATCTTTAACCCGGCTCGATCCGGGCTACTGAACGCATAAGAAACATGTAAATCCTGTACAAGTTTATATATTTAAATAAGTATCCCAAGTTATAAAATATTATTTGTGCCATGTGCATTCAAATCAATCATTTTCTTAAACCCTTTTTAAAATGAGTCGGTTGATTGTATTTACCAGTGTAAACTGACGTATTTTCCCAAAAAGGCTAAGTGCAGGTACTAATTGGAATTGGCTGGCTACTCCTAGCATCAATAAAGAGTCTCGCAAGCTTAGATGCCTAAAGTCTGTTGAACCATGTTATTTTATTTGCGATCCGCCTGTGGATCCTTTACTTCCGTTGTAATACTTTGATTTTACACTATTACGGATTGTAATATATTTATCCTTTTGCTTCCGCTGTGCATTTATATATTGTGTTGTTTGACTATGATGTTGCCAACCACGTCACGTTACTCCCCTACCGGGCCCACCGGTAACACGTGGAAATTCGGGGTGTGACAGGTTGGTATCAGAGCCAACATTGAGTGAATTAAACACTATCTTTTGTGTTTAATCTCAATGACACATTAGCACATACCTTTACCTTCTGAGTCTAGACTTAACATAGGAATATTCTAAATCCTTATCTGGAATTTCTGCTTCCAAAATTTTTATATTTTGGATACGTCGCCAAGCGAAGAAGCCGTAATAATAATTCTCCACACCAGGAGCCTTAATTTGCTGACCTTCGTACAGAGGCTAGGACGAAACCTGCAACCAAGGAGAAGGCATTCAGAAATAAAATGAAGAAGAAACTCCCTTTGCTAAAAATCGTTTCCTTGATAGTCCTTATAAGGACATAATTACCTTTCAGTTCCTTTGAGGACAACACTATTCCTTTCAAGTCCCGTCTAGGGCACATCTGTGTTTTTAATTTTATAGTGGAATAATTAACTTTAAATTTTCATTCAGACATTCCTTTTATAAGATCTACCTTTATATAAAAGGACAGAAATCTAAAAAGGACGAGACCTAGCCACGCAATATTTTGAGGCAGAGCAAAGATGGTAGTTCCATAATTAGATTCTGATCCATATTTAACACCTCAATTTAGGATTGTTCTGCGTTAAATATTAATAAGAATCTTAAGAGTGAAACCTAGCCTTCGGGTCATCTTATGGCCGGGCCAAGATGGTAAGACCTGTTTAAAAGATTCAAATTCCTGTTAACATCTTAAAACATGTTAACACTCCCGACAGACGTGATTCGTTGGAAATCACACACGTCATTCTTATTAAAGGATTCTTCAAAAAGATTCCTAACCCAATGTAATGATCTCTGAAGCATGGGTTTAGATCATCACTTGAGATGATCACATTTTGACCATTCGTGGTAATATAGCGCCTACAGGCCCTGTTCATTTCCATATGAACCAAAAGACAGTAGTAGCAACGACTCCCTGTCATATAAAGGTAATGAACTAGGTCCAAACCTTCATGCTTTGATTCTCTGAAATCATAGCTTACAATTTATAAACGTCCTTGTGACTAGACCTATTGTGCCAGTATACCTTCATGCTTTGATTCTCTGAAATCATGGCGTATAAATTAAACTTGTCTACGCGACTAGGCCATTTGTGCTATTATTAACTTATAAATTAGGATTAGAATAAAAATCCAGAATAAAAATAAATATCATTCCTTTCCTGCCAGTATAATTATTAAAAGAGAATCTTAAATGGTTTGACCTAGCTTGAATGTCATTGAAGACCTAGCTAAGATGGTAAAATCTGTTTAAAAAGAGATTCAGATCCTTGTTAACACCTGAAAATGTGTTAACACTCCCGACAACCGTGATGCTATAAAAATCACACTTGTCATCCTTATATTAGGAATTTTTTTCCAAATCCCTTATTTAGCGTAAATGATCAATAGGAATCATGGCTAGTAAACGTCGAAAATGATGTACGCATCAAAACATCCATTTGGGATGAATACATACGAGTAAAGATGAATACATGAAAAAGATAGTGTTATTTCATAACTTCTTGTCAAGACAATGAACTATGAAATTTTCCGACCCAAAGGAATCAACGATTATGTTTTAAAATTTCCCTAGTGACAAGGTCTCTGAGCCATCATAAGTCCTTTGGAACAAGCCCTTGTGCTATATATAAAAGATGTCAGTATAACATTGGCAGTCGTGACTTATGTCCCCTGTCTGCTAAATATGAAGGATTATATTCCGCTTAATTGCCAAAGATGGTTTATTTAAACTTAGGCAAAACATAATCAAATAAATTAAATTCTATCTATTGGCCTATATGGTTTAATTGCGCCATGGCTATTTATTCATCAAATTCGACAAATTCACTATATGATTAAACAAATTGTTTCTACTTGGATAGTAGCCTTCAAAGCTTCACCATGGCTTACTCCTCTGAAGTTCACCATCATCCAGTTAATCAGAATGATGATGCAAGACTGAACTTAATAAGCACCGAGTTACAGGCTGTGATAAATACAGCCGTAAGCAACGCCGTGGACCGTGTGTTGAAGGATTATAAGCGAATGTGCGAAGATACCCCAAATAAAGGTTACAAAAAGAGTAAGACCGGTTCAAGCTATAACCAGTCCAAACCAAAGGAGGCAAAACCCGAATGTAAAACCTGCAAAAGAAGACACTGGGGTCAGTGTCGATCAAATCAAAAGATAAAGCAATGTGGCATCTGTAAAAGAGCTGGCCACCAGTCCCACGAATGTAGGGATATAGAGAATGCAAACTGTCATGGCTGCGGCGAAAAGGGCCACATCAGTACTAATTGCCCTAAGGCTGCCAAGGGAAAAGCAGCTAAGTCTGGCAAGGATTTAAAGGACAACCAGCAGTCAGGTGAAAAACCCAGATGCAAAACCTGTAAGAAACAACACTTCGGGAAGTGCAGGTATGAATCGAACCCTTATATACCGGCGAGAACTTTTGCATGTGGGATATGCAAGTCCAAGGGGCATAAGACCTTGGACTGTAAGAAGATGGAGGACGCAACCTGCTATGGTTGCAATGAAAAAGGGCACATTAAGACCAACTGCCCTAAATACGCTAAAAAGCTTGAGGAAGTTAAGAAGACCAAAACCGAAAACTCCCAAATGGATACTCAAGAGGCTACCCAAGATGACAAGGTCACAACAGGTACTTTCTATATCAATAACGCTCATGTTAGAGTATTATTTAATTCAGGTTCAGATAAGTCTCTCATAGACAATAGATATTGTAAATCATTAAATCTGCCTGTTAACAACTCTAAGCGTTAAGTATAAAGTAAAATTGACCGATAACACCTCGGAGACTAATTCAGCAATATTAGATGGATGTTTTATATTCATTAAGAATTATCCTTCTCCGCTGTCCTTGTTCCGTTAATAAGAGGACTCTATATAGTAATAGGTAAGGATTTGTCGTCTTGTGACCAAGCCCATATGGTGGGTGATAAGAAGCAGTTAATTATCAAGACTGTCATTTTGAAGGTTTGCTTCGGATCAGAAGATCCAAGCGGCCCGCGTAAGCCCTAGATGATACCTTACGCGGCCCGCGTCAAGCTCCCAGAAAATAAAAATGGTGAAATCGGCCGTCCCCGGAATCGAACCCGGGTCTAGGCCACACCCTTTCGCGCGCCTAGCCAACCGAGCTAGGTGCCTAGTTTGTGAAAATTTCCAATCCAATTAAATATAAGCACATGTACAATAACTTCCTTACTTCTTACTATGAGTCACCTACCTATCCTTCTTCTGTTAACTAAGTATTAGAATCCAAGATTTTATCTTTATGTTTTAATTACTCTTGGCTTGCTTATGATGACTAAACACTAGAAAGGATGAAATAGAAACCATTAGGTATATCAGCGGTTATGCTGAAAGGAACCTGGTAAAGCATACATCACAGTCATTTGATGACAATACCCTAAATTAGTAAGGACCTTATTAGAAAAACCTGTTATCCGTTTCGCGAAAAAAGGGAAAAGACGGAATAAGAATTTTCTGACTCTCGCCATAAAAGTTAAAGACTGTCGACAGTATGTCGCAAATTTTAAATCCATTGGCTGAGTTAGTGCTCTATGCAATTTACCCAAAATCTAAGCTTAATGCAAATGATTATCAGCGGTTAGCATCGGCAATAAGAGGGGGGCACTAAGGTTTCAAAACCTACTCATTATAAATCCATTATGGATCTACCTCAGCTACTCACGTTATATAGATTAAGAAACGACCAGTCATAGATAAGACTGCCTAAATTGTCATAGACTTTGCAGCTAAGTTTGAAAGGATTAAAAATGGAGGCGCTTAACCCTCCTGATGAATGATTAGAGACAAGTCACAGTAATAATGACACTAGATAAATCACTTACTGTGATTTAATTGCTAAGAGTTACGTTAGGATTCAGGTGCTGCTAAGTCTCTCATAAGACCATAAGCTTAACAAACTTTTGATTTCATAAGAACTTCAGATATTAAAGATAAGATATGATTTACCAATGGAATCTTTAATAACCCTCTCTCCCATCCTCGGAGATAATCCTTTCATAAGAATCTGGAGTACTCTTCCTCAAAAAGAGTACGACAATGTATATTATTTTATTTATTATTTTCTCATTGTTTTCTATCGCCTGCGAATGCCAAACTATGTTTGATAAAAGTGCCATATGAGGAGTGGCGTATCCTAGTGTGTCCCATAGATTGCTTTCATGCCTGATCAGTATGGAGGTTTAATGCATGGAACCTCTGAGATATCCCAATAGTCATATCGTACTAAAGTCGACTAGTAGTATTCAAAGAAGATATCCCGAATGAAATTGTCCAAGTAAATGTTCCCGACTAAAGAACTCGTGGACTCGTAACATAAATGTGTCACTTAATTGACACAAACAATGATGGATGAACTGGAGCCTGAGATTTGTAAAAATCTCTGTAACCTCCTTATATCTTGATCATCTTCTTCTAAGATTACCCTGTTTACCCCAGAGAGGCAGGTAGAGTTAAGGGTTATATCCCATTTAGGGCTGCATTATTATGAGACCTCCAGGACAGCTAGTACTATTTTTGGCAGAATTGAAAACCCTGGTCAAATAAGTTTTAAGATATAGATTCATATAGCCTAACTCAATATCCTGGGAATCCGGTATAGTTCAGTATGAAAGACGGTTCATTTTGCTTATGCATTATCACCGCCACCCTAATTAGTCAACGATCAAGAATTTGCCATCAACTGCCCAGGATCGTCGATCTGTTCGACTAACGGCAAGGATTAGCTATTCCCTAAACATTAGCTAAGCAGTGGTTGGAATAACCATCTCACCTTAAGAATAAGCTTTTCTATAAATGGATATGTAAGTATTAAGGCTACTCCTTTGGAGACCTTGTAGAGATGGAATGTTAAATGTCTAGTGTTAGATAGAGAATTGGTAAGTCCAATTATCAAGATCTGAAAGTTGCCTGGGGGACAACAAATAAGATTATACAAATCAATAATCGATTGTAGGTTGCCAGTATACGGCAAGAAATCAAGGAGTTATGAAAATAGCAAACTTTCTAAGTTCTTGTTAAGGAAAATGGTTTAACAAAAGATATCACCCAGGAAGGGTGTACCAAAATTTGTGAAATTATCAGGCTAGTTAAGCTCTGAATATATGGAAATCCTTCGAAAGAAATCGAATGTATCAAGATCAAGTAGCTTGTAAGCTAAAACCTATTTAAGGAGTTTGGCGGAGCTCGAAATACATTGCACACTAGTGACTGAAGGAGGTGTTCCGCCAATAAGTCAAGGAGCACTATCACAAATTGGTATGCGGATTTACGATGTGATAAACATCCTATATCGATTGAGGATCGACAGGTTAAGAAGCTTCGAAGGAAGCAAGTACCAATTGTAAAGTTCAAATGGGATGCCCGTAGAGGTCCCGAGTATACGTGGGAGGTTGAGTCCACGATGAAAGAAAAGTACCCTCATCTATTTCAGTAAATCTCGGGGTCGAGATTTATTTTAAGGGGGTGAGGATGTAACACCCCGAAAATTTCATCCAATAATGTATTGACACGTGTCATAAGCTTTGAACGTGTGAAAGAATACTTTAGAGGGACTAAAGTTGACAAACAATGAAACTATGTAAATATAAGGGTTCAAAGTGTCAACAACGAATAAATATACTTTACAATAACCCTACATGATGTTTATAACCTAAAACGAATAGATCATGGATCATACGAAGCGAATTGTGAAAGAAAGTGAGAGATTACAAACTACAGGGGTTAAATGTGCCAACATGTTTAAGTTATACCTCTGAGTGACCTTTTGACAAACCCGAAGCATTGTAATGATTAATTATGCTCACTAGAATGTACCACAAAAATTTCATGAAGTTTCGTTATCGTATGAGCAAGTTGTGATAAAATCCGTGTGCAAGGGTTAGAACCGTCAACATTGAAATTTAGGGCTTTACGGGTGATCACAAAGTTACCCGAGGACTTGACAAAGTGGGTATAAGTCTTAAAGCCCCAAATATTAAATAACAAAGCTTCTTAAGTAAGATTGGACTTGAAAACGACCTTTTGAGGGACCCGGGGACCAAAATGCAATACAAGAAAACAAGTTAACCTGATCAGGGGGCCCAAGCGGCCCGCATCAGGATCAACAAAACCCAAAGCGGGCCGCCTTCGACCTGCAGATGCAGAAAACAACCTGATGCATGGACAGCTGCCTGTTCGTGCCATCTAACCGACTTTAAACATGGTTTTTCGATTCTATGGGCTGGTATATACTTGTATACATCTTATAAAAGCCTTATACATTCATCTTGATCATCCTACACTCATTTGGAATCAAATAAGAAAGATCAAAGTCCTTGTTAAAAGTCTCGTGTTCAACATACAAACACATATCAACTTCTGGACATCAAAGGAGCATACGGGTCATTCACAAGACTTCCATATCATCCATTAGACGTGTGTAAGTGCTCTTGATCCTTCTCGATTCAGTTTTACATCGTTTATAGCCTAGAAATCAAACCGTCGTAACTACGGTTTGACTTTGTGATAAATCACAATCGGTCCAGAGATTTGTCGAATCGAAAGTCATTATAAGTTGGTATTTATATGGGTATTAAACCCCTAAAAGGTCACCCTCAGATTCAAATCCTAACCATGTCGTTTGACGAGTCAAACATGTTCCGAAAAAGTCAACAGAATCGTTTAATGCAAATTTAATGATCCAGAAGGCGTATAATCTGTTTTAACAGTCATATAACTTGAAAATAAGTATAATAACTTGTCTACGCTTGTTTGATTCGACAACTTTATGTATTGAACCGATTCGGAGCCGAAAGACGCAAAAGTTTGACTTTTGCGTTGACCTCGGTTCTGACCTGATTTATATAGGTTTAGACATGCCTTAAGGTTCCATTAGGACCTAGTTACATGTGGGTATAAGCCTCTGCGTTTATACCACTCGAATCCCTAATCGTCCGATGTTTCCGTTAAACGCCTAAATATTGACCGTAATGCCCTTATAACCATAAAACGAGATTTTTGGAAATGTGAAAGTGCCATACTCTTAGTTACTAATTTTTAGACTTGTACCTAAAATTTCACATCAGTTGGAGGTCTAGATAAGGAGTTATGCTTAATGACGTAATTATAGCGATTCTTAATAAATAAATGACGTCATTAGCGTAAAGCATATCTATACCCAATTTTTGACACCAAACCTTTTACCAAATGATGTAATATAATATTTTGGGATTTTTGAAGATTTTTAATTAATTTTTAAACTGATCATAAGCTTGGATTAGTGCCTTAATTCGGTTAATACCGAATATACCCTTTTCGGCCATAAAATGAGTTTTACAAATCCTTTTGATGCCAATCTAATTGCTACTGATTTTAAATATTAAATAGAGTGTTTTGAACCTGTTTAACTGATCAGGAAACTCAGAATCCTATTTTAACCCATACGTCGCTTAAAATGGCTTTATACGTGTATTATACGCATAATTAGGGTTTAAAACTATTTTGACATATAAGACTTATAACCAAATGTTATAACTTGTTAAAATAAACTATTTTACTGATGTATTCAGACCCGGTTCACAGAAACTTAATTAACTTCTTTTATAATCTTTAAAATGACCAAAATACCCCTACGGGGCTTTTTATGAGATTAAACTCATTGTGGGCATAACAGAAGGTATCCCACTGATATCACAACATATTTAAGGCATGTTAACTTAGGAAACCTGTTTAGGACTCTTACGATTACCCGTTACGCTTCATACGCGTTCGGTTCGGTTTATGTAACTAGTTTGCATAAATTAGCCGAAACGGGTCAAACCTTATCGTTATTATCTCAAAATCCAGAATGTGTTTAGATTACCCATATTATACAAGTCTTCAAACTTGTCGGGTCTAAATCACATTCTTTTCTGGTCTCCGCTTTATCATGCGTTTGAACCGTATCTTCTTCTTCTTCTTGAAAACTAACCGGTCTAAGTCAAGGCTTAATTAAAGACCCGTTAGGATTCTAATAGGTTATTAAAAACCTTCGTTCCAGATTTAGGAGCCCAGTAAAAGCTATCTGTACTTGCTGATTTGATACGGCTGGGATTGAATTTATATTTAGCTCAGGTAAATACTTTTAACTTATTTCCCTATACGGGCTTGGGTACGGTATATAAAATACCGCTTGGTCGGGCGTTGAATATTTAATCTTATTATGGTTAAATGATTGAGATGTCTCCGTTTAATTTGTTTTGTTGCTTAAAGCCTTTGGGGGGTTAATGACCGTGTCCCGGATATCCCTGGCATCATTTTTTTTTCGAAATGGCCACGACCTTAGCGCTCAGGTGTAGGCGTACACCTGTCAGTGTCTCATAAATAAAGTGGTGTGTTTATTGATCTTTAACCCGGCTCGATCCGGGCTACTGAACGCATAAGAAACATGTAAATCCTGTACAAGTTTATATATTTAAATAAGTATCCCAAGTTATAAAATATTATTTGTGCCATGTGCATTCAAATCAATCATTTTCTTAAACCCTTTTTAAAATGAGTCGGTTGATTGTATTTACCAGTGTAAACTGACGTATTTTCCCAAAAAGGCTAAGTGCAGGTACTAATTGGAATTGGCTGGCTACTCCTAGCATCAATAAAGAGTCTCGCAAGCTTAGATGCCTAAAGTCTGTTGAACCATGTTATTTTATTTGCGATCCGCCTGTGGATCCTTTACTTCCGTTGTAATACTTTGATTTTACACTATTACGGATTGTAATATATTTATCCTTTTGCTTCCGCTGTGCATTTATATATTGTGTTGTTTGACTATGATGTTGCCAACCACGTCACGTTACTCCCCTACCGGGCCCACCGGTAACACGTGGAAATTCGGGGTGTGACACAAACAGTGTTTTAACCCAAAACACTGTTTCTAACATCTGTTTTAACCCAAAACAGTGGTATATCGAAACCGACAACATACCAAACAGATACAAACATCAAATCTACATTTCAAATCACGAAACTGATAACATAATAACATATTCACTTACATGTTTGGAAACTTTCGGATCGGATCCAACATTGAGCTTCTTTAGTTTTTTAGATCGAGCAACCAACAGATTCTGCAAATATCCAAATTCAGCTTCAAACTTTTGTGCATACGTCTCCACTTTGTTACCGATTCCATTTAAGTATTGGAATGACATTTTCTCACACTTCGAGTCTCAATAGCCACTACCACCATATACTATCATCTTACATACAAGAAAAATAGAACTTCAATCTTACATTAAAAAATCATGATTCATAATTTATTAAAATTAGTTTACTGATGGTGATTGCCAAAACATTGGAACATGAACTTTTTATGTTTACAAAGTTAAGACTCGCATGATCTCCACCACCATATTTGGGCATGGAGACAAACAATAGAATATTTATGTACAGTTAATAAAAAAATCAAATAGAATCAAGCCATTTAGTGAGATCTTTAGAATCTGTATGAACAAAAACAGAAAAATAACCACTCCATAAAACCAAAATCAACTTAGATTGTTGTAACTTAAGATTAGATTACATGTGTTGTGTACTTCTCAGGATAGTTTTTAATCATCAGCTTTTTATATAAATTATATACGTTAAAAAGCGTTACTTTAACCTACACAAACACACTCTAAACAATTTCCTATGCATACTTTATATTTGTTATACCTACGTGCCTCAAAGTTCCAACAAAAATCAATGAAGTTAATGTTTCAAATACTTAATGAAGATATATGATTTGTGTTTTCTTGTTTTTGTGGAAAAAACTACCTTGGAGAAGTGATTTTGGATGGAACCTTTTCGGAAAATAGCCATCATCATCATCATCACCCACTTCGGTTAACCTTAACCTGTAAAAAAGGTAACATCCCTCAAAAAGAAACAAAAATCAAATAACATTTACAAAAATGTATCCAAACCTCAAAAGAAGTCCTGGGCTACTGATCATGTTCGTGAGTCCATGGAGAATGAACAAAATCCGTCAGTCTCATCTTCTCCACTGAACAAAACCCCAAAATTTACGCTCTGCAAGCTACATATATCATTTTGGTAACCGTTAATTAAATAAAAATGACTGAAACCTCCTATCTAGTCTTTATTCATCACATAATAATAAAAATAAGAATGAATCGAGTATCAATGGAGTATTTCAACTTCAGTACATTATTCCTTGAGCTTCTTAAATCGCCTTGAGCTTCTGCATTATTCCTTCTTAGTCTTTATTAGCAGGTGAATTCCTTTTACCTGTAAACAGATTGGAATAATCAAAACCAGAAATCACTCAACAACATTGTCTTTTAATTAATCATATTATTAGCTTTGACCGCCACTTCATAAGAGTTGACCAAGGCTAATAATTGTCTTCTAATGAGATAAAAAGGAAGAGTAATACCATCTGCCCTTTGCATCAAAATTTGTTGTAATACTTCAACTTCAAAAATAGAAAGAGTAGCAGGCTAGCAGCCAACACTTTAGTTAATTCTGGCCATTTAGTCAGTTGTGCCCATTTTAAAAGAGCCCATGGATTTTAAGTTATAATGTCAAAAGTTACCAGAATTGGATAAGCATATAAGTTACGGCTAAAGTTATAAAAATTATAATGGTGGCCCTGAATGCCTAGTTTTATACCCATCCCAGTCCTGATAGCTAAATTTAATTACAAAAAACCTATTTCTGCTTCGTTTTTATTTACCATCTTCGTATACCAAAACAACCATTTTAATAGAAAAGATAAATTTACTTGACTTACACTACTGAACGGCAGCCATAGTTCTTTTTTGTCTGCCACCTTCGAATCAGCTAATCCGCAACCTGACCTGTTTCTAGAAGTTTAGTGACCAAATATAAGTGGGAATGTTTACATTTACACTACTGAACTGTGGCCACAACTGACAAAATAGAACTTGCGATGCAGGATGTTAGTTACAGGCGCATAGGTACAAAATGGAACCTGCAATAGTTAGTAACAGAATTTACTTTTTGTTGTCAGGTCATTCTCTGTTTTTGCGAAGATGAAAAAAAGCCGCTAACTAATTCCGGTTTGAAATGGGCCGGATTTTATTACCTGAAATACATTTTACTTGTATTAGCGTCGTTATCATTGTACCAAAAAAAATGCTTTTCCCATGAGGTAAATCATCCAAGACTGTGCCTTCATACCTTGAGATATTCAAGAAAAGGCGAAGTAGAATCTTAGATTAACTTTCATATATGCATAATGTGCAACAGAGAACAATATTTATAATGATTTAAAAAGTTGAGTGACGAAGATTTGAAATGAAGTAGTGTAAGTTGCTAGAATCATCATACATTTAGGAATTTGTAATACTAAATGGCATATTTAGAAAGACACGAACTGAAATAATGGCAAAAGTATCTTGAACACTCTAGGTCCCTAAGCAACAAAAAACACCTTATCGAAGCAACAATGAAATTTTTTTGAATACTTACCCCTGAAAAATTATGAAATTACTTAAATATCTATCTAATCAAACCCATCTTCAACAAACAAACAACAAAAATATCTTTTAAGAAACCCTAATAGTTCTTACATTCGATGTGTCAATAATAAAATAATCATACATTCATAAATGCAATAATAACATACCTCTTAAACAAATGGCCGTAATTAAAGAATCTGAGATGAGGGTTTTGAAATGGCACAAGCGATTCAGAGAGAATGAGATGCAGGTACAAGAAGAAGAAGCGTATGATACTTTAGGGTTTCAGGAAAGCTTATGGTAGAAGCTTCAAGCCAAAGAAAGACGGAGGCTAGGGTTTCAATCTGAATCAACTTGATCTTCTTTCGTTATTCTTCGCATCAATCGCTGGACCGAAAGCTTTAATTTTGATGATGATTCAAAGGTGTATGTAGGTATGTGTGTGGACTTCTGGTTCTCTCTCTGCAGTTGAGAAGATTAGGGGCGAGGGTTTGGGATTCTTCTGGTTCTCTCTTTGCATATGGAAGGAATTGGTGTATGGGGAATTGGGATGAGTGGTGGGAATTCAAAATTTGGATTCAAAAATGGCCGCCCAGCTTATTTGAAAGGTGATTATATGATTAGAAAAAAATTAATAGAATATATTAACAATTTAATTGTGATTTATGACATAATCAAAACCTACATGGCATACCTGGTTGTTTGACAAGTACCCAAACTTATATCAGCATTACTTCTCCTCTTATATATAAGTAGATAGATGAAAATGGATAATTATAATTCTAAAATCTCAAAAGGCTTCTTTAATTATCTTTTTTAATTAATAAAAAATATTGAAAGAATTGAAATTAGATAAATGAAAAAAAATCTTGATGAGCTTGTAAAATGGTTAAACATAATGCAACCAATTACTAAGTATAGATTTAAACTTGAATGTTTTATTAATAGAAAAAAATAACATAAGTGAGTTTAGTAAAAGAGTAACAAAACTCGATTATTATTAGGTCCTTAAATGTTAAGTAATTTAGGGAGTGCATATGCATTAATCGGTCTTTGTCTTAATTGTTGAATGTTATGTATCTTATGTCAAATGCTTGATGCAAAACTACTATCAAGACGGGGGGTCTCACTAAACAAAAATGAGGCACATAGTGTATAGTATATAGTATATATTACTACTAGTTGTGAAGCACCTAAGTTATGTATTAGGTTAAAGGGGTGTGAATCCTCTTACCCCATCTCCTTATCACCTCATCATCATCTTCACCACACAACATACATCGGGGAGGGCGGGGATGGGTCACCAATTACACAGAAGAAATCACGGGGGGGTCGGGGGGTGTTCCCCGTCTGGAAAGAAGGCCATGTCGACTCCCTGACCTATTCCCCCTTAGCCTTAGTATGACTCAATTTCATTTCCTGCCGATACATTCAACAAAAGATACGTATGTATCAGGAAAATAATTAGGTTATTAGGTAGATCTAAATATATTCGGTATTCATAAATAAGTTGACTCGTCTAACACATATAATATACTTAACATGCGAACTGGATTGTAAAATAAATAGCTTACTAACCGGTATGTTAAAATTAAAAGTAAAATAATAAAAAGAATATAGTTTATAGAGTTAACTTTCATTTTTCTCCTTGTTGTTTGGTCATTTTAACGGTTTTACCCTAATAGTTTAAAAAGTGTTATTTTCCTCCCTGGCCTTTTCAACTTATCACCATTTCGCTCCCTGCCTCAAACGACATCCATCTTCAGCGTTGGTCACCCGCCCCTCACATGAGGGGCATTTTAGTCTTTTCCTATCCTCCCTTATTGTTAATATATATATATATATATAGGGTAAGGTTCATGCGAGAACCACCCTTATTGCGAGAACCGCGAGAACCAATGTGAACACAAAATAAAATCTAAAAAAAATCAAAAAAGCACTCAAAAAAAAATTTAATATTTTTTTAAAAAAAATCGCTATATTTTGTTACCATAAAAAAAAACTTTTTTTTTCGAGTAACAGTTATCCATGCACATGTGCATATGTATCATTACTTCGATAAATTCGGTAATACGTTATCAGGAATAGACAATTGCATTTTAATTTACAATACCATTAGTAATACACTACTTTTTACATTAGCAATATTCAAAATGCACATGTGCATCATTAGATATAACCATGATATAACGTGTTTTGGTACAAAAAGTTTGTGATTTTGAATGGAGAAGTAGGCTCATATACATGTTTTTTGGTTAGTTATATCTAGTGGTTGATGGTTTGGTTATAGTTGTCAATTTATGATGTAATATGTTGATTGGATGGTATAAATGGTGTTTACATACATGTAATAAAGTGAAAATATTGTTAATGGTATTGTATTATAGATGGTAAGAGGTAATGGTATTGTATTATGGATGGTAGGAGGTAATGGTAGTGTATTATGGATGGTATGATAGATGAAAGGGAAAGTGTAGTGTACCAAAACACCTTATTTCATGTTGATACATATAAATGCACATGTACATTTCTAATATTGGTAATGTAAAAAGTAGTGTATTACATATGGTAGTGTAAATGAAAGTGCAATTGTCTAATATGTGTAATGAATTACGGAATTTGTCAAAGAAATGACAAAAATGCACATGTGCATGCTTGTGTATTATGGATAGAATGATAGATGAAAAAGAAAGTAGTGTACCAAAACACCGTATTTCATGTTGATACATATAGATGCACATGTGCATTTCTAATATTGTTAACGTAAAAAGTAGTGTATTACACGTGGTAGTGTAAATGAAAGTGCAATTGACTATTATTTGTAATGAATTACGGAATTTTACAAAGAAATTATACATATGCACATGTGCATGGATAACTGTTACTCGAATTTTTTTTATTAACAAAATATAGCGATTTTTCCAAAAAAAAACATAGTACAAAAATAATAAAAAAAAATTGGGTGTTTTTTAGATTTTTTTTAGGAATTACTGTTTGTGTTCACACTAGTTCTCGCGGTTCTCGCAATAAATGGTGGTTCCTATCAGATCTTTGTCCTATATATATATATAAATATAAGAAATAACATTCAACTTAATACTTAGGGCATGTTTGGCTAAGTTTTTCAAAACAACTTATTGGCTTATTGACTTATCAAAAAGCCAATAAGTTGTTTTTGTGTTTGGTTAACCCAAAAGTCCTTTTAGAAATGGCTTTTTGCAAAGAAGAAAAAGGAGGTTTCAAGAAGTCACAATATTGTGACTTCTTGGCTAGCTTTTAACTTTTCAAACTACAAATTACCAATATACCCCTTCTTTACCCCCCTTATATCTAAAAGAATGTCCATTTTAGTCATTTTACATCAATAAGCTAATCCAAACACTTTTTTTAAAAACTCCTTTTCAAAAAGTCCTTTTCCCAAAAGTCCTTTTCCAAAAGTCCTTTTCCAAAAGTCCTTTTTAACTATAATAAGCTTAGCGAAACATGCCCTTATAACCTATCTTTCTCTCAACCACCACCACTTGCCAACACCACCTATGAGAGGGTTGGGTAATGGCAGACTGGCAGTGTCGTCAATGATTGTAAAATATCATTGTTAGAGGGTTGGGTAATGGCGGTGTCGTCAGTGATGGAACACATGGTTTGGGGTGGGGTTTGTTCTTGTTAGTCTGATGATGTTATCGGTGAGCGAACAGGTTTGAAAAATGAAAACGGAGAAGAAGTAGAAAAGGATCCGATGGGATTGGGGGTCTTTTTCTTTGTTGTAGGGTGGGGAATGTAAATTGGAAATGATTGTTAAAATTCACACTTTTAATCAAGTTAATATAATCCTCTGATTAATGATTAAATAGTTTAAATTTTATATTTTATTCTTAATATAAAAAAAACAAAAATGGGTTTAAGGAATTAATAATAAATAATTAAATCTAAATGTAAAATTACCAAAATACCCTTCAAGTTAACGGACATTTTGGACGGAGTTAAGGTCGGGGAGTAGATTCGAATAAAAGTATCAACCACATGGAGTAAAATGGCCATTTTTAAACTATTGAGGCATAAGGGTTAAAATGGTAAAACCACAGGGAGCAAAAATGTAGTTAACTACTCGACATATCAACCCGCACAAAACACTAATTTCTCATCACTAGTTTCTCAACAGCAAAAAATGCATACAAATAGTTAACTTGTTGTGGTATATATATGTGTTGTGGAGAGTTCAAATCAGAAGAAATTTTTTGTAAGAAGAAAAAAGAAGAAATTTCAACCAATAAAAATGCTTTATTTACTTCATTTAATATAAATATTTAAAGTTACTATAAGGGTACGTTGGTAAATCTACATAGGCCATTA
Source organism: Helianthus tuberosus (assembly GCA_030545235.1). Taxonomy (NCBI): domain Eukaryota; kingdom Viridiplantae; phylum Streptophyta; class Magnoliopsida; order Asterales; family Asteraceae; genus Helianthus; species Helianthus tuberosus. The sequence goes on along the minus strand of CM060412.1, from coordinate 14,433,607 downwards.
ATTTATAGTCTTCCTCTTTAATAGCTGTAACACCCCGAAAACGGGTTTGGTAATCAAACCCCGTTAATACTAAGAGACGGGTAAAATATCGTTAGTGGTAAAATTTAACCCGGTGAATATTAGGACTTAAACAATAATCCTAATAATAAATTAAAAAGGAAAATAAATGCTTTGAGAAAACAAACTATAACAAGCCCGAGTTGATGGGACTTAAAATAAAACGAGTTATAATCTACTCGAACCCACTAAGTTAACTAGGAGTGTTTAACCCAGTTAACAAGACGAAATATTATTAGAAATAAGTAGGTTGTAGCCTACTAAATAAATTAACCAAACAAGAGGGGCCAATGTGGGATAACTTGAAAAGTTAATTAATAAAACAATATATATATATATACACACACAGTGTGTGCGTAGAGATCGACCAGGGGAAGCTCCCATGGAGCTCTAACCCTAATTTCAACAAATGCTCCAAATTGAAGCTCAAATCAAGGCCCAAATCAATGCATGAACACAAATTCGTGATCACCTAGTCATGGGGATCACAAGGTATGTTGAATTTTGCCATTTTGTGATACTTTAAAATTATGATGAACAATCATAATCGAAATTCTGGAATGAATGATGAATCTATGAACATAGTTGTGATGAAATTCATGTTTAGAAACAAACCCTACTTGAAAACTTGATGAATTAGTGTTAAAAACTAGGGATTTGATGATTACCCATATGTGTGCTAAGTGGGTTTTATGACAAGAAGATGAACACTTGAATTAGAGTGTTAAATTGATGAATATTGATGTTATGATACTAGTACTAGGTGTAGTTCATGAACACTAGACATGGAGGTTTGAATTTTGATGTTAACCTTGGTAAAAATAACTAGTTATAAACTAGTTTGTAAATGTGTAAAAGTATGCCCATTAGGTGTTTGATAAAATGCCTAAATGAATGCTAAAATGTGGAAATTTCGGGTGAAACACATATTTGAATAATATGACAAATTATATGAAGTATGAACCGATAAGGATTCAAAGCATAAAGTTAATCTAGACTTAATTGTGTAAATGATCAAAGTAGTTAACTTTTGATAAGTTAAGTTAACTAATGAAGAAGTCGAATAGAAGTTTCGACATAGAAAATAAGTGAGGTGGAATAGTCGTGATTTTTAATGACTAATTTAACCACCTCGTAAATGTTGACAATAGTTTGACGCCTAACGAGCTAGGTGGAGGCTTGGGAAAGAAGCGGTCAAACGAATCAAGCATGAGAAGAAAGGCGTATTCGGGATGCGAGGTAAGTTAAAGCTTACACCTTTTATTTAATATCTATTGGTTTTATAGATTTTGAATAATCAAAAGTCCCATTTGACTTATGATGTTTCGACCCGACATGCGCGGTTCGGAACAAAAGACAATAATGATAAACCATGTTGAATGGTTAAAAAGAGCTAATAAGGTCATTTAGTCATGTAATGACTAATAAATAACGAGTTTTGAATGATTTACCTTATAAGGTAAATCAATACAATTAATAAGGGTAAAACGGTAATGTGGTCACTCGTTGACGATAACCGTTAGTTTTGAAGGACACTTTATGGCGTAAGATATAAAGGGGTCAAAATAATCAAGAAATAGATTTATAAGTAAATTGACCGTACGGTGTAAACCGGTACAAGTCATGTAGACGAGATGATAATAAATCCATCTCGCAAAAGTAAACGGTCATTTAGACCAAACGGGTCAAAAGGTGAAAATATCACCCTTTGACAATATCAGCTAATGTTTTGTCGAGTTGCATGATTACAGGAATAAATATCGATTGAATGTTGACATCGCTATTACTTAGCGGCTACTAATGCAAGGTATCAAAACGGGTCAATATATTGATTCGAGCCAGGTATGTATAATTGGTCAATTCATCATTAGAACTTGAAGTTCAATGAGGGCTAAACAAGTTAAAATGGACATTGGGTTATCTTTTAAGTAAACCGAATGATTTAAGTTATAGTCATTGTGTTTTGAAAACCTAATGGCTATTTAAACAAGATCCTAGTTTAAAAGTGGAATTTTTGTCAATTACGACACTAAAAGTCTTTTGTTGTAAAGAAAGGATTTAAGATAACCAAAACGCCTTCGTAAGCTAAATCGAGCAAACGAATCTTAAGAGTTGTTTAAAAACAAGTTACATGATCAAGCAAATACTTTGAATAAGTATAAAAAGTGAAAGGGGTAAATCTTGGGTCAAATGACTCTATATGGGTCTTTGCCGTAAAATGATAGTCCGAGGGATAAAACTCGGAATATATAGATCTCCACATTAAATCCACCACAAATATAGTTGTGGTGGAAGATTACTTGGTAAGAAATGTGGAAATATAAAGCTAGATACAAATGAAAGCGAATCATGTTTAAAATATACTTAAATACCCTTAACGGGTCAAAATAAGCATACGAGCGAAAACGGGTTTAAATTGTGTAAGAAACCTATGATTAGAACCTAACATGGTAGATAATACTAAATTGAAGAGGTGCATGTCAAATAAGGATCGAACAAATATGTTTGTTTGATGAAATCACGAACGGGTCAAAATTTGGTAAAAATGGTAACAAGCCGAAGACTTAAAAGTCTGAAATTTTATTATGTCGGATGTTGGATTTTAACTCCATAAGATGGAGAATTAAATTACGGACGCATAGGAAAAAGAATCGCGTAAAACGGACTTGTATAGTGAAAGTTATGCAAGTTCTAAATTAATATTTGGTGAATTTACGTAGCTGGGCAAAGTGCAGCAACAATAAAGGAACTTGCTGTCAAAAAAGGGGCTAGGTGGGGCGTCTAGCCCCCCCCCCCCCTGAATCCCAAAATTGTTTAATTTTGTTTGTTTGACCCACATAACTTGTTTAAACTTGTTATTTAACTATCAAAACTAACTTTTAAGTTGGTTTTGATCATAGGTGAATGTCAAGAGTGCCCGGATGAAGATCAAGCTCGATGAGGAACCGAACACGATAAAATACAAGCTTCCGCGTGGCGTTTCGTTTTATCTTTTAAACAACGAATTCAATTACATTAAGTTGTATATTCTTTTAAATTGTAAAATTTTTAACTAACCTTATTTATCTAAATTACATGTTTGTTTTCGTAAACTATACGAAAACCATAAAATAATAACAAGGGTGTTACAATAGCTAACTACATTAAATTTTTTGTAACTTATCTTCAAAATATATATTTTTTCAAAAATATAAAATAAAATAATTTAAAGTGTAGGATAAATTACGAGTTGTGTAGGATAAATTACTAGTTGTGTATGATAAATTTCAACGTGTAGTATGAATTTCAAAATATGTAAGGGAGGGTGGTATGGCTTCAGTGACCCCATTCGGGGATAACTTTCACCGATCGGTGAACCACACCGAGTAGATTTCGGTGTTCGGTGACTTGGGAGATTTCACGGCCCCCGTCCCGGTTTGACCCGGTCCAGGAGCCGCGGGACAGAAACCCCGTGGTATTTATTATTTGAGTTGACAGCGGAAGTTTTAACAGGATCTTTAAAACTTGAAATTTCCCAATTATATTATTTCATAATTTGGGGATAATACCCATAATTTACAATAAAGGTGATTTCACTGGGAAATCCCTGTTTTTACAAAAACATGTTTCTTTATTTTATTAAGCCACTTCTTCAAGCTTGCAGTGCTACACGACACTTTTTCCTGGATCACAGCAGATCACCTGAAACATGTTTTAAAAATATTTTATCAGCGGGGAAATACTGGCGAGTCACTCAAGTTGCACAAAACGACACATTGTTATAATTTACAATATTAAGGGTGATTACAATGTTTCTATCAACCAATTACCCCAAATCGGTATTTGTCACTCGACTGTATCTGTGACTATGGTCAGATCACCCATTGGCTAACCCGTTGTCCAATGGTGACGGGTATCAAGTAATGTATACAAAACCCCACATACCGGCAGTAATTGAAGATTACAAAAACTTAATCCCTGTAATTATAACTTTAAAAATAAATATGGTTTTGGAAACAAATTTGGTAAAAAGAGAATGACTCACATTGCAAGTTTAGACGGGCAGAGTTTAGCCTACTGATAAGCCTGATAACCAAAATTAAATAGCAATGCATACGAAACTAGGTCAGTAACTTAATAAAACTTTTACGATAACTCACGAAATCAAAACCTTCAACGACGAATGACAAAGGCATAGCCCAAACACGGGCAGCACTTAAACATCTATCGGATTGGTTTCAATCAATCGGACATTGAATCGTAGCAGTGATCGAGTTAATACCCTGTAATCGTAGCTGCGTCGTGACCCCTAAATACTTGATTTCAGCAGAAAATGGACGTTCAGAAGTTAAATTTTCGAATGCAGTTGAAAGCCCCATGCACAGGCTATTTATAGCCTGATTTTGAGTTTTACGCTGCCCGCCTGGGTCCCCGGGTCAACGTGTAGGGTTGATGGGTCACGAGTAGGGTCGCCACGTGTGCGACACGTGGCCCGGAACGCTTATCCGGTCAACTTTAAGTTGACGGGGCCCGTTTGAAGCCAAAAATCCTACCCTTTTGTATTTTAAGTTGACGCGGCCCGCGTAACCTTATCTTAAGGTTTACGCGGCCCGCCTGAAACCAGAAATTTGATTTTTCTTGATTTTTGATATGGACTAGGGTTTCAGGGGTCCGAGTTTTCACTTACGGGTCATTTTGGGACATTTTCGCAGGTCCTTACATCCTCCCCACCTTATTTAAAATCTCGTCCTCGAGATTTACTGAAATAAGTGAGGATGCTTTCGCTTCATTTCTAATTCCAGCTCCCAAGTGTATTCCGGTCCTCTTTTTGAATCCCACTTAACTTTGACCAGTACCAATCTTTTGTGTTTGAGAAACTTAATCATTCTGTCTTCTATTTGAAGCGGTTTCTCCACGAACTTTAACTTTTCATTCACCTGTATGTCTTGAAGAGGGACTACCAGCGATTCGTCCGATAGACATTTCTTGAGATTGGATACATGAAATACGTCATGTACCCCAGCTAATTCTTCCGGTAGTTGTAAGCGATAGGCGACTGGTCCTATTCGCTGGATTACTGGGAATGGTCCTATGTATCTTGGACTCAGCTTTCCTTTCTTACCGAACCGAACTACTCCTTTCAAAGGAGAAACTTTCAAGAGTACCTTGTCTCCCACTTGAAATTCTAGTGGCTTGCGTCGATTGTCTGCATAACTCTTCTGGCGATCTCGAGCGGTTTTTAGTCTTTCCTTGATTTGAGTGATCTTGTCGGTGGTTTCTTGCACGATTTCAGGACCTGATAATTAACTTTCTCCTATTTCTGCCCAACAAACTGGAGTTCTACACTTACGTCCGTACAGTGCTTCCAATGGGGCAGCTTCGATGCTTGAATGATTACTATTATTGTAGGAGAATTCAATTAAGGGTAGGTGGTCATCCCAATTTCCACCAAAATCTATCACACATGCCCTAAGTATGTCTTCCAGGGTTTGGATCATCCTTTCACTTTGTCCGTCTATTTGGGGATGGTAAGCTGTACTTAAATTTAACCGCGTTCCCATTGCTTCCTGGAAACTTGTCTAGAAATGTGAGGTGAAACGACTATCTCTATCCGATACAATAGAGAGTGGGACTCCATGTAAGGATACTACCTCGTCTACATATAACTTGGCTAATCTTTCCATGCTAAAGGTTTCCTTCATGGGTAGAAAATGAGCTGATTTGGTTAATCGATCCACAATTACCCAAATCGCGTCATTACCTTTTTTGGTTTTGGGTAACTTAGTAACGAAATCCATTGTTATCAGTTCCCATTTCCAAACAGGCATTTCTAATTGTTGAAGTAGACCTGAGGGTTTATGGTGTTCTGCCTTAACTTGAGAACAAGTAAGACACTTAGATACGTATCTAGCTATATCCTTTTTCATTCCTATCCACCAGAAGTTATTCCTTAAATCTTGGTACATCTTATTATTACTAGGATGCATGGTATACCTAGATTTATGGGCTTCCTCTAAAATCTTATTTCTTAACTCTCCCTGCTTAGGTACCCAAATTCTGTTCTTGTGGAATCTCCAAATTCCATCAATGCCTTGCTCTAATTCCTTTATTCGTCCTTTCATTCCTTCAGCATCGTCCTTGATTGCTGTTTCTTGAACATTCTTCGGTTGTTCCATTAAGTCTAATTGTAAACTTAATCTAAGAGCACGAACTCGCTTTTGCTTTTCATGATACTTACGACTTAAGGCATCTGCAACTACGTTTGCTTTTCCTTCGTGATATTGAATATCACAGTCGTAGTCACTTAGAATTTCCATCCATCTTCTTTGCCTCATGTTTAATTCTTTTTCCCCAAATATGTATCTTAAACTCTTATGATCTGTATAGACTGTAAACTTACTGCCATACAGATAGTGTCTCCAAATCTTAAGGGAAAAAATTATTGCTCCTAATTCTAAGTCGTGAGTCATATAGTTTTCCTCGTGCTTTTTCAATTGCCTTGAGGCGTACGCAATTACCTTCTTGCGTTGCATCAGCACACATCCTAATCCTGGTTTAGAAGCATCACAATAAACTTCAAAATCTTCCGTTCCTTCTGGTAAGGCAAGAATTGGGGTGTTTGTTAACCTTTGCTTTAAAATCTTAAAATCCTCTTCCTGCCTAGGTCCCCATTCAAACTTAACTGATTTACAGGTTAGCTTAGTTAATGGTACAGCTATTTTGGAAAAATCCTTAGTGAATCGTCTATAGTATCCAGCTAACCCTAGAAAACTTCTAACTTCCATAGCTAATTGCGGGACCTTCCATTTGGTGATCGCTTCTATTTTGGAGGGATCTACGTGAATACCTTCATGATTCACCATGTGTCCTAAGAATTGCACCTCCTGTAGCCAAAATTCACACTTTGAAAATTTGGCGTAATGTTGGTGCACTTAGTGTCTGTTAACTTTGTCTTATACAAGTCTTTTGTCTAGATAGGTTGAATGAACACACAACAGGGTCGAAATTAGGTTTAGATCATGTTTGAGATAAGGTTTTCGCTTGAAAGTGTGTCTTGGCAGATTCAAGAGAAACCTATTCATCATCATCAAACAGTTTCGCTTGAAACTGATCTCAAGCGAAACCCCTTGGGCTGACACTCTCAAGCGAAACCCTAGAGGCCTATATATAGGGGTGTGTGTTGTTCATTTGAAGCGAACTTGTATGTGTGTGTAAGAGAAGGTGCTGCCGGATTTGCTTCAGAATACATTGTAAAAGCACAAAAATCAATCAGAAAAGATAGATTAAAAGGAAACTAGCTGTTGTGACTTCTTTTACGTTGATTTCGCCCTCGTATTTGAAGATGAACTGCCTTAACTGACTTTTCGAGGTCGTAAAACGGTCCAACAAGTGGTATCAGAGCTCAGGACGAGGAGTTCATACCATAGCAGCTTGATATTACCGGATTCTCTACTTTCTACTCACTTCTTTTCATACTTTTCTGATCTGAACGAGTTCTAACGGTTGAAATGGCCTGAATTTCACATATATTGTGTAAAACATAGTTTTGACAAAGCCTACAAAGAATCAGATTAAAATTCGGATTAAAACTTGTGAAAAATGGATTAAAACAGCCTTTCGCTTGACATTGATCTTCGTAGTTTCGCTTGAAAAGGACATTTTCATTTAAAAGATAAGCATTTCGCTTGAATATAATCAGTTTCGCTTGAAATACAGACCATTTCGCTTGAAAATTTTCAAGCGAACAAGTTTACTTGGTTTTCGCTTGAACTGTTGAACTTGTTTCAACCATTTCGCTTGAAAGTTCAAGCGAAATAGGAGGTTTCGCTTCAGATTGTCCTGTTTCGCTTGAACCTTATATATTTGTTAACCATTTCGCTTGAACAGTAAAAAATACAAGCTGTTTCGCTTGAACAGCTTTCGCTTGAAATTGATATTTCTCAAAATCAAAATTTTTCTAAGTGTTTGATTGTTTTTCAGGTACATTCAAGATGGATGACATATTCTTGAATCCGTTTAGCGACATGTACGCATTCGCTGGAGATTCCAGAAACAATGATTCTTTGTCTAGCAACAACAATGAGAATGTGCCAAAAGAGAAGAAAAAGGAAGCTTGGGAATCGGAAAGTGCATTCGGAACATTTAATAAACCTCCAAAGTTAATGGCTATCGAGGAATACAGTCGGTGGTCAAGAAAGTTTGAAGACTGGTTGATGGCATTCGCATTTCCCAGCTGGAAGAGTTTGAAAAACGGTTATGAAAATGGAAACAAAAATGGTGAAACTTTAAGATCTTCTGATGAGATTGATTCGTTTGTAGCTGAACAAAAATGTGTGGCATTGTTATTTCAGTCCGTTCGGGAAGACATTATTGCCTTGATCGATTATTCTAATGCAAAAGATCTTTGGGAAAAGTTAGAAAAGAAATGTATAGGTAGTGAAGAAATCAAGAAAAACAAAAAGAAACTACTTAGGAAAGAGTTTGATATGTTTGGGTGTTTAAAAAATGAATCAGTGTCAAAAATGATTGAGAGGTTTGGACACTTAAAGCTGGAATTAGCTAGACATGGAATTAAATATCCTGATGATGAGCAAGTAGACAAGTTGTTCGATTCGTTGCCAGACGAGATGGATTGGAGATATTATGCTCTCATGCTAAAAAACACTATCTTGCCGAAAGATCTTACTCTAGATTTGCTGATTGAGAGACTCGAGAGTCACGAGTTGGAACTGAAGAAGACATTTAAAGTCAATCACTCATCTTACCAACAGAATTTGGATTTGTATTATCCAAAGAGTATGATGCCAAAAGCAACTTCTCCAAAGACTGCGTTTTCTGTTGAAAATGTGTCCACAGCAAACAAAGAAAGTCAAAGTGGTCAAAATAGTGGAAATCACAGTGGTTATCACAGTGGATCTTCATCATCTGCAAGTCATTCTGATGCAAAGAATCGTTTTCAATGCAACATCGCAATAGATTTAAAGAATGCTCAGAATTTTGATGAGGAGTCGGCCAAACAGCAGATGATCTTCCTAGCATCAGTGTTGGAATCGTATGAAGGGTTAGTAGCTGGGAAGATAGGCAACACCAATCTGACGAAAGAAGATTATGATCAGATTGATCCTGAGGAAATGGAGCTGATCGATATTCGTTGGGCTATGGCAAGTGTTGTTCGTCGAGCACAGCGTTTCATGGAAATTACTGGAAGAAAGACAATTGGTGGTCCATCTACCAAATTGGGGTTCGATAAGTCCAAGGTGACTTGCTTCAAGTGTAAGCAGAAAGGTCACTTCAAGCGAGAATGCAGAAACGCTTATGCTGATGAGTCGGAGAACCCTTTCAGAGATGATTATTACAAGAAGGCAATATATCATCAGAATAAATCCGAGCCGCCTAGATTGAAGCAGGTTGAAGACAATAGAGAGAAATCTAGAGCTCTTGCGGTGATTTACGATGATGAAGGGTATGATTGGAGTCAAGAGGTTCTACCAGAAGAAGATGCGGTTGGTTACGCATTCATGGCGAAAAACGACGAACCTATTCCGTGGAAAGACGATAGAACTGAAGAGCAGAAGTATAGATACAGAAAAATGATTGTTGATAACAAAATCATTAGAATTTCTCGTATCTATCTGGAAGCAAGGAGAGCAAATAGATGGGATCCAGACAGGGAGTGTTATCTTGATGAATATGGAAATATTGCGATCGATGACAAAACACTTGATATCGAAGCCATAATCAAGGAGTACAAAGAAGAAGATGATTATTGGCAGAATAAATGGTGGGGAACTGGAGACGAGAAAGAGAAAGAAGAAAAAGAGAGAAAGGAGAAAGAAGAGCTGGAAAAATCAAAGAAAGTTGATACTGGAATCATTGATACAACGCAGGAGTTGACTGAAGAGAACCTCGGAAAAATGGCTGACAAAGTGCTGGCTGCTAAAGCACTTGAGGTAGACTCTAACTCCATGTCTGAGTCAAAAAGCCAGGTCAGTTCAAACGTGTCAACAAATGCATCAGGTAAGAAAATCAATGGAAATGCTGATTGCAAAAATTGCAACAAAGAGTGCAAATTTTGTAGCACAGTCACGTATCTCAACGGTAAGAAAGTTGATGATCTGACAGCAAAAGTCAGAAGCGTTGAGAATCAGATTCTTGATCGTGACAAAACAGTTAAAGCTTCAACTGAACGGATAAGAGAATTAACTAGACAAATTGAAAATGATAAAATTGATCATGACAAAATTAAACAAGAAAATGAAAAGTTGATTCTTGAAAACCGTCAGATTTCTGAAAAATTTGAAAAACTCAAAAGCACAATGAAAGATTGTGATGATCGAAATGGTAAAACTTTTAAAGAAAATGAACATCTAAAAGCAGTGCTTAGAGTCAAAGAAGAATCAATCAACCAACAACTGGATGAAATCGCTAAACTGAAACTTAAATTTCAAGAGGCTGAAATTGAAAACGAGCGAATCCAGTTGAAGCTTAACAGTTACAGCTCCGCAAGCTTTGTTTTGCAACATATTATTCCCAAACCCATCGGGAAAGACAAAGCAGACGAAGATGTGTATTGTGATGGAACTGGGGTGGGTTTTCATCAAGTACCACCACCTGTTCTTGATAACTACACGAAAAAACAATCTGGGTTGGTTGAAATTGAGGAAGAAAGTGAAGTTAAACTTCCGGAGAACATTGATGTCACGTTTACATCTTCCAATGACGATAGTGTCCAGAATGATATTGTAAAAGGTGTTGTTGAAAATGTGCTAAAAATGGATAGTGACACTACTGAGGAAGATGGGTGTTTCTTGGACAAGTACATTCAGAAACCAAAATCCAAAAACAACTTAAGTGATGAACCGGGTCTTGTAATGTACAAGATGGCTGGATCTGATAAGTTGTATTCGGATTCTGAGTTTCCGATTGAGAATGTTAATATGAATAAATTGACAAATGTTTTCAAATTGGTTGAAGTTGAGTTGTCAGAAGTGAACAATTTCTCAAACAAACAAAAAGAAAAATGAGTTTTGAGAAAGATAAATCATATCACAAGAAATCTGTTAATCCACCACGTTTTTACTATAACAATCAAAACAATTGGTCGAGTGTTTATCGGGGTGGTAAGAGTTATCAGAAAAGAAATGCTTCAAATAAGAGGTTTGCTGAAAAGAAGGTGTTTGTGAATAGTTCGAGTTCACTTGCTGATGAAGAGAAAGTGATTTTTTCAAAATCGAATGAAGAATTCTTTGAGAAAAGAGCTTCACAGTCTCAGTCTGAAGGCACAAGTCGAGTTGTTGATACTCGAACATGTTTTAGATGTAATCAAGTTGGTCACATTGCACGAAAGTGTACCAATGTGAAGCCTAAGACTGAAACTGTGAAGATTCAAAAGAAGAAAGTTGACGAAAAGGGTAAAGCACCAATTGTTGTTGAGAAAAAGAGTGTGAAAAATGACAACATCAAAGTGAAAAATGAACCCGTAAAGAAAGTGGTAACTAAAAACGACAAGTTTTATAAACGGGTTGCATTATCTCAACAAGTTTGGAAACCAAAAACAGAGATGAAAATTTCAACTTCTAAAGTGAAAAAGGCTGAAGAATCAATTTCGATTGATTATGATGCGAATTTTCCACCTTTGAAGGCTAAAAATTTCAAAATTCAAAGTGCGAGAGTCAAGGTTACACCTAAGGCTGATGAGGCCTGGGTGGACTCCATGTTCGACTAAACAGTTTGAATTGCCGGAGCTTCCTTGATCGCTAAGCATGAATCGGCATCTTTATTGAAGTTGTTTAAGTCATAGTTTGTTATGTGCAGGATCTTCCAAAACTTGTATCCAGATGGATCATGGATAGTGGAGCATCTCGACATATGACAGGGAAGACTGCGTTGCTGTATGATGTGAGAAACATTAATGGTGGTTATGTAGGATTTGCTGGTCATGAAGGTGGTAGAATTATTGGTGAAGGAACGTTATCCAACGGGATTGTGACGTTTGAAAGAGTTAACTACATTACTGAGCTGGAGAACAATCTGCTAAGTATCTCGCAGATTTGTGACAATATGTATACTACTCACTTCACAGACAAAGAATGTTTGATCTTGAAACCAGGATTTGTTATCCCTGAGGAATGGATTATCATGCGGGCACCTAGAGTGAATGATTTATATGTGTTGGATATGACTGTAGCAACTAAAACAACAGGTCAAGCACATTGTTTTGTGTCTAGAGCAACTGAGAAAGAATCGAGATTGTGGCACCGCAAGATGGGGCATATTCACCTAAGGAAGATGGATCACTTGGTGCACAATGATTTGGTTCTTGGAGTTCATGTCAAAGGTTTTCATCTGGAAGGGGAGTGCATTAGCTGTGTTAAAGGCAAGCAGAAGAAAAAGTCACACCCTACAAAGCAAGTCAATTCAATTTCGAGACCTTTGGAAAGACTTCACATGGATTTGTTTGGTCCTGTGAATGTCAAAAGCATTACAGGAGATTACTATTGTTTGGTTGTTACTGATGATTATTCCAGATTTTCATGGGTTTCTTTCTTGAAGACGAAAGACGAAACATTTGACAGTCTGATGGCGTTATTCAGAAAAATTGAGAATCTGTATCAACGGCGTATTAAAAGAATTCGAAGTGATAATGGTACTGAATTCAAGAACAGTAAGATGGAAGAATTTTGTGATGAAAGAGGTATATTGCATGAGTTTAGTGCTCCGTACACTCCGCAACAGAATGGAGTCGCAGAACGCAAAAACCGGACACTAATTCAGACGGCTAGAACTATGCTCGCAGATTCAAAGTTACCGATAAATTTTTGGGCTGAAGCTGTTTCCGCCGCATGCTATACGCTCAACAGGGTTCTCACTGTCAAAAAGTTCAACAAAACAAGCTTTGAACTAATTAATAACCGCAAACCGAATTTGAAGTATCTAGAACCGTTCGGGTCACCCTGTACAGTTATAGAGCCTTATGGAAAGTTTGGTCCGAAGTGCATTGAGGGAATATTTGTTGGTTATGCAAATCTGATGCGACGTGTCTTCGTTCCAAGTGAGAAGCGGATTATTGAAGCTGTAAATGTTGAATGTCAAGGTTATACTATGCCGCCGCAGAATCCTGGTGATTCATGGCGTTATCATTATGACAAACTGTGGGATTCGTTTGACATGAGAGAAGAGTCAGAGGAAGATGAAGATTTCTTTGATGAGTTGGATATTTTGCGTGAATATGAGTCATAGCTAAGGTTTCCAGCTGAGTATTCGAGGAGACCACGGGAAACTTCAAATGACAATGAAGCAGGTCCGAGTAATGCTGGTGAACATGATGATGTCCAACAGAATGAAGTTGCTCAGGATAATCAGTCGGTTCAGGATGATAATCAAGAAGCTGAAAACATGCCAGTATTTGATCATGGTGATTCAGATTCTGAGGGGGAGCAAATTCAGATTTCAAGTCAAACAAACCAAGTTGGTGAACAAGATGTAGAGCAGAATGTTACTAATCTGGAGGGAAATGTAGATGTTCCAAGCGAAGTGATGCCGCGAACTTTTTCATATCATCCAGAGGAGTTGATCATAGGAGAATTGCAGACAGGCGTTCGCACTCGAAATCAGATTAATAAAGGGCTTACATGTTTTTATACAAAAGTTGCTCCTTTGCAAACTGAATTCTCATTGAGTTGTTTTATATCGCAGGTTGAGCCAAGAACTTACAAAGAGGCGCTTACTGAAGATTCTTGGGTCATTGCAATGCAGGAGGAACTTAGTCAATTCGAGAAATTGGGAGTGTGGAAGTTAGTTGATTTGCCGGATGGTCATAGAAAAATCAATACAAAATGGGTATTTAAATGCAAGAGAGACGATAGAGGAGTTGTTGTAAGGAACAAAGCTCGACTCGTTGTTCAGGGCTTTAGTCAACAGGAGGGGATTGATTTTACAGAAGTCTATGCTCCTGTGACGCGACTAGAGGCAATCAGAATTTTCCTTGCATTTGCGTCTTGGAAGAACTTCAAAGTATATCAGTTAGATGTAAAATCGGCGTTTCTTTATGGGAAGGTCAAAGAGGAGGTTTATGTCGGACAGCCGCTGGGCTTTACCGATCCAATCCACAGAAATAAGGTTTACATATTGGACAAAGCGTTGTATGGTTTACACCAGGCCCCGAGAGCTTGGTACGAGACTTTGTCTCAACACCTTCTAGCCAACAAGTTCATTCGTGGAAAAGTGGATGCCACTCTCTTCACTAAAGAGGTCGACGGTCATCTTCTGATAGTTCAGATTTATGTGGACGATATAATCTTTGGGTCGACAAATGAAAATCTATGCAAAGATTTTGAATCAGTGATGAAGCAAAAGTTCGAAATGTCATCAATGGGGGAGATGAAATTCTTTCTGGGTTTACAAGTTGAACAACTACCTGAGGGGATTTTCATTCATCAAACGAAGTATGTTCATGATATTCTAGAGAAATTTGGGATGTCAAGTTCTACTCCAGCTGCTACCCCACTTGCAACAAATCATGGGATTCACCCAGATCTCACCGGAGACAGGGCTGATGAAACGTTCTACCGATCCATGATAGGTTCTTTGATGTACCTAACTGCTTCACGTCCTGATATCATGTACCCAACGTGCCTCGCAGCAAGATTTCAATCTAACCCGAGAGCATCGCACATGATCATTGTGAAGAGGATATTGCGCTACCTGAAAGGAACTCCTTCATTGGGGTTGTGGTATCCTAGGAAAGGCGATTTTACGCTCGAAGGGTATTCCGATTCGGATTTCGGATGCTGCAAAGTTAATTCAAAATCAACAACTGCAGGATGCCAGTTCTTTGGAACTAGATTGGTTACATGGCAGTGTAAGAAACAAACGTCTGTGGCGTTATCTACATGTGAAGCGGAGTATGTTTCTGCTAGCAGTTGCTGCTCTCAGATCATGTGGATACAACAACAGATGCGCGACTACGGTTTGCAGTTTCTTAACACACCTCTTTTTGTTGATAATGAGGCCGCAATAAATATAACAAAGAATCCAGTACATCACGCTAAAACTAAACACATAGAAATTCGTCATCACTTTATTCGTGATTGCTTTGAGAAAAAGCTGATACGAATTGAGAAAATCCACACTGACGAACAGAAAGCTGATTTACATACCAAAGCTTTTGATAAAAATCGGTTTAAATATTTGTTAAAACTGAACGGTATGAAGCTTCTTTCAGTGTCGGATGGCATAATTGGCGTTGATGAGAGTACTGTTGTGGATGAAGACGAGAAACAATCTGCAATGGTTTGTCGATTTTTTACTTGTTTTGGTATTTAGGGGGAGTAGATATTTGTATATAGATATATTTTCAGAAAATACAAAAACAGTAAAAAATGCAAAAATACAAAAACATGATAAAATGTCAAAATACAAAAACAATATAAAATCTGAAAAAGAGCTTGTGTATATAGGGAAAATGATAGTACATCGGCTAGACTATTACAGTATGCTAAAGATTTGTAAAGTTTAAATGAGTTAAACAGTCTCACTGATGATGTGTTGATAGGTTTTCGCACATTTAGTAGATTTATTCGGGATATAAACCTAAATTTCAAACTTGTGAAATTCGTGGGGAACACTACTTGGATATATAGGTAACCCCTGAAATCGCGTTTGAAAGGTCTCATAATCTGATATACTAGGTCTTTATACTCAATGATGTCTGGGGTATTATTCCGGGACTTCTGCTGAACGGTGGTTCTGACCTAGTCTTTGGATAATACTTTCTGCAATGCTTGAAACATAGCATTAAACCCTCAGCATGTCGATGAAACAATAAAATTGATAGTCGCTGCTGTTGTAGCTAAAAGATCCTCTAAAGGGGACATACCGTAAAGTCGAAGTTGATATCTCTCTGCGTATACGGAAGTATCGACCTGAGATCCCTCGGCCCTCGCATACCTAATTTATGTACAGATATCATTGTAGTATACTCACTTGTAAGACTGATAATTGGGATTCTGGATACGGGAGTATATTCAAGAGGTGGGACACATGAATGAGCTAAGTTCATAATTCATCTAATTCGTATCCTGAGTAAATTGAAATTTGTGTGAGAATTTAAGATGGATCAGTATATCGACAATCGAGGTGAATTGTTTAAGTCTGAGTATGAAATGAAGCTTAACAGTACTTGTAATTTGTCTGATAGCTGATATGATTCCCTGACACGCTCGCCAAAAATAAGTTTGTAAATAGTTTACTTTGTTTACTTTCTGCAATTTAAGTTTTCTGTATTTCATTTCTTAGTTTAGAACACTTTATAAAATCCAAAAAGATTTTATTTCTGCTTTATTTTCCGACAAATCAAAGTGGAGAGTTGATTGTTGGATTCTCAGATGTTTGAAGCAGATGCAGGAGATTCTGGACTGAAGAATGAGGCGAGCTTATCTTGATGGAGTTTGATTTTTTGGAAAGTCAAAAACAAGTTCATTAACTTGATACTTGTTATTTTCAGAAAATGTGTAAATTGTTGTTTTTCAAAATCAGTTTGTTTCGTCAAATGATCAACCAAGGTCATTAAATTGAACTTGGTAGATTAATTGAGTAATCAGGGTCATTAACTTGGACCTGAATACTTGAGTGGATTGCTATAATTGATTGAGTTTGTGATTTATTGTTAAAAAGATAGTTTGTAATGATTGATGTTTGAGACACAGGTTTTGGACTTCATTATTCCCATGGAAGCTAAATGTTAAAGCTTGAACCAGATCAAGACCTCAGATTCTAGTATATCGAGAGGGGGAGTCTGTGAAAGGGGGAGTCTGGATCAACGGTCAAATGGAAGTCTGAAGATGGAGCCAGGACAAGATTGTGAACCTGTGAAGATGGAATGTTTATGATGAAAAGACAGAGTTGGAGATTGACAAAGACAAAGACTTGAAGCCAAAGACTTCGTCAACATCCAAGGGGGAGTCTGTTGGTGCACTTAGTGTCTGTTAACTTTGTCTTATACAAGCCTTTTGTCTAGATAGGTTGAATGAACACACAACAGGGTCGAAATTAGGTTTAGATCATGTTTGAGATAAGGTTTTCGCTTGAAAGTGTGTCTTGGCAGATTCAAGCGAAACCTATTCATCATCATCAAACGGTTTCGCTTGAACTGATCTCAAGCGAAACCCCTTGGGCTGACACTCTTAAGCGAAACCCTAGAGGCCTATATATAAGGGTGTGTGTTGTTCATTTGAAGCGAACTTGTATGTGTGTGTAAGAGAAGGTGCTGCCGGATTTGCTTCAGAATACATTGTAAAAGCACAAAAATCAATCAAAAAAGATAGATTAAAAGGAAACTAGCTGTTGTGACTTCTTTTACGTTGATTCTGCCCTCGTATTTGAAGATGAACTGCCTTAATTGACTTTTCGAGGTCGTAAAATGGTCCAACACGTAAAGCTTCTCATTTCTTAACAAGGTTAAGAGTGCATGCAAGTGCTCACAATGCTCGTCCTGACTTTTGGAATAAATAAGTATATCGTCGATAAAGACAATTACAAATTTATCCAAGTACGGTTTACAAATCCTATTCATCATGTCCATGAATGCTGCAGGAGCATTTGTTAGTCCAAAGGGCATGACTGTAAACTCGTAATGACCATACCTAGTTCTGAAGGCAGTTTTAGGTATGTTGATGCGTAGTCGAGTGTTATATATATTAGGTGTATATTTTAAGCCCCTTTAACACTTATTTTTAGCTAAGTTTTAAATTTATAAAACACGATATTTACTAACACTAGACACACATATGGGCAAGTGCACCCATCGTGAGCGTAGTATAGTGTTGGTAAGATACCGAGGTCGTCCAAGGACACAAGAGCTTTTAGTACCGGTTTATCCTCAACGTCTAACCAAAATAAAAAGTTTAGAAAAAATGTTTTTAAACTAGGAAAAATAAAAACTAACTAAAATGCTGAAAAATAAAATGAAAAGAAAAACAGATAGACAAGATGAATCACTTGGTTCCGACTCATATCTAGTATAACCTTTGATTATTTCCGCACTTTTGCACATATTTAAGAGATTATCTTAGTTATTGTAGTAGGCCCCTCTTTTGAAGGTGACGTTACCCTCACCCCAGTAGTTTGAGTCAGCAAGGATACAATCCTAAAAGGGTGGATTATTGGAAGATAATTAATTAAGTTATTAATGCAATATTATGGTAGGCCCCGCTTTTGGCGGTGACGTTACCCTCGGCTAAGTAGTCTGAGTCAGCAGGGATACAGTCCTAAATAGCCGGATTATAGTATTAATAGTAGTTAACTTATGAGGGGATCAAAGAGTTTGGACCCCCGCCATCCAATACCGTGAAGCATTGAAGGAGGTCCTACTAAATTTGACCCAGGTCCATTGCAGGACCTCTAAACGCTGAACAATGGCAAGACCTTTACCAAACCGTTCCCTTAACCCCCGACCAGGTAGCCAACATACCTCCATATAGACCGTGGAGATATGAATGGTGAAAAACTTTTATTTTATATAGACAGTAAAATAATGCCAAGACACCACGGACAAACGATAAGGAAAGATCACCTTCAACATAAGTAACTAGTTATTAAAGTCATTAATACAAAACCAAATAAAAAGTGCAAAATATTAGAAATAAAAAGTATTATACTAGACACTTTGTCTTCACCAAGTGATGTAAGAGACTTAGGCAAACATGGCCTTGATTGTCAAGAACTCTTACGATCAATCTTGGATCCCGAGACGACTCACACACTCTATGATGGTGGTGGATGATGGTGTTATGGTGGTGGTGGGTGGTGGGTGAAGTGTGAGAGAGGTGGTGTGCCAAGGGATGAGTTGAAATGAAACCAAGCACTCCTATTTATAGGCTGAACAGAAGGCTGGGCACGGCCCCGTGTCCGCTGGACACGCCCCCGTGCCTGTCTGACACTCTCTCTCTTCATTAATTGTAATTCGCAATTACAATTAATGCGCCTGCTGTACTTTCGCCACGCCCCCGTGTTCACTGGACACGGCCCGTGGTGGGCAATAGAAGCTTCTATAGGTTTGTCTTTTCTGCTGCTTCTTGGGCACGGCCCCGTGCTGGCTGAGCACGGGGCGTGTTCAGTCTTCTGCCTTCTCTATTTTTCTTGGGAAGATGTTGTTGAGGGGTCGGGCAGTCCACTTATGTTCCTTTTCTTGTATTTATGTTAGATTTAGCTGTCTTTTTGCTTCTTTTGTGAATTTGAGCTCATTTAATCCTGAAAATACAAAAGGAAGACAAAAACACTCTTTTTCCAACATTAGTACTTAAAAAGGGTTAGTTTTATGCCTCATTTGATTTAATTTATATGTTGCATTTTACACACATCAAATACCCCCACACTTGAACTTTTGCTTGTCCTCAAGCAAAACTCTTTAATATGTGGCTTACACTCCCAAATGGAATGGGTAGAAGAGAAGGTTTTGGGCTTGTCATAGAGTGTTGGGAATCCAAGATCTTTTTGGGTTTTATTTTTATCTATTTACAATCCTATTCGTTATGATTTGTTTAGAACGTTTCATAGGAGAAATTACTTATTTGGGCATAACATGCCTTTTTTAAAATTCCATTTATACACAAGTTCACATACCTCACGGGAGAAATCACTCACACTCGGCCGAAGGTGTATTTTTAGTGAATCACTCGAGAGCGGCATGGAACTTATTCCTACCATAAGTTTGCCAAGCAATCAATCGTCTTCCTTTTTAACTTTTATACCTTTGTAAATATCAAGAGGACTTTGTGGGTGAAGGGTTAGGCTTGGGTTAAAGGTAGGTGGTTGGGTTAGTGGTTAGTAGAAAAATGGTGAAAAAGCGTAACAAGTGTCGGTTTTCGTAGGATTTTCTATTTTTGTAACTTTTTTTTTTATTTTGATGAAGCTATTATTCAAACAAAGTTATTTTTGATGAACTTGTTTGTTTATTTTCTTTTGCTTCATCATCAACACATTTTTTTTTTGAACGATCATACAAAAAAAACCGAACTTGTTACTAAAACAAAGGGTTAAAAATGAAAAAGGTTTTGGTGGGTAAAAGGGTGTTTGGTTTGGGTTATGAAATGAAAAGGTTTAGGCTCAAATGGGCTAACTAGGGGGATTTTGGGTAGGTGGTAAAAAAAAAATAATGGTGTAGAAGAAAAAAGGGTTAGTCCTAATGCCTCTATCATTTACTTACTCGGGTTTAAGTTGATAAGGACCGGGAATGTATCGTCATGGCAAGTTCTAGAGTCGTAAGAACCAAGCGGCTATTCACACAAGAAACGAAAAATGAGCATTTAGTCTAAAGATGTAAATTTGTATGCTCAATAAAGGCTCAAAACTCACTTTTGTGGGAATGGGTTTTTATGTGATCAAGTATATATAATCAAATTTTAACTAAGCTTGTCATGCCGTTTCATAATTTTCTTATGTTGGTTCTTGTTATCACGACGCTCTCGGTTGTAAATTTGTAAAAATATAACCTTATTAATCTTATGATTCCAAACTTAAACTTTAGACAAGTAAAAAAAAAATGAAAATTTTTGAAAAAATTTGGGGTGTTTAGCGGTTCCAATAGAGTTTTGTGTAAGGCTTGTTATTAGGACTTGCAAAATTTCAAGGTTTTAGCATCCCCCCCACACTTAAATTACACATTGTCCTCAATGTGTCCCAAAAATAAATTTTTAGGTTGATTAGATGTGTAAAATGGTATTAAAAGCAAAGATTTATGTTACTGGCAGTCTGGACACGGCCCCGTGGGGACCGGACACGGTCCCGTGTTCAGGTGCCAGTAACAAAAATTAAAGAAAAGAAACAGAAGCCTGGACACGGGGGCGTGTTTGGTGAACACGGCCCGTGTCCAGTTACCTGAACTGGGCATTTTTCTGCAGGGGGTTCAGCACGGGGCCGTGTTGGTTGGACACGGCCCGTGTTGAACCTTCTGTAATGGAGAGATTGATGCCGGGTTGCCTTGTTCTTGTGCATGAGGTCATTTTTCTCGTTCCCCCTTTTCATCCCTTACCACCATGAGTGTGTTTTATTTATTACGAACCATCAAACTTTAAAAACCATCATTTCATTGCATCATAGAGAGACCTTACATAGTCCTAAAATAAGATAAAACAAAAACTTAACTAAATAGGTCAAGAGGTACACGAGGTTATCATAAAGAGTTCTACTATTTTAAGAAAATTTCGAGAATAGTTTCCCGATATAGTAGGACTTTTAGCCGAAGGATTCCTTCCCTAAACGTTGTTTAAAGCCATTCTTCGATCTCCCTAGGAAGGAAGAATGCGGCTTCATTTTCCTCAGCAACTGGTGGCTGAGGGGGAACATTCACCGGGACTCCTTGCACCACCCTTCGCGGAGGCTCTTGGTGCATGGCGTACCATTCGGCCGGAATGACGACTTCGGGCACCACGTTCCACGCCCTTTGGGTTATTATAGGTACCAAAGGCGGGGAGGCGAGAAGGTTTAACCTCTGGTGCAAGAGGTTTACTTCTCGGAGACAGCCCTCCAGCCCCACTGTAAGATGGTTGATACGGTCGACCAATGCTTCCTCCACTCCCGTCATTTCGTCAATAGCCTCCCTTAGGGCGTAAACATAGTTTACAAGAGAGTCTTCTGCTGTTGATGATCTCCTCCCTTGTCGGTTACTTCTTGAAGATGATCCGCTTGTTCTGCTTGCCATTTTCTGTGAAAGAAACCGAAGAAAGCTAAATTTTTACAAAACAGTGCCTCGGACACGGCCCCGTGTCCATTTGTCTGCAGGATTTTAGGCTAAGGAGTCTTGGATTTTTAAATTATTTTCATGATTTTTAGCTGGGTTTTAAGCTTAGATAATTTAAAAATAAAGTTATACAACTAACTTTAATCAAGAATCCTTAGCAAATAATCTTACAAACTTCTCATAGAGGGTTGGAATAATGGGATTTCCAAGCTTCCATGGAGGAAATGTTGAAAAATTTTGAAAGAAGAGGAAATGAATAAAAGTGGAAGGGACAAGATGGTCCTTGGGAACCTTCTTTTAGCACTTACCTAGGATGGTATGAGTGAAGATCCCAGGAATCTCTGTATATTGAAGTGGTCAAAAATGAGCAGGAATCAGGCTGCATTTAAAGAAAACGACAGCGCACTGGACACGGCCCCGTGTTGGCTGGACACGGCCCCGTGTGCAGAGGAAATCCTGACACATTTTGTCCGTATTCTGACAAAATCAGCAGAGAATCTTTTAGATGAGCACGGGGGCGTGTTGACCTGGACACGGCCCCGTGTCTGGAGGCTGTCTTATGGAGTTTTGTTACTTCTAAGGATCTCGTCGATATCGGGTGGTTCCTTACTGGTTGGAACAACCCCAAAGTGCCTAAAATACCTTAATTGTCCTAGACTAAGGCGAGAACGCAAGAGGTTGTCGGTGAGGGTAATTCCTATTTTCATTCTAGGTGGATAAGTCCAACCCTTTCCCGGGCTCTCGTTAAAGAAGGTGTATGCCGAATCGCTCAGGTCTATGTATGCACCGAACGAAGTCGATGTAGAGTCCTTCACGGCACAATCGGCACAGGGACGACTATCGTCCAAGTCTTTGCTAGGTATGAAGGTATTTTTGGGAGCAATGAGGTTGTCGGAATGCGGTTCCAACATTTCTTCATGGTCATCGTCTTGGGGCGGATCAATAAAGTCCTTCCTAAGCTCTTTTAACCAATTTAGAATTAGCTCTTCTAGTTGAAATAACTCGTCAAGGAGCATTTCCCCTAGAATATCTGGCTGGGCGCATTCGAGGGAGAGATAGTGCTTATTTTTACTTTCGCCCCTCTTAAGGTTATAGGGAATCGGTGGGTCTAGGTAGTGGGGCCTATAATTTAGAAAGTAACATTCTAATTCTTTATGTTCGCCTCCACATAATTGACACCACGTACCATAAGAGTGCCGAAAGTAAAAACAATTACTATCACTCATGTTTATGTCAGAAATTACCAACCGCCGGGATCTAACGGTTCTGTTTTCAGTAAGTGAATCTTGGGCACGGGGGCGTGTTGAGTGAGCACGGCCCCGTGTTCAGCTTACTGTCTGACTTAAAACAGGATTGCCAGTTCCAATGATTTAGCACGGGGGCGTGTTCAGCGGGCACGGCCCGTGCTGAGCTCTGCAGAAGCTGAAAAACTAAGAAAATCCTAAAAAAAATAAAAAGAAAAATAAAAATATGATTAGGCCGTTGATTCCTAACTTTCTTAAAATCCTTGTGTCCCCGGCAGCGGCGCCAAAAACTTGATGCGTAGTCGAGTGTTATATATATTAGGTGTATATTTTAAGCCCCTTTAACACTTATTTTTAGCCAAGTTTTAAATTTATAAAACACGATATTTACTAACACTAGACACACATATGGGCAAGTGCACCCATCGTGAGCGTAGTATAGTGTTGGTAAGATACCGAGGTCGTCCAAGGACACAAGAGCTTTTAGTACCGGTTTATCCTCAACGTCTAACCAAAATAAAAAGTTTAGAAAAAATGTTTTTAAACTAGGAAAAATAAAAACTAACTAAAATGCTGAAAAATAAAATGAAAAGAAAAACAGATAGACAAGATGAATCACTTGGTTCCGACTCGTATCTAGTATAACCTTTGATTATTTCCGCACTTTTGCACATATTTAAGAGATTATCTTAGTTATTGTAGTAGGCCCCTCTTTTGAAGGTGACGTTACCCTCACCCCAGTAGTTTGAGTCAGCAAGGATACAATCCTAAAAGGGTGGATTATTGGAAGATAATTAATTAAGTTATTAATGCAATATTATGGTAGGCCCCGCTTTTGGCGGTGACGTTACCCTCGGCTAAGTAGTCTGAGTCAGCAGGGATACAGTCCTAAATAGCCGGGTTATAGTATTAATAGTAGTTAACTTATGAGGGGATCAAAGAGTTTGGACCCCCGCCATCCAATACCGTGAAGCATTGAAGGAGGTCCTACTAAATTTGACCCAGGTCCATTGCAGGACCTCTAAACGCTGAACAATGGCAAGACCTTTACCAAACCGTTCCCTTAACCCCCGACCAGGTAGCCAACATACCTCCATATAGACCGTGGAGATATGAATGGTGAAAAACTTTTATTTTATATAGACAGTAAAATAATGCCAAGACACCACGGACAAACGATAAGGAAAGATCACCTTCAACATAAGTAACTAGTTATTAAAGTCATTAATACAAAACCAAATAAAAAGTGCAAAAGATTAGAAATAAAAGGTATTATACTAGACACTTTGTCTTCACCAAGTGATGTAAGAGACTTAGGCAAACATGGCCTTGATTGTCAAGAACTCTTACGATCAATCTTGGATCCCGAGACGACTCACACACTCTATGATGGTGGTGGATGATGGTGTTATGGTGGTGGTGGGTGGTGGGTGAAGTGTGAGAGAGGTGGTGTGCCAAGGGATGAGTTGAAATGAAACCAAGCACTCCTATTTATAGGCTGAACAGAAGGCTGGGCACGGCCCCATGTCCGCTGGACACGCCCCCGTGCCTGTCTGACACTCTCTCTCTTCATTAATTGTAATTCGCAATTACAATTAATGCGCCTGCTGTACTTTCGCCACGCCCCCGTGTTCACTGGACACGGCCCGTGGTGGGCAATAGAAGCTTCTATAGGTTTGTCTTTTCTGCTGCTTCTTGGGCACGGCCCCGTGCTGGCTGAGCACGGGGCGTGTTCAGTCTTCTGCCTTCTCTATTTTGCTTGGGAAGATGCCGTTGAGGGGTCGGGCAGTCCACTTATGTTCCTTTTCTTGTATTTATGTTAGATTTAGCTGTCTTTTTGCTTCTTTTGTGAATTTGAGCTCATTTAATCCTGAAAATACAAAAGGAAGACAAAAACACTCTTTTTCCAACATTAGTACTTAAAAAGGGTTAGTTTTATGCCTCATTTGATGTAATTTATATGTTGCATTTTACACACATCATATGTCTTCTTCTTGTACCTTCAACTGATGGTATCCGGAGCGTAAATCTATCTTAGAAAAGTATCTAGCTCCTTGCAATTGATCAAAAAGATCATCAATCCTAGGCAATGGGTATCGATTCTTAATTGTAACCTTATTTAATTCCCTATAATCGATACACATTCGCATCGAACCATCTTTCTTCTTTACAAACAACACTGGTGCTCCCCACGGGGATGAACTAGGTTGTATGAATCCTTTGTTGAGCACTTCATCTAATTGCTTTTTCAATTCTAGCATTTCGGTGGGTGCTAATCGATAAGGTGCCTTGGCTATTGGTGTAGTTCCAGGAATTAGATGAATTCTAAATTCTACTTCTCTATCGGGTGGCAATCCAGGTAGTTCTTCTGGGAATACATCCGGGTATTCTAATACTACTGGAATTTCCTTAAGTTCCTTACCTTTAGTGTTAATGATTACCAAAATCATATACACTATTCCTTGTTTTCTTGAATAACTAGCCATTTTCATTACTGAAATGAATTTCATTGGCTTACGTGCCTTATCTCCTGTAATCACCACTACTTCTCCGGTGGGTGTATGAATTTCTATAGAATTCTTATCACAGAGAATTCGAGCATGGTTGGCTACTAACCAATCCATTCCTAACACAACATCGAATCCAGCTAAATTCATAGGTAACAGGTTTGCAGAAAATTTATGGCCTAAGAGTTCTATCTTTTGTTTTTGCAAAACCTTATCTATGTTAACAGAATTCCCATCTGCCGTTTCTACCGTAAAAATTTGTCTAAGGTTGGTTAAGGGTAGTTTAAGAGCTTGGCAGAATGAAGTATTTATAAAACTTTGGTTTGCACCAGAGTCAAATAATACTTTTGCATAAACGTCGTGAACTAGGAACGTACTAGCTATTACATCAGGAATCAGTTCGGCTTCCTGTGTGGTCAATTGGAAGGCCCTTGCGTTCTTCTTATTAGTTCCTTCAGCAGGTTTGGCCTTGGTATCTGCTGGTTTGACCAATTTAGGGCATTCTGGTCTGAAATACCCAGCTTCTCCGCAGTTATAGCAGATCTTTGTTTTCTTTCTGCACTCTTCTTCACGATGTCCTAGAGCTTTGCAGAAGTTGCAGGTTTCATTGCATTTCCCAAAATATTTCTTTTTACAGTTCCTGCAGAACGGCGGAGTGGAAGATTGCCCAGTTCCTCTTTTCTTGAAGTTACTACTATTACCCACACGAAATCCTTGGGTAATCTTTTGGGCTACTTCCTTCTTCCGGTTTTCTTCCCGCGTACGCACCAGTTCGTCAGTCAATGTGTTGGCTAATTCCACTGCATCATCGATCGTGCGGGGTTTTGCAGCTTTAACAATATCACGGATCTCGCTAATCAAACCCCAGATGTAGCGAGAAATAAGTACTGGTTCTGGCGAGGCCAAAGTTGGTACTATTCTGGCATACTCGAAGAAGGTCGAAGTATACCCTCTACAATTAACATCCACCATTCTGTGGTTTAGGAACTTATTTTCCATTTGTTCCTTTTCATATTCGGGACAGAATTTTCTTTCCACCAGACTTTTAAATTATTCCCAATTCACGGCATAAGCCACATCGCTTCCCTTGGCTTTTGGTACCGTATTCCACCATTCTAGTGCCCCTTCTTTAAAAAGATGTGACGCGTACATGACCTTGTCTTCCTCGGCATATTTACTTATTTTAATTACTGCTTCGGTTTTCTCTAACCAACGCAGTGCAGCAGTTGCCCCTTCATTTCCTGTAAATTCAATCGGTTTACAGGCAAGAAATTCCTTGTAAGTGCAACCAGGCGTTGCAACTTTCATTTTCTTAAGAAAGGGCGTTTGCACCACATCATCATTATCATTATTATTAATGTTGCTGCCTCCATTTATACTATTGCTGAAATTGTCGCCGTGAGTACGTTTGCTGTGAATAATTGGTTGAGGTTCAACTGGATTTCGGGCAGCAGCAAGAATTGCTGGAATAGCATTGGTTATTCCTTGAGCAACGATGTTTTCTATATCTTGCCTATTCAGGAAGTGGTCTTCATTGTTTTGCTCAGATTGGTTAACCTCGTTAACTGGTTCATTACCAGCGTGTTCCATCTGGTAATTAATATATATAAGGTGTTAGTATCAAAATGAATAACAATATAATAAACAATCGCAAATAATCACGTTAACACACATAGCCAAAATTGTCGACTTTGCGACGTTGATATTTTTATATATTAGTATGCATCCGTACACACCGGTTATCTTACAAAAATTTTATTTTTAGTTATTTTACATGATTATATTTTTATTATTATTATTTTATTATTATACAATCACAACCACACAGTCACACCATCACCGTCAGCTGGCATCTTAGAAGCGACGTTCCCTCTCATCGTATTTCTAGGAGATCTGTTCTCCCACCTCCCAGATTCGATTCCCTGCGTCCACCAGCTCCTCGCCAAAATGGCGAAGTTCAGCCAAGTTCTCATTGCTCATAGGGGGTGTAGTGGAGGCTCAGGAACAAATTGGGGGAAAAAGGTATTAGGGTTATTTAAAAGATTCTGAAATTGCCAGTCAGTGGTCCACCATTCTTCCAGCTCTTCTGGTAGAGGTCGGGGGTGGATAATAGGATCTGGGATAGCAGGTTCCAGATTAACTAGAAGTTGTGCTTCTGCTGGGTAATTGAAGAGGTTTTCATCGGCGGGTCCGATGAGGTCACTAAGTGCCAGTTTATGATCCAACTCATCCCATGATGGCATTTCCTGGGCCTGCCTGGAACTTTCCCTGATCTCCTTTCCTTTGCCTTTATCCTTTGGATCCTCGATCTTTACAGTTTTCTATGTTGCTGGTTTCTTCCTACGCACACGCCTCCAGCCCACGAATCTTCTTTTCTTTTTCGGTTTGGGTTTCTCCTGGGGTTGGGCTTGGAATTCCATAGGTTCATCAGTGTCGCCCCAATAACCGGAAAAGTCCTCGGAAACTTCCATGTCAGCAAAATGGATAGTGATATTCTGAAGAGCTTCAGACAA
Source organism: Helianthus tuberosus (assembly GCA_030545235.1). Taxonomy (NCBI): domain Eukaryota; kingdom Viridiplantae; phylum Streptophyta; class Magnoliopsida; order Asterales; family Asteraceae; genus Helianthus; species Helianthus tuberosus. The sequence goes on along the minus strand of CM060412.1, from coordinate 14,405,571 downwards.
CTCATTCATGTTGTTAGCATACATGAAGAAACACACAAAATTCTAGGTTAAAATTTTATAAATTAATTTTTCACATAATCACAGAAGGGCAATCAGAAAAATTAAGTATTTCTAAATACTTAATCGGCTTAAAATCAGTGGCTCTGATACCACCTTTTTCTGTCACGGCCCCCGTCCCGGTTTGACCCGGTCCAGGAGCCGCGGGACAGAAACCCCGTGGTATTTATTATTTGAGTTGACAGCGGAAGTTTTAACAGGATCTTTAAAACTTGAAATTTCCCAATTATTTTATTTCATAATTTGGGGATAATACCCATAATTTACAATAAAGGTGATTTCACTGGGAAATCCCTGTTTTTACAAAAACATGTTTCTTTATTTTATTAAGCCACTTCTTCAAGCTTGCAGTGCTACACGACACTTTTTCCTGGATCACAGCAGATCACCTGAAACATGTTTTAAAAATATTTTATCAGCGGGGAAATACTGGCGAGTCACTCAAGTTGCACAAAATGACACATTGTTATAATTTACAGTATTAAGGGTGATTACAATGTTTCTATCAACCAATTACCCTAAATCGGTATTTCTCACTCGACTGTATCTGTGACAATGGTCAGATCACCCATTGGCTAACCCGTTGTCCAATGGTGACGGGTATCAAGTAATGTATACAAAACCCCACATACCGGCAGTAATTGAAGATTACAAAAACTTAATCGCTGTAATTATAACTTTAAAAATAAATAGGGTTTTGGAAACAAATTTGGTAAAAAGAGAATGACTCACATTGCAAGTTTAGACGGGCAGAGTTTAGCCTACTGATAAGCCTGATAACCTAAATTAAATAGCAATGCATACGAAACTAGGTCAGTAACTTAATACAACTTTTACGATAACTCACGAAATCAAAACCTTCAACGACGAATGACAAAGGCATAGCCCAAACACGAGCAGCACTTAAACATCCATCGGATTTGTTTCAATCAATCGGACATTGAATCGTAGCAGTGATCGAGTTAATACCCTGTAATCGTAGCTGCGTCGTGACCCCTAAATACTTGATTTCAGCAGAAAATGGACGTTCAGAAGTTAAATTTTCGAATGCAGTTGAAAGCCCCATGCACAGGCTATTTATAGCCTGATTTTGAGTTTTACGCGGCCCGCCTGGGTCCCCGGGTCTACGTGTAGGGTTGATGGGTCACGAGTAGGGTCGCCACGTGTGCGACACGTGGCCTGGAACGCTTATCCGGTCAACTTTAAGTTGACGCGGCCCGAGTAAACTGAACTTATGTTTTACGCGGCCCGTTTGAAGCCAAAAATCTTACCCTTTTGTATTTTAAGTTGACGCGGCCCGCGTAACCTTATCTTAAGGTTTACGCGGCCCGCCTGAAACCAGAAATTTGATTTTTCTTGATTTTTGATATGGATTAGGGTTTCAGGGGTCTGAGTTTTCACTTACGGGTCATTTTGGGACATTTTCGCAGGTCCTTACAGGAGAATCGGTGTATAGTCACCGATTGATTGAGTGGTGATTGAGAGGAATTTGACCGTTACACAACTAGCCGTTATAAAAAAAAATACAACTTTTCCTTATAAAAACAATACCATTCAACATCATTTTTCACCATTTTCTTCTCCATCCAACTCTATTTTCTAAAAAAATTCACTTCTTCTATTTTTCCAATGGATTATATACCACCGCTATTCATTCCAATTGATATTAGTGAAGACGATGATTCTTCCTCGAGCGATAGTAGTTTAATTTTTTTTTTCCAAAATCTTATTAACGAAGCCGCTGAACTGGAAGACACGGGCACTTCTAGAAAATGGAAACCTGTCCGTCGAGATCGAGTGAAATGTTACGAAAACCTTATGAGAGATTATTTTGTCGAGGAGCCCGTATTCAACGAAGAGGTTTTTCGTCATTGGTTTCGTATGTCGAAAAGGTTGTTTTTAAAAAATTTGAGTGACGTGCAAGGGAATAACTCGTGGTTCACAAAACGACATCAACGTGCTCCAACAATCTCCGTTATTTCTTATTGAATGAAATGGAACTGCACCAAAATGCCCATTTTACGTGAACAACCACTTGTACAAGCGTGGATACTATCTTACCGATGGAATCTACCCTTCTTGGTCCGTGTTTGTGAAATCATTTTCGTATCCTCACATTGTGAAAGCAAAGAAGTTCAAGAGGCAACACGAGGCGGCAAGAAAAGACATGGAGCGGGCTTTTGGTGTTTTAAAGGCAAAATGGCGTATACTTCATCGACCGATGCGTGCTATGAGTGTTAAAAAAAATTGGAGTGTATGCGTGCATTATTATGCATAAAATGATTCTAAAATACGACGAAAACGCGATTGCACCGGTACATATTCGGGATCCTCTAGTCGAGCCCGTTTTCGAAGACACTGTTTATAACAAGCACATTGATGAAGATACGCATTATAGACTAAAATATGATCTTGTGGAGCATCTTGAAGAACAAGATTTACCCCACCTTTTGGCGGATTCCGACAACGAATAGTTAAATTAGGTTTTTTTAAAATTTATTTTTTATATTTTAATGTCATGTTATTTATTTTAATTTTATGTAATGTGTTTTTTTAATTAAAAGTAACTTTATTTACATTAAAATATGTTTTATTTATTTATGAATAATTTCTAGAAATAAAAAAAATATATAACTCAAATACCCTAGAGTGATTGAACCATACCCTCCACCCTAAGATAATTTTTGATGTGTATAGGCAAAAAAAAGTTAGTGTGGAGGATACTAGTCTTTATGACTAATTAATTAGTAAAAAATGATAATAAATGAGATATGTGAAAAAACTATTTAATGTTTTACAAAATTACCCTTTGTTCTTTTTCTTCTCAATTAAATTTTCTTCTCAGATGAAAATGAAAATGAATATGTGATTAGTTTCAAGTCAACTTTTCTGGTTTTAATAAAAAGCACATCTGTTGACATGTACAATGCTATGATTAGTAGTAGTGTATAATAAATTAAACTTTATTAATACATAAACTACATTTTTTAAGAATCCTATGTGGTTGACAATTAAATTTATAGAAACATCAAAGATGTTCTATTATTCTAAGGTGAGATAAATCTACATTATCACCTGATGTTATATAGATGAATAAACAAATGGTAAAACTAATGATGTAAGACTATGGGGTATGGGGTATGGGTTGGGGCGTGGGTTGGGGGGAAAACGCCCAAGCCATCACCCTGGGTGGGCTTGGGTTGGGGCGTGGTCCTTGGGGCTTGGGTTTGAAGCCGGGCGTAGGGCGGGCTAGCAAGATGACATGACAGGCTCTCAATGGTCAAACCAAACTAGCCATTTCACATGCCCCCATGTGTCAACTCATGCCCCCAACCCAAGCCCCACCATACCCCACGGGCGTGGGTTTGGGTTTGTTTTCCACGTGTCAACTCTTGCCCCCAACCCAAGCCCCACCATACCCCATGGTCTAACATAAGTAAGCTGTTACTATAATTACTACATAATAATAAATCACAACTTACTAAGCATTATAAATAGATCTTGAATCGAGTAGAGCTCAAACTCTCATAAGTTAAATAAGCCAGACTGTTCGTTTACACTCCACCCTAAATGCAACTTACATGAAAGGAAATAACTCTTGTAATGTTTTTCTTTGTATGTTCCATGTTAAACCCTAAATTCTTTGTTCTCTTTGACAAAACCGTTATGATTATTACGATGTGAAGGGAGCATAAAAACAATATTGAAATCACTTTCGTTGATAGAAAACTAATATCTTTTCGGAATGCTTAAACATTATTTAAAAGCCTCTTTTTATAGAGCAAATATTAATTTAGGAGGTAAAATAAAGATCTTGAAAATTAAAGTTGACGCCAAATAAAAAAAAAACATGGATTAATGAAATTTACAACTCACGTTTTATCTAAAAGTGAAATCTAATTTCTTTTAGACGTAAAACACATACCCGTAATATCTACTCATAAAATTCACCTATTACCCCTGTTAGGGATGTGAATTTATAACACGACATGAACCTAACACGAAATTTGTGAGTTTAGCTTTAGTCTAAGCGGGTTCGGGTCAGTTTCAGGTTGAACCCACGAACCTGTTTAGGTTACCGGGTCGGGTTCGGGTCAACCCGGTTGGGTTGGCGGGTTGACCCGTTTAACACATTTATGTTATATTAATTTTTTTACAATATATTTTATGTCATAATTTAAAAAGAGTCTGTATTTTATGTCATAATTATAACTTAAAAAGAGAAATTAACATGAGATTTTATAATTTAAATATAATTGAGTTATATACATTAGTGTTTTTAAGTAAATTTTAATTTTAATATATTAGTTTCATAAAAAAAATTTAAAAAATCCAGGTTAAACGGGTCGTTTCGGGTCAACCCACAAAACTTCGGGTCGTGTTCGGGTTAATTGTATGATACGATTTTCGGGTTCGGGTTTGTGTAAAATTTTCGAGTTCGGGTCGGGTTGAACCCACCAACCCACAAACACGACCCGTTTAGCACCCCTAACCCCTGTATGGAACTTGAACCTGCAAAGGAAAGTAGATTTGAGAGCACAAATATAGTATTTGCTGCAGATTAGCCGTGTTTAGGTACTAGTTTGTAATCCTAGTTTTTGTTTGGTTTTGGTTATTTAGCTTTTGCTTTGTTGTACATATACCTGGCATGTCGAGTATATGAACTGGTGGACATTTCTGTCCCCCACTTGCTCTTTTGTGGTTTTGTTGTGATATAAAATTTATCATGGTGAAACCTTTACCCAAAAACTGGTTATGGTTATTTCTCAAATGTCTGACCCCTTTTTCTGAACGATAAATTTGGATTACGGGCGGACCACTAAAGTACCATCGTGCAATCAGTGGAACCATCCGATCATATCCATCTTCACTAGGCTATAATACCTATATACCAATTCGGAAGTAAACCCAATAAATCTGGGGAAAATCTCCTTATGGGAATCGAACCTAGGACCTAGTGGTCATAAGCCTTATCTCACCATTAAGATGTCATTAGGCAATAATGCCACCGGCAAATGTCTGACTCTTTAAACGGTGCTCTATTGTATTCAACTTTAGAAGATGAGTACTATATATACACACATGACTATAGAAGATGAGTATTATATACACACACATGAGCCAATGGTTTTATAGCCTAGTGACATAGTGGGGGTGAGATAAGGTTTTGGGATCAATAGGTTTTGGGTTCGATTCACACAAGAGGGTTGTTTTTCATATTTATTGGGTTTCCTCGTGAGTATAGACATTATGCCTAATGGAGATGGATATGATAGGATGGTTCCAATTCAGGGGCGCAGCTTAGTGTTACTCCGAGGGGGCGCCCGACCCCTCGAACTTTTCGATGCGTAGTGTTATGAATAGTAATTTCGTATAGAAATTTTTTAGGTATATACGTTTCCACCCCCTCCGGTTTCGGAAAATTGGGGGGGTGAAGCTGCGCCAATGTTCCAATTGTTACACGATAATACTCCAGCAGTCCGTCAGTGATCCAGAATTTACCGTTAAAAAAATACACACACATGACTATGCTAAATGTTAGATCAGCTCTTAGTGGAGGAGGGGTGGTTCACTAGTGATAGTTTCTATCACTCCCACTATCTAATCAAATCATGTCATGTCAGCACCCAATATTCTATCACTAGTGATAGAAATGTAGGGGGTGGTATCACTAGTGATGGGATTCCAATGTACAAATATTAATGCACAATGTACAAGATACACATTCATCACCCTCTAACTTCAACGCGTTATATATATAACTCGTTATACTCTATCACTAGTGATAGAATTGGGTGGGGCGGTGTTCCACGAGTGATACAATAGTATCACGGTATATAACTTGACCACCCCGTGATACTATTGTTGGCTAAATGGGGGTGGAGGTTTAAAAATAAGCAAGATAGTCTGTGGGTTAAGGTCGTTAACGCTATCCATTTCGGAAACTCGGAATGGGATTTTCTTCCAGTAAAAAAAGCGGTTGGCGGGGTTTGGAGTAGTATTGTTTCGGTCTTAAAGCGACCATTGTTCTAGAATGTCCCGATGCGGAGTCTTCTTAAAGGTGTGGTGAGTAGGGGAGATAAGATCTTATTTTGGTTAGATCCGTGGCTTTTTGACGTCCCGCTAAAAGATAAATTTCCTGCTCTTTTTTCTTTGGAAGTTGTGAAACCTTGTAGCGTGAGAGATCGTTTGGACGGGGATGGCCTTTGGCTTTGGAGGCACGACCTGAACTCCCCCAAGGAGACGGCTGAATGGCATTCGTTAAGGGCAGCGGTGGCGTCGGTCAACCTCACTAATGGTTCGGATAAGTGGGAATGGTTGGGAAGTGGAGCTAGGGGGTTCTCGGTGGCGGCGGTTAAACACCTCATGGTGTCGAATCGAGATTTCAATAGCAGATTTGTTATGGAATGGAGTAAATGGGTTCCAAAAAAATGCAACATCTTCGCTTGGCGTGCAGACTTGAATCGAATCCCAACGGTTGAGGCGCTAGAAAAGAGAGGAATGGTGGTGATCGACGACGGATGTAACTTTTGTAATGAAAATCTGGATTCGGTAGCTCACATATTCACTGCTTGCCTGTTAACTATGGGAGTTTGGGAGAAGATTAGTTTTTGGTGCAAAATTCCTAAGTTTATTATCTTTTCCTTCAGAGACTTAATCGAAATACATAAAGTGGGGGTTAGAAGCACGGCGGAACGGAATGCACTTCACGTTATTACCACGTGTTGGGTTTTGTGGAAGGCTAGAAATAATTTGAGATTTAACGGTAAAAGTAGTAGTGTCGAAGAGGTGTTTAGCGAAGTCATGATAGTTAGTTTTTTTTGGTTCAAGTATAGAGCTAAGAAAGGTAATTTTGATTGGGGGGATTTGTGTAAATTTGTGAATATGTAGTTTTGTCTTGTTCGGCCGTCCCGGTTTTCGGGTTCGGTGTTGTTTAATGAAGTTCACCTTTCAAAAAAAAGAAAGGAGCATGCGGTTCAGCGGTTGGGATAAATAATAAAGTTAACATATAAAAACATGTTAGATTATTGAAAAAATTGTTATTGTTATTGTTAATGAACTTTAAAGATGAAAGGCTTTCATTATTTAAGGATTTTACAATTTCTTTCTTTAAAATTCAAGGAACCTTAAATATGAAAGGCTTTCATTATTTAAGGATTTTACAATTTCTTTTTTTTAATTTCAATATAAATAGCCGTGAAATTGATCATCAAGAGTTAAATATTATTATTAAATAATTATATAATAATAGTACAATATACAATCATCAGCCACTTAAGACTTATTAATCACCTAAAAATGATTAGCCGAAAACTTTTATTATTTCGGTTAAAAAATGATTAGCCGAAAACTATTTTCAAAGATGAAAATACCCAATCATTTTTACATATCTTACATGGAGTAAAATATTAATACAAAACTATTTTTAAACGGAGAATACAAAAACCAAACAAACATTTGTATTTACTTTCAACTAGTATTTTGAGTCGCGGGAGTTGTAGTGGCGTCGAAACTTAAAATAACTTGAATTTATACCGTCGTATATTTGTGTCATACACGTTTCTGAACAAAACTTACGTCAAAACGAGACCAACTGAAAATGCATGAAAATAAGCACGGATGTGTGTTATAGTTGATTTGATTCATAATCGAGAAAAATTTACGTCAAAACGTAAACCAACTTGGATTTATACCAAAACGTACTTAAAAATAAGCATGCAAGAAAATAGTGTTTTTTAGTTAAATAATGGTACCATGTGTTGCAGTGACGTCGAAAAGTAACTCAAACTTGTATCGTCTAGTGAAAACGTATTATATCTGACCATACTCGTGTTTCTGAACAAAATTTATGTCAAAACTTAGACAAACCGAAAACGTACATAAAAGGAAACATGTAAAACTCGAGAGGGTCAACATGATGTTTTACAAAAAATTTAGAAAGCTGAGGCAACATGAATGCCAATAGTGAAAGTTAAAGGAGTTCGACAAAATTTTTAGAAAGCTGAGGGGATGTGAATGAAAATGGTAAAAGTTAAAGAGTTGATTTACACACAAACAAAATGAAAAGGCAAAAACCAAAAGAAAAATCATTGTACCTTGATTTGACCTTAGCTACTGTCAGGAAACTCGGCCTTGGTCGTGGGTTCGATCCTGAGGAACCGCAGGGAGTTTTCACCCTAGCCACCTGTTGCGGGGTTTCTTCCTGGAACGGACCGGGTGTAGACTAGCCGATGAAGCACGGTTCGCCAATGTGCAGCGCGTGTCGGAGGGCCTAGACTAACCTGCCCCGAAAGGGAGGGTTTCTATGGTTCGAACCCGGGTCTCTCATTCCCCCAGCGTGTCTACGACCGCTGGGCTATAAGCCGTTCAAAAAAAAATATAATACACAAACATTAAATTGGTCGTGTTTACGGGTCCGAACATGACACAAACCTGGACCTAAAAATCGTGTCACACACATCAACTTTAATAAAATACGTATTCACAGTTAATACGAACACAACTCATTTACTTTGTAAAAAAGTTATAATTCTAAACTTACAAACTATTTTTATTCATCCAAACAATTGTTAACATATGCCATAAAAATATATTAAATTTAAGAATTGGCAAAAAAAAAAAAAAAAGCCCCAAATAGTTAATATTGACATTTCACACACACAAAAGAAAAACATATTAAAAAAATACATAAACATGTTAAACATGCCAATCCATAAATCTACGGGTTCACACAAACACAACCATTTTGCTAAACGTGTATATAGAATTAAACCATAAATGACCCAAACTCGTTTAACCCAAACAAAAACGTTAAATACATCTCGTATCCGAATTAAATAACCGCTTACCCCACTCTCTTTCTTTCTCCTTCCGTTAAATAAACCAAAACACCACGTCAAAATTATCTCTTAGAACTAAAGCATTTGAAATTCGAATATAAAGGAGTATATCCAAATCTAAAACTTTTGAACCCAAAATAAATAAATAAAAAAATTCAATTTTTGAATAATTAAACTAAAAATAAATATAAATATAAGGCCCAAAATAGTTTATTTCTTCTGTCAAACTTTCACCTCTATTATCTCCTACATTTAAGTTGTTTAACCAGTAAAAGAGTCACAGTAGCAGATTCAAAACACTGTAACTTCCTCCTGATCCCCCTCTCTCTCTCTCTCCAATTGACTTTTCAATATCACACGATTTACAACATTCAATCATCATCATCATCACCACCCATATTCAATTTATGAGCAAAACCCATTTCAAAGATTGCATTTTTAAGGTAACCCAATTCTTATTTTAATTTTCTTTACTGTTTACAATTAATTCCATATGCATTTACTGTTTGAATCTTGTTATTGGGTGTTTTTTTTTTTTTTTTCAATTTATGAGCAAAACCCATTTTAAAGATTTTATTTTTAAGGTAACCCAATTCTATATGCATTTACTGTTTGGGTTTTTTTTTTTTTTTTGAATTTCTTTTTTATGAGCAAAACCCATATCAAAGATTTCATTTTTAATGTATCCCAATTCTTATTTTAATTGTCTTTATTTATAGTTTACAATCAATTATATATGCATTTACTGTATGAATATTGTTGTTTTTTTTTAATTTTTTTTGTATGAGTGAGTTGAGAGTTGCTTTGAATTAAAGACAATCGGCGCCCTTTAAAGGCCATCATCCTTGCTGTCATTTTCTGTAATTTTTTTTAATATAAATGTGTCGTTTTTGCGGAGAATTGAGGGCATAGTCTTTTGGGATAAATATATAAACAAACAATTTTTATTAAAAAATAGCAAACAGAACAACAAGAAGCAAGATAGAGATGTATACATATAGAGAGAGAAACAAAGAAATTTAAAAGAAATATACTTGGTTTTTTTTTTAGAGAGAGAGAGTGGTGTAGTCCAGTCAATCATCAATCATGGATGATGATTTTTGAGGCCATGAAGAGGGTTTTCTCAACCAGTTCTTGTTCAGCAGCCTCTTAAATTTGGTGGGTATTTTTCAATTTTGTATCTTTGGTTCTTTAACATAGTTGTTCTACAAATTCTTGTAGTTATCTTTTTTTTTTTTTTCTTGAAATTGGATTTTTTTTTTTTACAAATTTATTTCTTTTATTTTGACATGTGTTATTTGCAAATTAAAATATTTTTTTGTGTGTTGATGATGTGGTTTTCTGTTGTGGGTATCCCCAAAATTTTCTCATGAGTTTGTAAAAAAAAAAAAGAATAAAAATTAAATCTGTATTTATGTGTTCTTCTGTTAAATTAATGTATCAAACCAAAAGCTTTGAAATTTTGTGTTTATCTTATGAAATTATTGGAGTTTAATTATCAATCTTTACTCATATAGACATATGTGAGGTGTGGTGTATCTTTTTATGTTGAAGATATGAGATTTTATGCTGTTTAATCTTGTAAATCCACACACACAAGTTGTTTGTAAAAAGGTATCAAAGAGCACAAGTTAGTTTTGTTGTTGACAGCATAAATTTTTTGTTTTTTTTTTTTCTTTAATTAATCCTTATCTATAAATGGGATTTGTAAATAAGATATGTTTTTTTGCTAGTTAAGGTAGTAAAACATATCTGGTCTACTGTTCATGTCTGGTCCTCTATCAATCATGCTTTTCATCATGGAATCTTGTTCATACCATTTTTGCTCATAAAGTTATTATGAATTTATAATTATGTCTGTGCTTTCAGTTTCCTTTTCAACTCATGGAATCAATGTCTTTAGAGGGTGTGTTTGGCAACAGATTTTAATTTCAAGCTTTCAATTTATTTTTTTTAGATTTATTTAATGCACTTTATAATGATATATATTTTGTTGATATATGTATTAGGTTAATTATACCTAGTATGGATTTCTCAGAATCTACGAAAGTCGTATACGATAGAGTTCAAAAGATAGAACCCGAAAACGTCTCCAAGATTATCGGGTACCTTCTTTTACAAGATCATGGTGAACGCGAAATGATAAGATTAGCGTTCGGGCCTGATAATTTAATACACGCTTTAATCAATAAAGCGAAAACTCACCTTAAATTACCTTCAAACACAACTGTTGGTCAACCGAGTTCACCTCCTCAGGTCAACTCTCTCCCCGATATGCCAATTGGCCCGATTCACTTCACACTGTTCTCTCCTTCAACCCGCCATTCACCATTGACGATTCAAGTTCCCAACCGTTGTTGTGACCACCATGGTCAACCCGTTGACTTTGTTCCCATGGTTTATCCGGCTTCTTATCCTGAAGATTACCACCTTCACAACCACCTTCGTTTCATGTCGTTAGAAGATCAAATGGAGCCCGTTAACAGCCCGGATTTTTCGTCTGGTCATTACTATTCACCTGAGCCGGCGTTGGGTCCTCGGGCCAATAGGAGGTCACCAAGTTTACCTGAATTTCCTTTTAAAGTTTGTCATTACTTCATTAAAGGGTTTTGTAGACATGGAAACAACTGTAGGTATTTACACCCTACTCCCGAAAGCTTTTCGCAAATCTTTAACTCTAAATTGAGTGAGGACGATAACGTCTTTTCACCCATGTCTCTCGAGAAACTCGAGTTAGAACTCACCGAGCTACTGAAATCACGAAGAGGGTTTCCTGTTTCCATAGCTTCTTTACCAATGATATATTACGAAAAGTTCGGTAAAACACTTCAAGCCGAAGGCTATTTGACCGAAAGTCAAAGACACGGGAAAGCCGGTTATAGTTTGACCAAACTTCTTGCTCGCCTTAAAAGCATTTGTCTCATTGATAGGTAAATTCTTCAACCATTATATATTACATTGTATCCTAATGCAATAGTCAGATAATATGTATTATAATCCTTTTGTTGATATTGTGTCAATAGGCCACATGGGCAACACGCGGTCGTATTGGCTGATGACATGGCGAAATGCATGGATCATATTGGAGACCGAAATGAACATGGTGGAATTGTTGCGGGTTCTAGACAGATATATTTGACGTTTCCAGCTGAAAGTACCTTTTCCGAGCTTGACGTTTACAATTATTTCAAGTAAGGAGCATTCTTAGTTTCATGTTACAAGTTACATGTATACTTGACTTGATATGAATATATGATTTATAATTTTTCTTTATTTGTATCTTTGTAACAGCAAATTCGGGCCAGTTCGTGACGTGAGAATTCCATGTCAGCAAAAGAGAATGTTTGGTTTCGTGACTTTTGTGTTTGCGGATACAGTTAGGCATATCTTAAACAAGGGAAATCCTCATTTTGTTAGTGGTGCACGCGTTTTGGTCAAACCGTACCGTGAAAAATGCAAGATTGATGATAGGTACGGATTTTATTATTTGTTCTCCGGTTTTTTTTCGAATATATGTTATTATTTTTTTTCTCTTTTTTGACGTCACATGCTTCAAGATTACGGTTTGGCTTGATTGTTATTTCCGCCTTAAAACTTGATACAATATCATATTTAACCAACAAAAAATCATAATAATGCAAAAGGCTGTAGTGTAAGTGTGATATTATGCAAATTGGTATATAATGGTCATAATAATCTTTATCTAGTGAAATTGGTATATATGAAATTTCAAGTATCTCGAATGGGTGTATTCGATATCATTACTTTTGATCGGGTAAATGTGATATTATGCAAGTTTTCAGGGGTATATATGAAATTGTCTATCTAATTATTGAATATGTTTTCAGGAAACATGGTTACACATATCAACATCCTATGTACCAAGGTTCTCACTGTCTTGATTCCGAATTCGGGTTGCACTCAAGTGAGAATTATATAATATATAATGTGACTGCATAAGGAAAGATTGCATACTAAAACTGTTTATCTTGTTATTGCTTTTCGAACGTTGTTTCGAAGAAGCAACTTGACACTGCCTATTTAAAACAACTTATGTTATTTACAAACGATCAGATAAATAGTTTCGATATGCAACTTATTGTTGCATCAAAAAATTCAATGAGCATATAAACAGTTTTAACAACAATCTTTTAATTTCTAGTATTTTGTTTAATTTGGTATTTATTCGCTAAAGATTTCCCTTTTGTTTATATGTTCACAGGCAATGCTCATGCACAACAAACTGACTTCAATTCGACTGAGCGCTTTAACCATTTTCTTGATGCTTTAAGCAACGGTGCAGCCAGTGACGATAAATTTAGGCAGATTAATACCGAATACAACGAGCAAGAAAGGTAAGTTTACAATACAAAGAAGAGAAAAACATGAAAGCACATGATATAACGTAAATCTTTGCTCGCGTATCTAACTTTTACTCGCATAAACCCTTCATTTATTTTCATTTTATCGACACGCATGCATGTATGCGATATGATGTCACATATAACATTACTATTAATGTTTTTTTTTGTTAACATGCAGTAGCCAGGGACTGAATCTTCCGGACAGCCCGTTTGCATCGGGATTAGGGGGCGAAATATCAACAGTTATATAGTGTTCTTCAAAGATAACAAGAGCAGGTTTATAGAGATAGAGATGACAGAATATCAAAGAGTTTGATAATCAGATGATACAGAGAATGTTTTTAGGGTGATAAAGAAGGTTGCAGAAAAGGGTACAGAAAACATTATGCTTGTAACTAAGTTATGGGTTTTTTTTTTTTTTTTTTTTTTAAGTGTTTAGGAATATAGCAAGGCAAATAGGTGGCTAAAAGTATAAAATAATGAAGTAGGAGGGTTGAATGGTAAAGTTGCAGAGAAGTGTATCTGCATGTTTGGTAATTACTAAATATATAATATATTTCTAATAATAAAGACTTTAGTTTTTTTGTGAACGGTAAAGTTCATGTATAAGGTTACTACATTCTCTAAATCGGAGTTCCCTGTATTGCCCCACTTTGCCTAGACTATGTTGTTTTAACCGGGTCTACGCTGGCTTTAAAGTTTGGGTTTTTTTGGGCGTTTCTCCAGAAAACCATACCGCCGGCTGCCACTTGACAGTAGTTATGACACCACAGGAGCAGAACTCTTTGGTGTAACACATGGTGGGACGAAAACCCGGTTAGGCTCGGGAATCGAACTGACAACCTCACACAAGGCCTAGTCCAAATCCTTTGTTATCAAGGACTTTAGTTTATACAAAAATTTCTTTTTTCACTTGTTATTTACTTCGTTATAATTTTAGTGGTGGTGTTGAAGTTGCAAGCTGGTTATGGCTGGAGGTTGTGATTGCAGCAAAAGGTTATATAGTGTGTATTTGTGGTTGTACGTTGCAGAGAAGAGAACAAAATTTCTGAGACTAAAATCTAAATCTATATCTATCTATATATCTTTACTATACTAAAATATTACATGAGACAAAAAGATAATTTCAATGTGACGTGATATCAGGGCCGTCCTCCTTGAGAATGATATAAAAAACTTTTGGACGTTGTGTGAGAAAAAAAAATTATTGGTCCCCTCCCTATTATATAAACTTACCAATCATATATTTAAAAACCACGATACGACGGTAATTAATTAAGTGTTATAAAATAAACAATACAATTATAGTGTAGCAAAGTGATCAGACTAACTTAGTTAAGTAAATCGTGAGGCCTCTCGTTTGGGGGCCAAATCTGGTGTCGAATTGGAATCGAAATGGGAATTTGGGGACTTCTGCTTTAGGGCTCAAATCTGATTTGGGCAATTATAAGATCTTCTTTTGGGCTTTCAAGTTTCAAAATATATGTCATTAAGATGATGATATAGAAGCCTTAAATGAAAATCTGATAGAAACTTGAACATGACGTGATATGATCATGTTCAAGAAATATAATCAGGAATAAGATTATGCCGTAGTTAGACTACGGGAAAGAGGCTAATAAAGCCCTAAAGGCCTTTTGAAGGCTAGGTGGAAATACCCGGATGATGGGTAAAATATGACCGGACTAATAGGATCGAGTGGCCGGAGGGTGACTCGTCCTAGTAGATGATACGGAAAAAAAAGGGGCGGACACTGCTCAAGTATCCAAAGAGGAGATTAAAAGGTATTATTTTACATTTTGATAACTATGTAAGTGAGAACCGAAACTACATTCCTTGGGTTAGGCCCAAGAAACTGCGTAAGAAAGGTTAAGGGGACGAAACCCTTTTAAGGTGGGTAGACTTGTAACATCCCAAAAAACGAGTTTGGTAATTATACCAAATTAGTTAGGGATAAGTGGATAAATTACCATTGTGGTAAATTTATACCGACAAACATTAGGATTTAAAGAAATAAATCTAATGTTAAAAAAAGGGAAGAAAAAGAAAATAAAGGTTTTATGAAATAAAGTTGTAAAAGGCCCGGGGTATCGGGGCGTAATCTAAGTTGGGTTGTAACATACCGAACTTAAGTAGATAAATTACCATGTTTATTTGGTGTTTATCTATATGTAATAACTAGGAAAAATTAACCTAGTTAAAATGGGCACCACATATTATGATTAGCTAAGTTAAATGTAAAATTGAGGGACTAATGTTGCCAATTTTTGAAATTTAAATTAAAATTATGCATTTATGTTAAAACACCATAAAGACACACACAAGTGTGTGTTGAGGTCGTTCAAGAGAGGAGGAGAAAAAGGGGGTTTTGAACCCTAACTCAAATTCAAGACAAATCAGTCCCAAAACCCTTGTATAATCCGAAATTGGGGTTGTTCTATGTGTGAAATCAAGTTTCTAACACTCTACTAACTCAAGGTATGTAAATTCTTGTGTTCTTGCACTTTAGGGTGAAGATAGAAACTTGGTATGATATGAAATTTGATGAAATAGATAATGTGATTATGCTTTTGGTAGATTATACCTTTAGATTTTGATGAATACATGTTGAAAATCTGCAAATTTTGGTATATGAAGATATGAACTTATGCCCTAGGTGGGGTTATGGAGTAATAACTTGATATAGGTTGAATAATGACTAATTAGTAAGTTTAAATGGTGTAGAAAACTGGAAGAATGATGTTTGATGTGGTAAATAATCATAGGATTTGAATGTTACCAATCACTAGGTGATTTGAAACTCATGAGGATGAGTTTAAGTTGATTTCAAATTGATGCACATAAGGTATTCGATAAAATGTCTAGGTGAAGTTAGAATGTGAGATATTTAGAAAGATTTGGTGAAAACTAAATCTTTCCAGAAAGTTACAGCCGACTTTAATTGGCTGTAACCGTATCAAATCTTATAAGAAACCGATATTTATTGAGTTTGTGATGAACTCACAGGAAAAACCTTTCAAACCCAACTCGAATTGCATTTTTTCGACGAAAAATGAACGTTTTATGAATTTTTCCGTATCGAAGGTTCAGGCTGCGTTTTCTGGCAGAATTTGCAGCCCATTACGAATGTCATAACTCAATTTATGAATTGTGTTATGATCTCATATTTTTACTGTAGGTATCTTCAGGAGGTTATCAAAATCTCCAACTGGAATTACGTCAATCGGATAACCGAGGATTTTTAAATAATTTTTTCCGTGGGCTGCAGTCAGAAAGTGACGAATCTGATTGCTGCTTAGTAAATGATTTTTTATAAATTTTTGGTAGAGAGTTAGACTCTAAAAATTTAACACAAGGATAATCCTTCCGAGGGGCACGTCAAATAAAAAAATTGTAATTTTTGCAAGCTCGTAAGTATAGTAAACGGACGTCCCAAAACAGCATATTTTCAGTGAATTGAGCTATACATGTTAGTGAATGATTGATTAATGAAAGTAATGTAACTAAGTGATTATATGGTTGAATGAGTATTGTATTATGAGTATACCATGTTCTTGTTAAATTGACTAATGAAAGCCGAATGTGAAATGTAAATTGATATGATCGTTCATATGTATAATTTTGTATGCTAACAAGAATGTGGATGCAATGAAATGGAAGTATAGGGATCATGTCAACATGGATGGAAGCATGAAGGGCTAACGGGTCAGGAGGACATGAGGAAGCGAACGCAAATACGGATGCGTAAGGTAAGTAATTTCCCGGACTCCCCCTTTAGTAGAAAAAAAATTAATTGTATGATAATTGTTAGTAATTATGTTGTAATGCCTTTTTAATGATGATATCAAGTGGTAGTATTAAGTAAGTGATTTTCCGGAATCACTTCTTAATTTATTTAAGCAAGGTTATGTGATAGTTATTTAAGTATGAAAATCGAAGTCTAATAAGGTTAGGGTATATAGTAGTGAAGGTTTCCGCTAAGTAGACCAAACGGGTCAGAATGAGGTTTATTTCATTACGGAACGATTTACATAAGTAATGATGACGGTATTATAATCGGGAATGGGTAAAATGTCTTACATGTGCGCTAACCGAGAAACGGGGTCACAGGTTAATAAATTCCATTTATGTAAAATCAATTAAGACGAATAAGTTTAACGCATACCGGGGATTGGGTTCGTAAACCCCACGTATGGGAATTCCGGATAATGTAATAGTATTATAGTAAAGATGTCATGTGAGTTTTTGAGTTTAAACAAATGAGTTGTTGGTAAAAGCATGAACGGGTCGAATAAATGCGCATAAGTCTTGTAACGTTAATGAAAATCGTAAAGATTAAGGACCCGGGGTAAAGATATTTAGCCAATAATGTAAGGTTATGTTTTACGGACAAATGGAAATAAGTTTCGAGTGATTTGGATGTTAAATGGTTGTGTTATAAGAGTTTTGGCATTAAAAAAATGAAGGCTAAACTGGGCACCACCGTAGTTTCGGTGCCCACCGTAGGCTACGGTAAGTGCTGAAGACTTATAACTAATGTTTAAGTTGGTTTAAATATAAGTGATTGTTATGGGGTTCCAGATAAGTATAAGTATGGATGAATTTATTATTACACATGACTAAGTAAAACAATTAATTGTGAATAAGGGGTTATGACACGAATACATGTATGACGATATTCAGTAGTAGAGTGGGAAGGTTAGGCATTGTCGTTAACGAGAGATATAAGAATGGAACATGTATATAAATTGGTGAATTTATGGAAGTGTTTCCGCGCGATGTGATCTAATCAAAGTAATTCGATGTTATGTATTTATGTGAGAATGTGAATCTTCAAATACGCTGGAGGGTATGTGTTGCTAACAGTTTTGTTATTGAGAATGAAATTAGAAATGCAGGTACGTAAGTGTCGGGCTCTCAAGGATTTAAGGCTCGGTGTAAGGAATGAATCCGAAGAACATTCTATGGAAGCTTATTACGATAATAGACAGCTATGTGGTTATTCATTATTATGTGATTATTTAAAGATATATGATGTCACCATTTACTAACATGTTGGTTATTTACGGTGACCGCAGATAATCGGATTATCATGATGAACAAATCAACGTGGATTGAGTCGAAGACCAAGGATTGTACGGGGATGTAATCACATGTTTGAAGTCGTTTGTAATATAATTTTCTTGATTATGTATGAATGAGATAAAAGATTTAAATTAAGCCGATTAAAATGGCTTATTAACAAGTTGTATGACTGTTAAGAAAAGGAATTTTAAGGCTCGTATTTTCCGTTGCATCGTTTTAAGGTTAAACGTGTTAGGGTCTTACAAAATCGCATGTTGAAAATGCCTTAACAAAATCGCATGTTACAAAATGCCTTAACAATTTCACATGTTGTATTTCGCACGTTGACAAACAATCTCGTACGCAGCGTACGTTAACCCCTATTGTACGTTAACTGACCTCTATATATATGTGTGTGTATATATATTTTAAACTTTGGGCCCTCTTAAATTTTGGGTTTCATGTCGTCGCCCGACTTGCATCGGCCCAAAACCGGCATTGCTTGATATGAAAATAATATTAAGATGCGAGTTATTAAGACGATATGGTTTACCTGAGTTATTAAGTGATATCTTGAAATTTAATATGAGAGATACTAAGACACAAGATATTAAGACGATAAAATATAGTAGGTTATAAAGTGAAAGTTTGAACTTTAATCCTCCATCATTCTAACACAAAGACTCATCTTATTCCATTCAATATAGCAGTTGTTTAACCTCTTATTGTAGTGAAATTGTTCACTCCGTCGCACTGAACGGGTTCCTTCTAGTACAACATAAAGCATATAGAGTGGACACAGTTGTAATTTCACTAAAATTTTAAGACACTTCGGAAAATAATTGTTGCATTTAGTACAAGTGTTGATACATAGCTCACCTCGCAAATTACAATTCTGTCCCTCTAAGAAAGTTCATACTATCCCACATTGCTTGTTTAAGAAAATTTGCAAGGAAGATGTGGTTATAAAAGTTGAACACCCATCAGATTTTGAATACAAGGTCAAAGATGGTCGGGATCAATACTTCACCTGATATCAAGTGAATCGTATTTATTTTAGTGAGAGTGTAAGACTATAAAGTGCTAAACCCAAGAGTAATGTGGTTGTATTTCACACCCACCACATAACGCGAGCTTTTGTACTAAGTACATAAAAAAGTGTACGCAGCTTAAAGGTTTATAAAATTATTTTAATCAAAAATGTTATATAGAGTTTGGAAGTTTGATAGTCTTTTATCATAATGAAAGATTCATAAGTATGATTAAAAGGTTAAAAAGATTTAGATAAAAAATATAAAGACTAAGCAATAATTATAGAGTGTTAATAAAGTCAGACCCCAAAATCTATTTTCACACCTATACGAGTCATACAAAGTTATATATATAAAATAATTTGACATGACAAATATTGTGTCGTATAATGCTATATGGCTTGTATAGATAGAGAAAAATAGAAAATATTGTGTCGTATAACATTTTAAACGGGTCGTATAACATTTTAAACGGGTCGTATAACATTATATGAGTTTTGGGTCGTATAACATTGTATGCAGTTCGTAATGTTATATGACACGTATAGATGGAGACAAAAAACATTCTATGATATTTTTGTGCAACATTTTCCTATAACTCGTATAACCCTATACGAGTTATATAAATGTAAGGGTGTGATAATAAGATTTTAAGGGTATAGGAGTTGATCATTATCTACAATCTTTTGATAAATTTATAAAAAAAAAACAAGATATTGAAGATATTACCAAAGAATATGATTTAATTTCATCTCACACGGTCAAACTAAAATATAATTATATCATGAGTTAACTTTCGTTTTGCTACCTGTGGTTTGGTCATTTTAACGGTTTTGCTCCAATAGTTTAAAAATAGCCACATTCCTCCTTGATTTTTCGAGTTTGCCGTCAGTTTTGCTCCCCTGGATCTAATTCAGTTAAAACGTTCAATTAAAAGTAGGGGTATTTCGTTAGTTTACTCTTTAGCTCTAACTAAATTAAAACGTTTAGTTAAAAATCGCGGTAGTCGTGGTCGACAGGTGGTAGTTTCAGGTGGTGGTGGATGGTGGTGGCCGGTAGAAAGAGTGGTTGGAAAGTTGGAGGACTGACGGGTAGTCCGTAGGACAACCCTTAATGGTTATAAAGTATAATTTAATCCCGCATTTATCCATGTATTTATCTTGAATTAGATAACTATGGTTACTTGTGTTTCAGGTACATTTGGGGCCTAAAAGTGTTGAAATAAAGCTTCGAATAGACGCGATTGGATTGGAGATTGAAAGACGGAGAATAAATGAAAAAAATAAAATTTTGGAATTGAATAATTAAGAAGATAACATGATAGAGGACGAAATTACGAGAACGTAGGCGAAAACGGCGAAGAAAACGGAGTTGAAACGAGAAAGTTATGAAGAAAACAAGAAAACAAAACCTGGCGCCGCCGTAGCCTACGGCTCTGGCCGTAGGTTACGGCACTCACTGTGTTTTCTGGTCCGCCGTAGCCCAGTTTAAGGGTGCCATAGTGTTTTGGTTGCCACCGTAGCCTACGGCGGGTGCCGTAGGTTACGGCGCCGTGCTGCGTGAAACTTGTAACTGTCACACCCCGAATTCCACGTGTCACCGGTGGGCCCGGTGGGGGAGTATCGTGACGTGGTTGGCAACATAACAGTCAAACAACACAATATTTAATACGCACAGCGGAAGCAAATGAAAGATATAATTCAACTGAATAAAATATTGTAATATCGAGTATCACATCAGTCGAAAGTTTATCCACAGGTGGATTAAATAAAATGGAAACAGTAGTTCAACAGACTTTAGGCATCTTAAGCTTGCGAGACTCTTTTGATGCTAAGGAGATATCCAGCCTATTACGAGTAGTACCTGCATTTAATCTTTTTGGGAAAATACGTCAGTTTACACTGGTAAATACAATCAACTAACTCATTTTAAAAATGATTAAAAATTGATTTGGGTGCACATGGCACAAACATTTTATAACTTGGGATAATTATTTAAATATATAAACTTGTAAAAGAATTACATGTTCCTTATGCGTTCAGTAGCCCGGATCGTGCCGGGTTAAAGATCAATAGACACACCACATTATTTATTTATGCACTGACGGGTGTACGCGTACACCCCGCGCTTAGGTCGTGGCCATTTCGTAAAATGATGCCAAGGATATCCGGGACATGGTCATTAACCCCCCAAAGGCTTTAAGTAAACAAAACAATTTAAACGGGTCATCTCGATAATACTTAACCACCAAACGATTAAGGTCGAATGCCCGACCAAGCGGTATTTTATATACCGTACCCCAAGCCCGTATAAGGGAAAATAAGTTAAAAGTATTTACCTTTGCAAGTATAATTCACAAATAGCAAAATGCAAGTAGCTTTTACAGGTTCTCCTATTCTGGAACGAAGGTTTATAATAACCTATTAGAATCCTAACGGGTCTTTAGTTAAGCTTAAGCTTAGACCGGTTAGTTTTAAAGATACGGTTCGTACGCACGATTAAGCGAAAACCAGAATAGAATGTGATATAGACCCGACAAGTTTGAAGACTTGCTTAATATGGGTATTTCATACACATTCTGGATTTTGAGATAAAACCGATAAGGTTTGACCCGTTTCGGCTAATTTATGCAAACTAGTTACATAAACCGAACCGAACGCGTAAAAAGCGTAACGGGTAAGCGTAAGAGCCATATACAGGTTTCCTAAGTTAATATGCCTCAAATATGTTGTGACATCAGTAAGATATCTTTTATTATGCCCGAAACGAATTTAAACACAAACTATGCCCCGTAAGGGTAGTTTGGTCATTTACAAGGTTATAAAAGAGTTTAAGTATTAACCTGAGTTACAGGTCTGATGTAATCAGCAAAAATACTCAATTTAATAAGTTATAACAGTAGGGTAAAGTATATATGTGAAATTTATCAATTATAACCAACTATGCACCGTAGGGGCATTTTGGTAATTTCACATAAGCCGGAAAGCTCAAAACTGAAGTTTGAGTTAAACAACCTTTGCTTACTGTTAAAATGTTATAATTTACCTAAAATATCAGTAGGTATCAACCCTTGTATGTTTAAAATAGTTTTAGTACATACTATGCGTTAAAAACGCTTAATAAGGCGATTAGAAGCCGTTTCCGGGTACTATATGGAAAACTGATATTTTTATTATTCCAGAAGGTTTAAAATAATTTATTTATCATATATAATCAGTAGCAAAAGGTTTGGGGTCAAAAAGATATGTAAAACTCATTTTATAGCCCAAAAGGGCAAAACCGACAATTACCGGATTAAGCCTATGACTCTAAGTTATGGTCAGCCTAAAATTAATTAAAAATCTTCAAAAATCCCAAAATAATATATTATATCAGTGGGTAAAGAGTTTGATATCAAAAGTAGGCTTAAATAGGACATACGCTAATTATGCCGTTTAATCGCTAAAGAAGCTTTCTAATTACGCTAATGAGCATAACTTTCAATCTACACCTCAAACTGATGTCAAAGTTTGGGTGCAAGTTTATAATTCAGTAGCTAAGGTTTCTACTCTTTTACATTTTCAAAAATCACGTTTTATGGTGAAAAGGGCATAATGGTCAACATATGAGCAATTAACGGAATCATGCATATTAATTGGATAACTAATGAACCAAGGTGTATGATCACAGAGGGTTATACTAGCATGTAACCTAGTCCAATTAAAGCTCTAAGGCATTTCTAAAACATACCAAAACGGGTCAGAACTGAAGTCAAAGCAAAAGTCAAAGCTTTGCGACTTTCGATTCCGAACCGGGTCTAAACATAAAATTGTCGGGTTGAACATGTTTAGACATGTTCTTACACTAATTACCAAGTTATATTAATGATCAAACAGGTTGTATGGGTTCTACATTGCTAATTATGCATAAATTGGAAAATAAGCATTCTGTTGACTTTTTAATAACAAGTTTGACCCGACATTTGACCTAGTTAGAGTGGGAATCAGAGGGTGCCCTTTTAAGGGTTTAATGCCCACATAATTACCAACTTATAACTACTTTCATTTCGACTAATCACTGGACCAACAATGATTAATCGTTAAGTCAACCGTTAATTACGACGGTTTGACTTTTAAGCTAAAACTAAGCAAAAACTTAACTAAGAAAGGTTAAGCATACTTACTGAAGTCCTATGCACGATTAGGAAGAACTTGGGTCTGCTCTTAAGCTCCAAGAAGCTCCAGAAATGCAGAAATGAGGTGTGAAGAAATGGTTGCAACCTTGTGGCCTTTTATAGTGTTCAAAACCTCATGGATTGTTGACACACAAGCCTAACAATGGCCATGGATCATTTCCAGATGTCCGTAAGGGCCTAGGGGTTGTTTAGGGGTTGCCCAAGATGTGAAAAATCGGATTAAAGTCGGTTAGAATGGAGTTGGCAGACAAGAACCCAAAAATTTCGGAGCAAAAGGCCCCTCGCGGCACGCGTAGACCCCCCCCCCCAGGGTCCTCGCGTGGCGTGACGCCCCAACTGATCAAATCTGAATTTTTTGATTTTTATGCTTTGATCCTTGGCTCTTGGAAACTTTGCTTCGACTTTATTTCTTGCACTTTGAACCCTCCAATTTGACTTATAAGGGCTTCAAGAAATATACCCACTTTGTTTAGTCCTCGGTTAACTTTATTGTTACCCGAAAAGTCATAAACTTCATCGTAGACGCTTTTAACCCCTCATATACGAATTTGATCATAACTTTCTCATACGATAACGAAACTTTATGAAATTTATATCGTGCATTCTAGTGAGCATAATTAACCGTTACAAAGCTTCGGGTTTGCCAAAAGGTCACTCAGAGGTATAACTTAAACATGTTGACACATTTAACCCCTGTAGTTTGTAATCTCTCACTTTCTTTCATATTTAGCTTCGTATGATCCATGATTTGTTCGTTTGAAGGTATGAGCATCATGTAGGGTTAATGTACAATATATTTATTCACTGTTGACGTTTAGAACTCGTATATTCACATACTTTCCATGATTGTCAACTTTAATCCTTCTATAACACTCTTTCACACGTTCAAACCTATGACACGTGTCAACACATTATAGGACGTGAATTTTCGAGGTGTTACAATAACTGCCCATTTTAATGACTTTTTATGATGTCTCTTCAAATCCAATCATTCCCATTCGGTTACCAGCAGTCTAGAGGCGAATTTTTTGTGTTCTTGAGAGCTTGAAAAAATTTCTAAACATCTTGTAAGTGTTTTTAATTCCTATGAACATTGATATGTATGTGATGATGATTGTCCAAGTCATGAGTGGCTAAACTTATGGTGATCATCCTAGGTTGAAGGTTTGTCTAAGACATTTGTCTTTTGATTCTTATTTCTAGAATAATAGGCTTGCTATGATGGTTTGTTTATTATGGTGTGTTGTTTGCTTGTTCGTAAATTGTTAATTTGTATGTTAATCTTAGTCTAAACCATACGTTCTTGGTGCCATTGGCAATCGAGATATCATGGGCGGGATTAGGATTGGGTATTGATTAATTGGTCATCGGGTAACAACCTCGAGTTCTAGGAATCCGAGTACTTAGTTCCCTTTCATCACAACAAGTAATCACACATGAACCATGTCTATGTGGTTCTTTCTAGTTGAATGTTAGCATGAATGTCAAAGCAAACCGGAAACTTAAGATAGTCATTTGTCTCTAAATTGTTTACAAACCAAACTTTCATTTTGCAATTAGAATAGTAATTTTAGTTCTTAAAAATGAATCAATCCAACTCTTTGAATTTAATTTCCTTGCAAGTAGTTTAATTTTAGTTAACTTAAAAAAAAACTTTTAAATAGCACATATTCCACAAACTCCCTGTGTTCGATACCTTCTTGCCACTAACTATTTAGTAGTAATTGGATTAAATTTGATTGTGACCACGACACCACGTCAAATTTTGGCGCCGTTGCCGGGGAGTAGTGCGCAACGTGTGTTATTTTTGATCTTTTTAAGTTTGTTGTTTTTCTGGTTTACGCTGGGTGTGTTAGTGTGCAGGTATTTACAGGTGCATACGTATTAGGAGCTCTCACAAGCTATCACCATTGGCATTTGATCCAGAAATTGAACGGACTTTGAGAGGAAACAAAATTTTGCTAAGAGAAAACAAAATCAGCGGTTCACCAACAACACCTACTACACCAATTACACCAATTAGATACATGGATCCACCGCCACCACCCACTACGGGTGAGCTTACACCACCCTTTATACCATCTTCAGCACAACCGTCACCAAATACTACCATTCCTACATCCACACCAGAAATCAAACCAACCAACACTACCTTACCTGATAATACACAACCTGAATATTCTTTCAGTTACAACCCTACATCATCCGCCGTTCCAGCTTATTCATCATTCTTCCCAACATCCGGCCAACCATCATCACAAATACCACCACCTAATTTATACCAAACCGGTCCATCAATTATACATGCTACTCCATTTCAACCGGGAGTGCAATTTCAACATACTTCGGGAGTAAGACAATATGGGTTAGATGATGGGTATGATGATGACTTTGGGGGATATGAAGAAGAAGGATACATGTATGGGGGTGATGGAGATCAAGGGGAGTTTACTTGTGTATAAGGTCAAAATCAAAGAATGTCAAGTGTTGGTGGGATTCCTCAACAACAAATTATACCTCAACAGTTGCCACCACAAGGTCCACCGATTCAAAGACAAGTTCGACAACAACCTCATGTGGGGCCAAGGTTTCAACCACCTCAACAGCAATTTGGGCCTCCACGAAGTTCAAAGACCAATGGGTCCTATACGTCCAAGAGTTCGATTGGGTGTACCAAGAAGACATATTCGGGAACACGCAAGAGGCATAGAAGAACATTTTAGACCGGTGATCACTCGTAATCCTTCACCAGTAGTTATCCCTTACAATGATCAAGGGAGGACGTTCGAAGTGCGAACCAATTCGTTACAAAGTTTGCCAAAGTATATGGGTCTAGCAACAGAGGAGCCTTATTTTCATTTGGAGGCGTACGATTCGATTTGTAATACTATTGGGGGTCAAGGATTCTCAGCCGATGATGTCAAATTGGTGCTATTCCAATTTTCTTTAGAAGACAAAGCGAAAAAGTGGTTTTATACTCTACCTTCGGCATCTATCTATACGTGGGCGGAAATGCAACAAATCTTCTTGGATGAATTCTTTACTGCCCAAAAGACAAATGATACTAGAAAAGGCTTGAGAAGTTTTCAACAACAATCGGGTGAAATGTTTCATGAAGCATTCGAGAGGTTTAATATGATGATAAAGAATTGCCCTCATCATGGGATAGAGCTATGGGAATTGATGAATGCATTTCATGAGGGATTATGTTCCGAAGATGCTCGTGACTTAATGTCTATCACAAAGGGCACGTTTGGCACAAATTACGAGCATGATGATTGGGAATTCTTGGAGCAAATGGCGGTCACATCAAAAAGAAAAGCTCAAGCATCAAGGAGAACACAACCGACCATTACCCGAACTCAAGTGCATGCGGTAGATGATGGTAATGTTCAAACTTCGAATCAAATTTATGATGTTTGCGCGCTTTGTAATGAGTTAGGGCATGCGGCTGAAAATTGCCAAGGAGTGGAAGGGCAATATGAAGAGGTGAATGTATTGCAAGGTCAAGGTGGGGGTGGTAGAAAATACAACATGAATTCAAATACATACCACCCCGGGTTACGAAATCACCCAAATTTTAGATATGGGAACCCGTCAAATCAACTTAACCCAAACTTTCAAGGAAACCAAGGAAATTATGTTCCTCGCCAACAATTTAATAATCAAGGTTTTCAAAGGCAATTCCAACAACCGGGTAATGAACAAAGTGGGTTTTCGGGTCAAGGTTCCTCTGGTGGAAATGAGGTCATGGAGATGTTGAAAGCGATGTAAATGGAGATGCAACGAAGAAATCAGCTTGATGAGGTTCGTATGCAAAAAGATGAAATCCATGACAAAGCTATTCAATCATTGACCACTCAAATGGGTAAACTTGCGAGTGAAGTGGCGATATTAAAGAAAGCAAAAGGCCAGCTACCGAGTGACACGGTGACAAATCCCAAGAACATAAAAAGCGTTAATATCAATGTGGTAAGCACCGTTCCTAGTACCGAATTTAATGAAAAATTTCTAACCTCTTCGTGTCAAATAAATAAAGGTATAGGGAAGGACGCCGATGGTGAGAATGATAAAGAACATGGAGCACCAATCGTGCCTATCCGTGTGGGAAAATTAAAAATCCCTCACGCATTGTTGGACTACGGGGCGAGCATGAGTGTGCTACCAGGTGATCTATATGACATGTATGATTTTTGGTCCGCTTGAAGATCTAGACACCATGGGGAGCTTGGCGGATGAGAGTTGGAGGCGTCCGCGAGGAGTGGTTAGGAATGTCATAATTCGGTTGGGAGAATTCGACTATCCGGTGGATTTTCTAGTCTTAGATTATGTTTCTACCGAATTGGCATCACAACAAAGGGTAATTTTAGGTCGACTGTTTCTTTATACAACAAATGCTCAAATCAACTGTAGAGACGGGGTTATTACTATGACCAAAAAGAACCGTAAGTTGTACTTCGATGTTCATACTAGGGAGATTAGTTATGAATCTATTGAAGAGAAAGGTAGAGAGCCTAGTGACCATATGAGAAGTGTGCATCAAAGAATAAAAACAAACAAACCACTGGGATGTGAAAAGAAGTATGAGAGTTCGAGCAGGTATGCAGTTGACTATCCACCGAATGGACATTTGATGGATGCATTTCAACCAATGACAAGCTACAGTGAGGAAGGTGATAGGAACCGATTTGAGCCACCATAAATGGGGGTGGCACGGTCTGGCTTAAGACTCGAAACATAGCGCTACTCGGGAGGCAACCCGGGGTTTTATATAGATCTTGCTGTTTTTTTTATCTTTCTATGTTTCAGGGCCATGGCGACATTCAAGTGTGGGAAAGATGTGCGGATATTTGTGTGAAGGTGGTGATAGGAAGTCGGATTATCTACAACATCTGTTGTGTCAAACTTCACCAGGTTAATGTACTCTTTCCTTAGTCTTGTTATGTTCTTTAGCTTTGAAATATTGGTAGTTAGTTTGTTTGCTTTTGTTTAAAAATAAAAATAAAAAAAGTTTGGTGTGTTCGGAGCGATCTTTCCCTTCAAAACCATACATTGGGGACAATGTATCCCAAGTGTGGGGATGAGGGGAAATTTAAAAAAAAATTGTGAATCTTTTAAAAATCAAGCGAAAAATGGTCTAAATTGAACAGTTGAGTATTAAATTGCATGACACACTGGCAACCCATATCCCCTTGTTCTTTTTTGGTGAGAGTTGAGCCACTACTTGAATTTATTAGAATACATTTTTTCTTGATGAGAGTGGAAATGGGTGGTGGTGCATTAGAACTTGTGCTTGAATGCGGTTTGAGGCTTTAGCTTGATATGCATGTGAAAAGGATTAGGGCAATTAGGTAGCCTCGTCTTGGTGAGTGCGAGTGTGGGATTGGACCTCATAAATTATATATATGAGCATGGTAGCGAGAGGGGCGGGGGTTTGGACTTTAGTAAGCCATTTGAGCTTTGATCCGATCTTTTGTTAACCCGTGCCTCCTTTCTCTTAAGAAATTAACCTGTATTTGACCCGGTCTATTAGTATAATCATCTTGTTCTAGTATGCTTGTTTGTTATGTTTGTTAAATCGAAAGAAAAAAGAAAAAGAAAAAAAAGAGTTATGAAAAAAAAAGAAAAATAAAGAGAAAAAGCAATGAAAAATGAAAAAAAAAATGAATGAGATAGTTTGTATATAGTTGTTTATGTTTTGTTTTAGTTAGAAATAAAAGACCGGGTTGAATCGTTAGCTACTTCGCATATGTATTTCCATTTCCTACCCATTTGCCTTGCCGTGTTACAACCTTTAAGTCCCTTTGATTCGCATGAATGTTTAGCAAATTCTTTAGACGAAGGAACGATTTGAGTACAAGCATATTATTGTTCAACTACCCATTTGCCTTAAGTGTCTTCTAGCTCATCTTTGCTAGTATTATTTGTCACCGAGAGGAGAGTCATTGTGAGGGGTGTGTTATGCGGGGTTTAAGAAAAGTTAGTAAAATGAGGACATTTGTTTGCTTGATTCATGTTGATCGCTTGAGGAGTTATTAGTAGTTTTGGACGAGTTGCTTGGGGGCAAGCAACGGTTAAGTGTGGGGATGTGACGGGTAGTCCGTAGGACAACCCTTAATGGTTATAAAGTATAATTTAATCCCACATTTATCCATGTATTTTGCTTGAATTAGATAACTACGGTTGCTTGTGTTTCAGGTACATTTGGGGATTAAAAGTGTTGAAATAAAGCTTCGAATAAACGCGATTGGATTGGAGATTGAAAGACGGAGAATAAATGAAAAAAATAAAATTTTGGAATTGAAGAATTAAGAAGATAACATGATAGAGGACGAAATTACGAGAACGTAGGCGAAAACGGCGAAGAAAACGGAGTTGAAACGAGAAAGTTATGAAGAAAACAAGAAAACAAAACCTGGCGCCGCCGTAGCCTACGGCTCTGGCCATAGGTTACGGCACTCACTGTGTTTTCTGGTCCGCCGTAGCCCAGTTTAAGGGTGCCATAGTGTTTTGGTTGCCACCCTAGCCTACGGCGGGTGCCGTAGGTTACGGAGTCGTGCTGCGTGAAACTTGTAACTGCCATTTTAATGACTTTTTATGATGTCTCTTCAAATCCAATCATTTCCATTCGGTTACCAGCAATCTAGAGGCGAATTTTTGGTGTTCTTGAGAGCTTGAAACAATTTCTAAACATCTTGTTAGTGTTTTTAATTCCTATGAACATTGATGTGTATGTGATGATGATTGTCCAAGTCATGAGTGGCTAAACTTATGGTGATCATCCTAGGTTGAAGGTTTGTCTAAGACATTTGTGTTTTGATTCTTATTTCTATAATAATAGACTTGCTATGATGGTTTGTTTATTATGGTTTGTTGTTTGCTTGTTCGTAAATTGTTAATTTGTATGTTAATCTTAGTCTAAACCATACGTTCTTGGTGCCGTTGACAATCGAGATATCATGGGCGGGATTAGGATTGGGTATTGATTAATTGGTCATCGGGTAACAACCTCGCGTTCTAGGAATCCGAGTACTTAGTTCCCTTTCATCACAACAAGTAATCACACATGAACCATGTCTATGTGGTTCTTTCTAGTTGAATGTTAGCATGAATGTCAAAGCAAACCGGAAACTTAAGATGGTCATTTGTCTCTAAATTGTTTACAAACCAAACTTTCATTTTGCAATTAGAATAGTAATTTTAGTTCTTAAAAATCAATCAATCAATTCAACTCTTTGAATTTAATTTCCTTGCAAGTAGTTTAATTTTAGTTAACTTAAAAAAAACTTTTAAATAACACATATTCCACAAACTCCCTGTGTTCGATACCCTCTTGCCACCAACTATTTAGTAGTAATTGGATTAAATTTTATTGTGACCACGACACCACGTCAAGGACCAAAAAAGAATTAGTTATATACATATAAATAAACAAGTTATACGTTTATTTAGGTGAAAAGACTCACATACCCTTACTTTTATCTATAAAATTACCAAAATACCCTTCTAGTTAATAGATTTTTTGGATGGAGTTAGAGGCAGGAGTAAAATGACGATAAGTTAGAAAAATCAGGTAGGAAAATTGCTATTTTTAAACTATTGGGGCAAAATCGTTAAAATGACCAAATCACTGGAAGCTAAATGAAAATTAACTCTTATATCATTAAATCATTAATTATTAACAATCAAATCTTTTATCAAAATTTTAAACCGAACAAGATAATACAAAATAATATAAGCTAATCTCAATATTCATTAGGTCAAACGAACGCATGTTATATTCATATCTTAATTATTTATAATAATTATAATTATTTTGCTATTTCAATTCAAATTATATCTATATCTATATATACTATATTAATAAAACTAGGTTTTAATGCTGCGCGCCGCGTTGCGACGCGACAAAACTAAGTCATTGTAAAACTATTTATTGCGACTAAATACTTGGTTGTTATTAAAGTTGTGCTATTTAGTGTCTTATTTTTAAGTTGACAAGTGGAGTTTTCATACAACAGAGCCGTTGGTAGCAATCGAGTTAGTAACTCCTGGCGATGGCGACTATTGCGATGTCTAAGCATCCACTAACCCAACAAATAAGGAATAAGAATTGTATAAATACAATCAGAAAAACGTGTGAAAGAGGAGAAAAAGGAAGATGACGTGAAGTTATGTAAGCATAAAATGGAAGAAAAAAAAAGACCCTATGATTTGAACTTGAGTCTCTTTAAAACACATACAACCACAAAACCACTCCACCATGATGAATAATCTACCTAACTTTGAAGAAAATGGATATATATACACACTTAAAAAGGGTATAGGGGAAAAAAGTCAAGAAAAGATGACTTGAAGTTATGTATATTTACTATTCATGACAACCAATAAGGAAAGTTTACTATTCGTTATGATGTGACAACTACTATTCATTAGCTTTGTTTTTTAATATATAGGATAATAAATCTAATTAAGGACTCTATGGGGTTTTCCCACCAAAAATATTTTTTTCTCATTTATCCCTACTATATTTTTTATAGGTGTTGCTAAATACACCCCTCTTTATCTAATTTTTACTAGTTACAACCCCCTTAAAGTTTTGAGATAAATACAATTAAACCTTTTTATTTTAAAACATTTCATAGAGTACATCTATTTTAAGTTTTTTAAACAATTCAATAAAGATAATTAAATTATATAACCAAGACTCTTATTATTTTAACATGGAGTTGGATTATTCTCACAATTTTTTAACAACACCTATCTTGGTCTTATATTGTAAGCATAAAAATATGTTCAAAGGGACTGGAAAAGAATATATTGGAGATGACATAAGTGAGATTGCTTCTGCTGTGAAGGTGTGTATGCTTCATTATTCATTGTTAATCAGTATTAAAGCTTCCTTTAGTTAGCAATCTATAGCTACTCTGCAACTCCTCCAATTTCTCTGCTAATTCTACACAAACACTGAATTAAAAGTTTACCTACTAATCGACTAAATTCGATTCCATAACCTACCAGAAATTGAAGAATTGCGATCAATGAAACAAAAATAACATAATTTTACCTCCAATTTCTCACAATTCAAAATCCATTTCATAGTCTCTTAAAAAAATAAACTCCTTATTCTCTGCGACTTTGCACATCATGCACCAAACAAATATGTGGTTATGATTGTCTCCTATACTTTGTATGAAATTCATCTCTTGTATATGATCTCTTATCTATATTTACATATATATAGGGAGAAGATCATGCGAGAACCACCTCTTATTGCGAGAACCGCGAGAACCACCTCTTATTGCGAGAACCGCGAGAACCAAGTGTGAACGCAACAATACTCAAAATACAAGGGCTGGAATGTAAAATACGATATTTCCAGATAATCGCCTCCGTCAACAATACCCAAAATCAGTCATCGTATATATTCAAAATTGGTACTATTCAATCATGTCCGACGCCGCCTATCGCCTCCGTCTCCGCCACCACGATTCCGACCACCGATCGAAGATTCCGACAATGTATCTTTAATTCCGGTCACATTCGCAACACCTCAACGACTTAATTCATGTATTTAGACAATTCATCAAATTTCTACAAACCCTAACATTCCTACAGCATCTTCGTCATTTATCAGCTTACAAGGTAATGTATATGTCTTCAAAATGCGCATCTAATTGTGTAATTTAACACCTTCTTTTCAACAATCTCAACCTTATAATCAGATTCATAATAATCAGATTCATAATCGATATGTTCTATATGGTTGTTTAACACATCCGTCTGTTTCATCATTAACTTGTATACATTTTACTGACAACTGTTTGTTTGCTAATAATTAACTGTAATAACTCAAT
Source organism: Helianthus tuberosus (assembly GCA_030545235.1). NCBI lineage: Eukaryota > Viridiplantae > Streptophyta > Magnoliopsida > Asterales > Asteraceae > Helianthus > Helianthus tuberosus. The sequence continues at coordinate 14,372,187 of CM060412.1, read as the reverse complement.
TAATCACCATCGAATTGTTCAATACTATCAAATGCCCCATCAATCCTGAATTCAGATATATGTACGTTTGACCTGTGTTATATAATTTACATTTTACAACATATCTTTCTGCCAATATTTGTTCATTAAGATTTGTATACATATTCACAACTGACATGTTTTATGTTCTGTTAATACATACATTAAAATTACACTTGTTTCATAAACATTAAACTGATTTGTTAACATTTAGCTATTACATTATTTTATTTATTACATATGCACATATGCATATACATTACTTTTTGCATCTATGTTCCTTCTACTACGATCACATTTGTATACACACATTTACAAATGTTACACTGTTTGTCATTCTACCTATTGTTACATTATGCTATGTTTTTTTTATATACTTTCATACATAATATACAACATGTGATCAATATAATAACAACAAATGTTACTCACATTAATTGCAGATATTATGGCATCATCTGATTCGTCTTCAGTAAACGCCCCAATCAATATTATTAGAAATGATCAACATTGTCCAACACCAATGCAATCTGATAAAGGGTTAATTCCTATAATTGATTCATCTTGTGCTGTTGCATCTATCGACCCCATATATGACATTGTGACATATGATAATGTTGAAATCCCGTATAACACACAGTCATATTCTGATTCTGGTTCGTCTTCTTATGTGTCAACTTCATCAAAAACACCAAAACGACTACAATTCCTACATAAAGAACAGAAAGGTATTACATTACTCCATCATCATTTGTTTAAAAACAATTTACATATATACCATTCATTTAATATCAACACTTGATTCATTATTATACACGTTCTGTTATAATACTTATAACAATATTCTAATATCATCTTTTTCAAAACAATCTAATCTATAAACAAACTGTTATACTACCATATGTCCATTATAATTAATTTTGCACAATTACATGCATACCATATTCAATATGCATATATGCATATGAATTATGTTCATTACACACTTCTACATACATGACCATTTTTATTCATACATACATTATACTATGCATATATAAACACATTCATGTACTACTATATCATTACATACATTCAATCACAAAATCTGACATTTCAACATCTTATTCCCAATCCATTAATAATTGCACTATTCATACATTAGGTTACAACATAATTCTGTTATTTTTTTATAATATGCATTATGAACCTTATATTCATTTACTCATTCAACAGGTACATTTATAAGTTCAGTTTATTCGTCCCCCGATGGTACCAAATTTTGGACTCCCGACGTTGACATTCAATACATGCCATCCATTGGAAGTGTCTTCCAACACTGGGATGATGCTATCATGATGTATAAACAATACGCTTCAAAGGATGAATTTTCTGTCTGTATTTGCACTTTGAAATCAAAGCCAGACCCATCCAATCCCGGCATAAGAATTCCTACACATCGGTATCTTTTATGTTCAAAAAATGGCAAGCCAAAACATAACACTTTCGATTCTTCACTACCACCTACAAACAACAAACGACGTAGCTGATACACCGTCTCTAATTGTGGTGCATGTGCCCGTTTTCGATATTTGGAAACAACAAATCAATTTCAATTATATAGCATTGATGAGCAACATAATCATTGCATGATCAGTAATGAAAATGCTGATCTTCTCAGACAAAATAGACAAGTAACTTATGAAAATCAACAATTTATACATCGGGTCGGGTTAAACAAAATAGGGCCAAGCATTGCCCACAATATTCAAGTTTCCTTAAAAGGTGGACCACAAAATGTGCAGGGTACTACAGTGGATTTTAAAAATGTAAGTAGAGACTTTCGATTATTCGTTGGTGACCGCGATGCAAACCTTTTTGTTGACACCTTACAAGCAAGAAGCCAAAACCGTCAAGATTTCATCTTTGAATATGTTGTTACAAACAACGAGCTTCGTTCCGCTTTTTGGGCTGACTTTGTATCCTTACGTAATTACGAAGCTTTCGGAGATGTGTGTGGATTTGATGCTACATATGATACAAACAAGTATGTCAACTTTCAATATTATTAAATAACAACATATTTATAATCACATGTTTATGTGTAATTCATTCACATATGCATATGTTATATATTCATTTTGTATATAAATATGTATACATATATGCATAACATATTTACTTCAAATTTATTATAATTTGTATGTTATGCACTTATGCATACACCATATATTCATTTATTATTTGCCTCATATCAACTTATGCATAACTGCATATAATCCTATTATGCTATTTAAAATATACATATATAACATTAACCACATGCATATATGCATACAATATCATCTGCATACATGTTTGTATTCATATCCTTACACATACATTACATCATATGCATATGTGCATATGTTAATATAACACTATATTCTATTTTATCATCATACACATAAATTCTGTTTATTCACGCCTACATACCACAACATACATTTTTTTACATATATATCGTGACTTTATTTTATGATTTGTATTATTAATACATATTACAATACATATGTTGCAGATACAAGATGATTTTTGTTCCATTTACTGGTGTGGATTACTATATGATGAAACAATTGAATCATACACTTTGCTGCTACAAATGTTCCTTAAAGCCCACAAAAAAAACCTTCACTTATACTTACTGACCAAGATGCTTCTATGAAACAAGCTGTGTTAAATGTATTCATCGAATCCACCCATCGTTTATGTATGTGGCACATAACGGATAAACTGCCCGCTAAGGTAACGATATTATTAACTTTATTCTATTCAATATTTCAATGTACATATATATCATCATTCTTTTACTAATATTATAATTTAACATTTTTTATTTATAAATTGCCAACCACTTACAGATATCTAGTGATATACTTGCAAATGGGAATCTGAGAAAATCAATTCACAAACTTGTTTGGAACTTGTTCATAACAGTTGAAACATTTGAAGCACAATGGCAACTTTTAATGAAGGAGTATAAACTTGAAAACCACAAATGGTTGACCGATATGTATAACATTCGCGCACGTTGGGCACCATGTTATTTCAGAGATATTCCGTTATGCTGTTTGATGAAAACGACATCCAGGTGCGAAAGTTCTAATGCACGTTTCAAAACTAACTCTAGAGAAACAAACTCCCTTGTCCAGTTCTTAATGTGCTATGATACTGTTGTTGATTCCAATCGTAATAAACAACGTAAGAATGAGTTTGATAGTGACACACGCACACCAAAATTTTTAACAACCCTTCCCATTGAAATTCAAGCATCTGAGATATACACCTGGAATATATTTTTGGAAGTTCAAAAAGAGATTCATCGAGGAATGTTGCATTGTATCATTTCTGAGCGTCCCACCACGTCTGTCGACTCTATTTATAATGTTAGACATCTTAACAAACACAGAGTTACTGTCAACACGATCGAGGTACCTATCTTGTTAACTATTAATCATTTCTTGTTTTTTTCTTTTTTCTTTATTTTTTTTATTACCTTAAATATATGTATATATGCTTATGTGCTGCATATTTATTATAATTTACATTTTATTCATATATGCATACATCATCTGATTACTTATTATTTACTTCATCCCAACTTATGCATACTTACATGTCACACCCCGAATTTCCACTACATCACCGGTGGGGAGTATTGTGACGTGGTTGGCAACATAATAGTCAAACAACACAATATTTAATATGCATAGCGGAAGCAAATGAAAGATATAATTCAACCGAATATAATATTGTAATATCAAATATCACAACTGTCGATTGTTTATCCACAGATGGATCGAAAATAAAATGGAAACAATAGTTCAACAGACTTTAGGCATCTTAAGCTTGCGAGACTTCTATTGATGCTAAGGAGAAATCCCAGCCAATTACGCTTAGTACCTGCATTTAATCTTTTTTGGAAAATACGTCAGTTTACACTGGTAAATACAATCAACTGACTCATTTTAAAAATGATTTAAAAATTTATTTGGATGCACGTGGCATAAACATTTTATAACTTGATTAAAATGCAGAGAGGCAAAATTAATCTTTTATACTTGGGAGAATTATTTAAATATATAATCTTGTGAACGAATTACATGTTCCTTATGCGTTCAGTAGCCCGGATCGTGTCCGGGTTAAAGATTAATAGACACACCACATTATTCTTTTGTGCACTGACGGGTGTACGCCTACACCCCGCGCTTAGTCAAACAACACAATATTTAATATGCACAGCGGAAGCAAATGAAAGATATAATTCAACCGAATATAATATTGTAATATCAAATATCACAACTGTCGATTGTTTATCCACAGATGGATCGAAAATAAAATGGAAACAATAGTTCAACAGACTTTAGGCATCTTAAGCTTGCGAGACTTCTATTGATGCTAAGGAGAAATCCCAGCCAATTACGCTTAGTACCTGCATTTAATCTTTTTGGGAAAATACGTCAGTTTACACTGGTAAATACAATCAACTGACTCATTTTAAAAATGATTTAAAAATTTATTTGGATGCACGTGGCATAAACATTTTATAACTTGATTAAAATGCACAGAGGCAAAATTAATCTTTTATACTTGGGAGAATTATTTAAATATATAATCTTGTGAACGAATTACATGTTCCTTATGCGTTCAGTAGCCCGGATCGTGTCCGGGTTAAAGATCAATAGACACACCACATTATTCTTTTGTGCACTGACGGGTGTACGCCTACACCCCGCGCTTAAGTCGTGGCCATTTCGTAAAATGATGCCAAGGATATCCGGGACATGGTCATTAACCCCCCAAAGGCTTTTAAGTAAACAAAACTGTTTAAACGGGCCAATCAAATTATTCAATTAACCACCTAACGATGGAAGATTTGACACCCGACCAAGTGGTATTCTATATACCGTAACCCAAGCCCGTATAGGGAAAATAAGTTAAAAGTATTTACCTGAGCAATGTAATAATCACAATAAGCAAAATGCAAGTAGCTTTTTCTGGTCCTCCTAATCTGGAACGAAGGTTTATAATAACCTATTAGAATCCTAACGGGTCTTTAGTTAAGCTTAAGCTTAGACCGGTTAGTTTCAAAGATACGGTTCGTACGCACAATTAAGGGAAGACCGGATAGAATGTGATTTAGACCCGACATGTTCGGAGACTTGTCTTATATGGGTTTTTAACACGCATTCTGGATTTTGAGATAAAACCGATAAGGTTTGACCCATTTCGGCTAATTTATGTAAACTGGTTACATAAACCGAACGCGTAATAAGCGTAACGGGTATCCGAAAGAGCCATATACAGGTTTCCTAAGTTAATATTCTTCAAATATGTTGTGACATCAGTAAGATGTCTTTTATTATGCCCGAAACGAGTTTAAACACAAACTATGCCCCGTAGGGGTAGTTTGGTCATTTAAAAGGTTATAAAAGAGTCTAAGTATTTACCTGAGTTACAGGTCTGATATAATCAGAAAAAAATACTTAGTTTACTAAGTTATAACAGTAGGGTAAAGTATATATGTGAAATTTATCAATTATAACCAAACTATGCACCGTAGGGGCATTTTGGTAATTTCACATAAGCCGAAAAGCTCAAAACTGATGTCTGAGTTAAACAACTTTTGCCTACTGTTAAAATATTATAATTTACCTAAAATATCAGTAGGTATCAACCCGTGTATGTTTAAAATAGTTTTAGTACATACTATGCGTTAAAAACGCTTAATAAGGCGATTAGAAGCCATTTCCGGGTTTGATACATAAAGCTGATATTTTTATTATTCCAGAAGGCTTAAAATAATTTATTTATCATTTAAGATCAGTAGCAAAAGGTTTGGAGTCGATTAGATATGTAAAACTCATTTTATGGCCCGTAAGGGCAAAACCGACAATTACCGGATTAAGCTTACGACTATAAGTTATGCTCAGCCTAAAATTAATAAAAAATCTTCAAAAATCCCAAAATAATATATTACATCAGTGGGTAAGAAGTTTGATATCAAAAAGTGAGTTTAAATAGGCTATACGCTAATTACGCCGTTTAATTAACATAAAGCTTCTTAATTACGCTAATAAGCATAACTCTCAATCTACACCTCAAACTGATGTCAAACTTTGCATACAAGTTTATATATCAGTAGCTAAGGTTTCTACACTTTTACATTTTCACAAAACACGTTTTAAGGTGAAAAGGGCATAATGGTCAACATATGAGCAATTAACGGAATCATGCGTATTAATTGGTTAACTAATGAACCAACCTGGTCCAAATGAAGCTCTTAGGTATTTCTAAATCATACCAAAACGGGTCAGAACTGAAGTCAAAGCAAAAGTCAAAGCTTTGCGACTTTCGGTTCTGAACCGGGTCTAAACAGTAAATTGTCGGATTGAACATGTTTAGACATGTTCTTACACTAATTACCAAGTTATATTAATGATCAAACAGGTTGTATGTGTCCTACATTGCTAATCATGTATTAATTTGAAATTAAGTATCCTGTTGACTTTTTAATGACAAGTTTGACCCGACATTTGACCTAGTTAGAGTGGGAATCAGGGGGAACCCTTTTAAGGGTTTATTACCCACATAATTACCAACTTATAACTACTTTCAATTCGACTAATCACTGGACCATTAGTGATTAATCTTAAAGTCAACCGTTAATTACGACGGTTTGACTTTTAAGCTATAACTAAGCAAAAACATAACTAAGGAAGGATTAGCAAACTTACTGAAGTCCTATGCACGAAATGTGAAGCTTAGAGAGAAGTCCTTAGCTCCAGAAATGCTCAAATGTGCAGATGGAAGGTGTGAAGCATTGGTTGCAACTCATGGCCCTTTTATAGTGAATTTTTCACCATAGAATGTTGACATCTAAGTCTACCACTGACCACAATTCATCCACAAGTGTCCCTAAGTGTCTAGGACTGTTTAGGGGTCGCCCACAATGTGAAAATATCTGTTTTTGGTCGATTAAGCGCGAATACAGGCTGCTGTCTACGTATTCTGTATCTGATGGTCTGACGCGGCCCGCGTAAAGTCAGGTTAACCTTTACGCGGCCCGCCTTAGTCTTGAAATCAGATTATGCATTTTCTAGTTTTTTGCATCTTGTCCCTTGGCTCTTCGAAAGGTCAACTAAGCTTATATTTTTGCACTTTGACCCCTTCTTATTTACCTACAAGGGCTTTAAGACTTGTACCCTCTTTGACAAGTCCCTGGACATTTCTGGTTAACCCGAAAAGTCATAACTTTCAACGTTAACGCTTTAACCCCTCGCATACGAATTTGATCATAACTTTCTCATACGATAACGAAACTATATGAAATTTAAATCGTGCATTATAGTGAGCATAATTAACAGTTACAAAGCTTCGGGTTTGTCAAAAGGTCACTCAGAGGTATAACTTAAACATGTTGACACATTTAACCCCTGTAGTTCGTAATCTCTCACTTTCTTTCATAATTAGCTTCGTATGATCCATGATTTATTCGTTGGAAGGTATGAGCATCATTTAGGGTTAATGTACAATATATTTATTCACTGTTGACATTTAGAACTCGTATTTTCATATACTTTTCATGTTTGTCAACTTTAGTCCTTTCAGAACATTCTTTCACACGTTCAAACATATGACACGTGTCAACATATTATAGGACGTGAATTTTCGAGGTGTTACATTACATATATTCCTATTTTATTATGCATACATGTAACTAACACTACAATATGCATATATGCCTACAATACCATATGCATACATATTTATATTCATAACATTCCACAACATGTACACTATATGTACATATGCATATTTTAATATACCTCTTTATGATATCTATATTATACTAATATACAACACACATTTATTACATATTTTTATAACTATCCATCAACAAACCTGAACATACATCGTACTCAATACGTAATCATACATTCTCTCATAAATTTTTTACATATTTTTATTATATTATATTATATGCATATATGCATATATACCACTTTATTATGTTATTCAATACAAACAATACATCATTCATATTTATAAACATCCACTTCACTTATATAGTTATTTAACTTACACCATTCATATTCATGCAGGTTTACGCTGATATCCCATCACACACTTATACTTGTTCCTGCATGGGATTTACACGTATCGGTTATTTGTGCCGTCATATATTTTGCGTATTTTGGTTCAAATCAATTGACCGTATTCCCATCAATACATAAGTGGGCGTTGGAAACGTGATGCGGTCCCATCCAGCGTGTATAACTTATCACACATGTATTCAACAGAGATGAGTGAGACTGGTACACTAAAAACTGAAATACTTGATTTACTTACCCAATGCATGAATCGGATTGGAAAAAACCCTGATCGACTTCGTTCACTATCTACACAAATACGATCCATCAGAAATGAAATATATAAAGATTTACCTGATGAACCAGGACATAACCCAAAGGCTGCTAACATCAGTGATATACTCAACCTTCCAATTCATTCATCTTCAACAATCCAGCCGCCTATGGGCATACGAATCAAAGGTTCGGGCACCAAGAAAAGACGGGTCGGTCCGGGTGAAAAAATTGTTAAACGTCGTAAACGTCCTGCGCGTTTGTGCAACCATTGTAATAAATATGTATTTGATCATGACAGTCGTAATTGTATTAAAGTCAAAGAGGCAAAACGGGCTGCTTACAAGGCCAAATGCGATGATGCGGCTGCTGCCAACCTTGATTAAGTAAGTAAGCTCCAACTCTTCCATATCTCTCTTTCTCTCTGCAATGTAGTAGAATGATCCTACCATGCATCTTCACACATTCTTCACATCACTCTAAATCTGCACTTTACTTGTATTCTGCACTTCATTTTGATAACTGCATCAATCTGTTTAGAAACACAAGCAAGTATCTCGAAAAACCATTAGTCTTTTTCACATTTCAAGATAAACCAATATTTTATCTTAATTTACAAAAACAACAATATGTCAATTCAAAATGGAAGTCTTTTTTAAAAAAAAAATCTTTTTGGTATTTTTGATATTTTAAGAGAGCAGTAAACTATTTACAAAATTCTTATGAAAAACCAGTTATTCAGGATTCCTCATCACGTTGAGTTCAACTAAGTGTTCAAAGCGAGCCCTGTCAAAAGCTTTAGTATAAAGATCTGCCAGGTTATCTAGTGTGTCGACTTAGCACTTTGAACTTCAATTTAAATCAATCAATATAAATATATCAACAATCTCACATCCCCCTTCATATGCCTAGAGCAGCCACTATCAACATAAGTTGATAATCCTCCTTAGCAGCTCCTGCACACACCAACTAAGAAATTAGTTAGATTGGGGGACCCAAGCCTTAATGGTCTTGGGTCGTCCAAATTGTAAGAAATTGTAAATCCGATCAAGAGTGCGGAATCCTCTTGATCAGAATATAGCAGAATGAGTAGAAACAGAAAACAGCAAATCACTTTCAAACCGGGTTTACTATTGATTATCAATCAAACTGAATTACAATCAATCTAAACCCTAACTCTCCAAATTCGTCCAAGCCCTAGAACTCTCACGAAATTCCTCACACACACTGTTTTGGCTGATTAACCTAAACCCTAAAGCCTAACCTTGTTTATATAACACAAGGTTTGCTACTTGGGCCAAGGTTAAACATCATGGACTGCGAATTGGACAGGCCCAATTCGCCCCCACACACCCAATTCATTGGGTTTGGTTAGCCCAAACATTACAACTCACTAATACAAAGCTAAACCCGCTAACCGTTTATCGTTTAACTAATTACAAGATATCCAAAGACCAAATCTAAGCTGTTGTCACAAACATGCACCAACAAACTCCCCCTTGACAATAGCTTCATAAAATAACTTTGTCTTCAGTCATCTTGCAATCTTCATGTAATCTTGCACTGTCTTTGGTCTTTGGATAGCTTCAGCTTCAACAGCTTCTGTCAGCAACTGACTCCCCCTAAGCTGATGCATCCAATCACCAAATCTTCAAAAACTTTAGCGTTTGAGTAAACTCCAGTTTAGCATATGTATAGCAATCTTCAAACTCTTCACTTTGTCTGCAATGTAGAAATGAGGTTCTACCATGCATCCAATCAAACTCTCATCTTCACAGCAACTCAACACTTTAACTTCTCAGCAACATACCGCTTCAATCTGTATACTATAAAACAAACATCTCGAGAAACCATAAGAATTTTTCAACATAGTTAAATAATTATTATTATTCATGAGATTGTATCACAGATTAAGCATTTCCAATTTTTTCAACACGCAAAACTTTTTAATCACACACCCTATAACCCGCATGATTTAAAATTTTGAACTCACTTTCTAACACCGTCTCCCCCTATCAGTAACAATTCCTCCAAGAATAACAGTTTTCCGTACGTTAAGAATTTTAAACAGAAAAAGACACTATTTTTGGATTTTTATATTTTTCTGAAAGCAAGTAAATAACAAAAGCAATAAACACTCTATTTTTGTGAGAATCACCGGTAAGAAGATCATATCAGCACAATCAAACTGTTTCACGCTATTATATAATTCTCTATTTAATTTTTCGTGAAAAGCAGTCCAAGACGATTACCAGTATGTTTGTCCATTTAAACAAAATGCATGAACATTTCAAGTACCATTACCATATGATACATTAAGGTAATTTTATTACTGATATATTAGTGTGTCCCACTTCAGGATATACCCCCGCAATCAAGGTATGCACAAAGATTCATCGTAGTAGGTGAGTATACTGAAGTCATCCTTTAAGATATCCTGACAGTGCCTAGGTCTGCATATAATCTGTTTTATCATGTTTTGATTGCTTAACAATGAACACCCAAATAAATACTAATCAAATCCTGGAAATATAAACAACACACTCTATCATGCAAGTATCTTCCCTACCACATATTTCACAAGTCCAATCCAGATTTCTGAAATCTTAACTGGGAATAGGTTGAGAAGAGAACATAATAGATCTTTAGCAGAGATGGTATAATATACAGATCAAATGAGTTTTCTCAGTTTGATATAGGTTTAATGGGTTTCTTTTAGGCACTTGAGGGCCTCTTTCGGGTGTATTAGATCTATAGCGCGACAACGTACAGCTAGGTCAGCATGTATCTGGATGCAGCAGAAGCTGTCGTTGCCTAGCACCTCCAGGTTAGCATATATCTGGATGCAGCAGAGGAGGTACACGATTTTTTCAGAGAAGATTTCAGAATCAGATCAAAATTGTGTGTATCGGGACAACATACAGACATTCAAATAGAAATGAGCTAATTCCAAGTGACTTTCTTTCCTGGGGTCATGTACAATTTTAGTTCTGAACAGAAGGACAGTCAAGATATCCCCAGATGAAATAACAGTATAAAGACCCAAAACTTCAGATTTTGGCAATCTATCAACGCAAGATTTAAGTTCATTAAACCATACACCACTGATGTGTTCCCCACTCATACACAGTTCATTTAAGTTTATATCACATTGGTAAGTTGATTATTTCATGCTTTTTGCCTACTGGTACATCATATAATGAAACTGCTATCACACTTAAGCACTTTAATTTCATTTCAGTGTGACAGTCTAACTTGCCGATGTACTATCATTTCTTCTTTTTCACACAGTGATAACTCGTTTTTGATTTTCTATTTTTTATGTTTTTTATTTTTCAAATTTTTTTTTATTTTTTATTTTTAAGAAAAGCAATAAACTATTTACAAAATTCTTATGAAAAACCAGTTATTCAGGATTCCTCATCCCGTTGAGTTCAACTAAGTGTTCAAAGCGAGCCCTGTCAAAAGCTTTAGTATAAAGATCTGCCAGGTTATCTAGTGTGTCTACTTAGCACTTTGAACTTCAATTTAAATCAATCAATATAAATATATCAACAATCTCACATCCCCCTTCATATGCCTAGAGCAGCCACTATCAACATAAGTTGATAATCCTCCTTAGCAGCTCCTGCACACACCAACTAAGAAATTAGTTAGATTGGGGGACCCAAGCCTTAATGGTCTTGGGTCGTCCAAATTCACCAACTACTGTAACATCCATCCAATATCCATTACTCCTAATTGGAGTCTTGGATCTCAGACCTGTTGATGGAATTTGATTTTGATTTCCATAAGGTCTCTGGTCCTGAGGGTTCCTATATATGTTTGGACTATTTGACCTTTGAAAATTTTGATTTTGAAACCTTGAATTTTGATTCCAAGAAGCATTATTGTTGTAATTTCTAAAGCCATTGTTATAAAAAGTTCGACCACCATTATTTTAGTATCGATTTTGATATTGACCTTGACTTCTGAAATTATTAGAATTAAAATTGTTCATTCTTGGTGAACTGCTTCTAGGTCTGTCAAATCTGCCTGGTGGAGATCTAGGCTGAAATCTAGGTTGATTTCTTTGAAAATGAGGAACTTGTGGAGTTCCTTTTTCAGCCTTATCTACACCAACAGCAACATTTTCTGGTTGCTTAAGAGCAGATTTCTTTGGAGAATTTGAGCCTTTCTCCTCACTATCATCTTTCTTCTCAGGTAATTTCCCTCTCTGTTTTTCACTCATTTGTGCTTCACTCTTTTTGTTAGGACAACAGCTAGCTACATGTCCTTTAATGTGACATTTGAAGCACGATCTCCTTTTCAAAGACTTCTTAGCTGGAGTCTCTGAGGTAGATCCCTTATCAGATGGTGATGATCCCTTGGATGAACCTTGTTTAGTTTGCTTGATTTCAGATTTTTCTATGCTCTTATTTTTAGCAAACTCTACATTTGATTCATTTTCAATAACAGTTGTTTCATTTTTCATATCACTACCTTGAACAAAATTAATCTTTTTGACAAAAGCTTGATTTTTATTCTTATGCGGTGAATTTTTCCTTTTCAAAGGTTCCCTGTTATTGTTTTCCTTAGCCTCATCACTCTCAGATCCATCACCTTGACTTGATGTGGATCCGAAACTACTTGGTGCAGATGCCATAACGTTTGCTAGCTCATCTTCACTAGGCAGGAATGAATAGTTATGACTAAGAGGAGGTGGAACTTCATTAAAGCCCTGGAAGCCCACACTGGTCTTGTCATTACTCTTCTTTAACCCACCCATCATGTGTTTCATAACAAAAGTAGAGTCCCTGAATTGACCTAATTTCTTTTCAAGTTCAACAATTTTGAGTTGTGCATCTGACAACTCTTTGCATTTTTCAGAAATCTCTTTTGTTTTCTCAGCCATCATGTCATGAGCTAAGTCTATGACTTGAAGTTTTTCATTTAGTTTGCAAGTTAAAGCTTCAATTTCAGCTTCATAACCTTTTATCTTCTTCAAGTATGTAGATTCATTTCTTTTAGCAAAAAAGTTTGACTCTTTTACGTTCGACATCTCGCTTACCAGACTTTGGTTTTGTGTTCTCAACCTGTCAACGGCACCCTGTAGTTCGCGACATCTCAAACATACAGAATTAGATTGTACCTCTTTCTCATGAACTTCTGAGGTTTCATCAGCAACAACCTGTTCAGCTTCACTCTCTTTCTCTACTTCAGCAACAACATGTTCAGCTTCACTCTCTTTCTCTACTTCAACATCCACTTTTGCTTCAGCATTCTCCACTTGAGCTTCAGCATTTTTCACTTCAGATTCAGCATCACTCACAGTAGTTTCAGCCTCATCAACTGGCACTATCTCTGCCATGAATGCCTGAGTGGCACTCTCATTTCCCTGATATCGCTTTTGTAATGCATCCCACATATCCTTTGAATCAGTGTACTTTTTGAAGGTATGCTTGATGCTATCAGGTAAGGACATCTTTATTGCCGCCAAGGCTCTCTTTTCAGCATCAACCACCTGTCTCTCAGATTCATCCATCTTGTCATAAGACAGCACTAAAACCCGTCCTTCAATACTACGCGTAGGAGCAACATAGCCATCTATCATACAGTACCACATTCTGGTATCTTCACTCTTCACAAATGCCTCAAACTCCTCTTTCCAGTCAGCATATTCTTTGACATTTTTCAGCTTTGGCCAATGTTTAACAGTCTCACTGACCTTGTCCATTCTGACCATCTTTAAACACGTTTTTATCGTAACCGTGCTGATAAAACCGTACAAAATTTCTCCGAACACAGTGGTTACCAAATTACACCTTTAGAGTCGTCTCGAAAAGACGAATCCAATGATATATAATGTCAAAAACCGTATTCGGAATTTTCCAGAGTAAAAAACCGTCTCCGAAAACAGCATATTTTTTTTTTGCCCTAAAAATCCAAGGAATTTAACGGTCCAAACGGTTCTGTCTAACAAGCTACGGATCAATTTGTATTTGAAAAACAGTCAAGTTTTATCGACGCTTGCCAACAAAAATTCCACCCCTTAATTATCCTGTTAATTTCGCTGGTTTTGATGTTAATTTCGCTGGCCTCTTATGCAGTTAATTTCGCTGGTAATTATCCTGTGAATTTCGCCGATATAGTTCGCTGAACAAACAGGTCAATTTCGCTGGGTATTTTGCTATTACGACGACCAGTGAAGTCGCCGAAAACCGTGGTAATTTCGCTGTGGATAATTACACGGTTACCAAAGTCACCTTTGGATTTAACTTCGCCGGTCACCGAGATATTAAGCCCCAACTTCGCCAAGATATTAAGTCCCAACTTCGCTGATCAGTCTGCGAAATTGTTAAATTCGCTGATAGTCAAATTCGCTGGCCCAGTAAATTTAGAAACTTAATCTGTTAGAAATTCTGAAGATTCTCCAACACAAATCTGCAAAATCAAAACACCGAATCAGCACAATAATTTCGAAAATTATCAAGAACAGATGGAAAACCACGAAGAACACGAAGAACAGTCTTCGAATCTTCAAGAAATTCAACCAAAATTCTTCACACAAACAACCAAAAACTTCCCAGAAATCCTGCAAAACACCAAACAAACAAACCAGAAGATCAAAACAGCCAAATAAATTCGAAAATTTTATCAAGCCAACAAGAAATTTCGAAACCCTAATTTTTCAGGTTTCAAAATTTTCGAAAATACTTCTTGATTCTGCAGCCAACAATTCTGAACCGAGCCTTCAAGAGCCTAACGCTCTGATACCAATTGTATATCCCCTAAACGTATGGATCTTCAACAGAATTGTCAATCCGATCAAGAGTGCGGAATCCTCTTGATCAGAATATAGCAGAATGAGTAGAAACAGAAAACAGCAAATCACTTTCAAACCGGGTTTACTATTGATTATCAATCAAACTGAATTACAATCAATCTAAACCCTAACTCTCCAAATTCGTCCAAGCCCTAGAACTCTCACGAAATTCCTCACACACACTGTTTTGGCTGATTAACCTAAACCCTAAAGCCTAACCTTGTTTATATAACACAAGGTTTGCTACTTGGGCCAAGGTTAAACATCATGGACTGCGAATTGGACAGGCCCAATTCGCCCCCACACACCCAATTCATTGGGTTTGGTTAGCCCAAACATTACAACTCACTAATACAAAGCTAAACCCGCTAACCGTTTATCGTTTAACTAATTACAAGATATCCAAAGACCAAATCTAAGTTGTTGTCACAAACATGCACCAACACATAATATAACCCATACGCATATATGCATATTATAATATAACCATATGCATATATGCATATCATACTTTCATTCATATGCATACATGCATATCATACTTCAATCCATATGCATTATTGCATATCACTTGTTTTATATAAATATATATAATAAATTTTATTCTATATGCATATATACATATCCAATCACTTTATTATTAACAATCCTATATGCATATTATAATTTAATTCATATGCATATCATAATTTTCTTTATACTATTCAAGCGTTGGAAGACATGCTGCGTGCATGCGTGATTGATTTGGGTGGTAGTTGGGATAACCACTTACCACTAATTGAGTTCTCCTACAACAATAGCTACCACACCAGCATAAAGGCTACGCCTTTTGAGGCCTTATATGGTAGAAAGTGTAGAACGCCCGTTTGTTGGGCGGAAGTTGGAGATGTCCAATTATCAAGACCAGAGATAGTGTTCGAAACAACGGACAAGATTGTCCAGATTCGTGACCGTCTCAAAGCTGCCCGAGATAGGCAGAAGAGTTACGCAGATCCAAAGCGTAAAGCTATGCAATTTGAAGTAGGCGACAAAGTGTTGCTTAAAGTGTCACCCTGGAAGGGGGTGATGCGATTTGGTAAGAAAGGCAAGCTAAGCCCGAGATACATAGGACCTTTCGAGGTTATCGAACGTGTCGGGTCAGTTGCCTATAAGTTAAACTTACCTGAAGAGCTCAGTGGTATTCATAATGTATTCCACATCTGCAATCTGAAGAAGTGTTTCGCTGACGAATCACTGGTTATACCACATACAGATGTGCATATAGATGAGAGCTTAAAATTTGTGGAAAAACCATTGTCGATTGAAGATCGACAGGTTAAGAAGCTTCGGAGGAAGCATGTACCTATTGTAAAGGTCAAATGGGATGCCCGTAGAGGTCCCGAATATACGTGGGAGGTTGAATCCACCATGAAAGAAAAATACCCTCATTTGTTTCAGTAAATCTCGAGGTCGAGATTTCTTTTAAGGGGGTGAGGATGTAACACCTCGAAAATTCACGTCCTATAATATGTTGACACGTGTCATATGTTTGAAGGTGTGAAAGAATGTTCTGAAAGGACTAAAGTTGACAAACATGAAAAGTATATGAAAATACGAGTTCTAAATGTCAACAGTGAATAAATATATTGTACATTAACCCTACATGATGCTCATACCTTCAAACGAATAAATCATGGATCATACGAAGCTAATTATGAAAGAAAGTGAGAGATTACGAACTACAGGGGTTAAATGTGTCAACATGTTTAAGTTAAATCATGTATGTTTGTTACGAATATGCGTAATGCATATAAAGTATATAGAGTTGTAAAAAACAGAGTTAAAACAATTTAATTATTATTGGATAATTGAAAAAATATATGTGCATGCAGGTTGAAGATGTTTGAAACACAACATGGATTGTATGCATTGGGGCATACAATGTACACGCTAGATTTCGGGAAGGAGATATCAACGAATCTGATAGATTGTTGGTCAGCAATGTTAAATGTTAAGGAGAAAAAGATGGTGGTGAGCGGGAAAAGACGGTTGTTTTGTTATACATCAAACTTCGTAAGTGGATAGTAGGTTTATATATTAATATAAATACATATGTATAATATGCAAATGTAAACATGTGTTGGATAATAAGATAATATGTGAATATGCATATATGCATATATAGGATAACGTAATGCATATATGCATATTCACATACTATCTTATTATCCAACACATGTTTACATTTGCATATTATACATATGTATTTATATTAATATATAAACCTACTATCCACTTACGAAGTTTGATGTATAACAAAACAACCGTCTTTTCCCGCTCACCACCATCTTTTTCTCCTTAATATTTAACATTGCTGACCAACAATCTATCAGATTCGTTGATATCTCCTTCTCGAAATCTAGCGTGTACATTGTATGCCCCAATGCATACAATCCATGTTGTGTTTCAAACATCTTCAACCTGCATGCACATATATTTTTTCAATTATCCAATAATAATTAAATTGTTTTAACTCTGTTTTTTACAACTCTATATACTTTATATGCATTACGCATATTCGTAACAAACATACATGATTTAACTTAAACATGTTGACACATTTAACCCCTGTAGTTCGCAATCTCTCACTTTCTTTCATAATTAGCTTCGTATGATCCATGATTTATTCGTTTGAAGGTATGAGCATCATGTAGGGTTAATGTACAATATATTTATTCACTGTTGACATTTAGAACTCGTATTTTCATATACTTTTCATGTTTGTCAACTTTAGTCCTTTCAGAACATTCTTTCACACGTTCAAACATATGACACGTGTCAACATATTATAGGACGTGAATTTTCGAGGTGTTACATCCTCACCCCCTTAAAAGAAATCTCGACCTCGAGATTTACTGAAACAAATGAGGGTATTTTTCTTTCATGGTGGATTCAACCTCCCACGTATATTCGGGACCTCTACGGGCATCCCATTTGACCTTTACAATAGGTACATGCTTCCTCCGAAGCTTCTTAACCTGTCGATCTTCAATCGACAATGGTTTTTCCACAAATTTTAAGCTCTCATCTATATGCACATCTGTATGTGGTATAACCAGTGATTCGTCAGCGAAACACTTCTTCAGATTGCAGATGTGGAATACATTATGAATACCACTGAGCTCTTCAGGTAAGTTTAACTTATAGGAAACTGACCCGACACGTTCGATAACCTCGAAAGGTCCTATGTATCTCGGGCTTAGCTTGCCTTTCTTACCAAATCGCATCACCCCCTTCCAGGGTGACACTTTAAGCAACACTTTGTCGCCTACTTCAAATTGCATAGCTTTACGCTTTGGATCTGCGTAACTCTTCTGCCTATCTCGGGCAGCTTTGAGACGGTCACGAATCTGGACAATCTTGTCCGTTGTTTCGAACACTATCTCTGGTCTTGATAATTGGACATCTCCAACTTCCGCCCAACAAACGGGCGTTCTACACTTTCTACCATATAAGGCCTCAAAAGGCGCAGCCTTTATGCTGGTGTGGTAGCTATTGTTGTAGGAGAACTCAATTAGTGGTAAGTGGTTATCCCAACTACCACCCAAATCAATCACGCATGTACGCAGCATGTCTTCCAACGCTTGAATAGTACGCTCACTCTGGCCGTCAGTCTGAGGATGGTAAGCCGTACTGAAATTCAAACGTGTGCCCAAAGATTGCTGGAAACTCTTCCAAAAATGTGACGTGTATCTAGTATCTCGGTCAGAGATAATAGACACAGGTATGCCATGTAAGGCTACAATCTTATCCACGTATAACTGGGCTAACATGTCGGAGCTATAAGTCTCCTTGATGGGTAAGAAATGTGCTGACTTAGTCAGTCTATCAACTATAACCCATATTGTATCATTTCCTTTCCTTGTCTTAGGTAACTTGGTGATAAAATCCATAGTTACCATTTCCCACTTCCACGTAGGAAGTTCAAGCTGTTGTAGCAAGCCTGGCGGCTTTTGAGGTTCTGCTTTGACTTGCGCACAAGTCAAGCACTTAGCTACATAGGCAGCTACAGACTTTTTCAAGCCTATCCACCAATAATTTGCCCTTAGATCCTGGTAAATCTTATCAGCTCCAGGATGAACGGAATATTTAGAACTACGGGCTTCCTGGAGGATAACATCACGAAGTCCTCCATAAATTGGAACCCATATTCATCCATTTAATCTCAGAATCCCGTCCTTGCCAAGAGATAACTGTTCCTCAGTTACCCCTAGCTTCTCGTTAGGATAGTTAGCTTCCAACACAGCTTCCCTCTATGCAGCTAACAACCTTTCAGTCAAACTGTTCTTTATTTCAATGCTCTTGGCATTGATTCAGATGGGTTTCACCCTTTCCTTTCGGCTCAAGGCATCAGCGACTACATTCGCCTTGCCGGGATGGTATCTGATTTCACAATCATAATCATTCAACGTCTCCATCCATCGGCGCTGCCTCATGTTTAAATCCTTCTGATTAAACAGATGTTGAAGGCTCTTGTGATCAGAATAGATCACACACTTGATTCCATATAAATAATGCCTCCACAGTTTTAGTACGAATACAACGGCACCCAACTCCAAGTCGTGGGTGGTGTAATTCTTTTCGTGCACTTTTAACTGTCGTGAAGCGTAGGCAATAACCTTGCCTTTCTGCATAAGCACACACCCCATGCCAGTGTGTGAGGCATCGCAGTAAACTACGAATTCATCAGTACCTTCAGGCAATGTCAGTACAGGAGCATTGCTCAACTTCTGTTTAAGGATATCAAAGGATTCTTGCTACTTGGGGTCCCAAACGAACTTTACTTTCTTCTTAGTCAAGGAAGTTAGGGGTGCAGCAATCCTTGAAAAATTCTCAATGAAACGCCTGTAATATCCTGCCAATCCCAGAAAGCTACGAATCTCTGTAGGCGTCTTTGGTTCTTGCCAGTTCATAACTGCTTCAACCTTAGCGGGATCCACTTGGATACCACGCTCACTAACCACATGTCCAAGGAATTGGACTTCTCGAAGCCAGAATTCACACTTCGAGAATTTGGCATAGAGTTTCTCATGATGTAGGAGTTTGAGAATACAGCGAAGGTGTTTCTCGTGATCAGCTTGGTTCTTAGAATAAATGAGAATGTCGTCGATGAAAACGATGACGAATTTATCTAAGTACAGCTTGCAAACGCGATTCATGAGGTCCATGAACGCGGCCAGTGTATTAGTGAGCCCAAAAGGCATCACTAGGAACTCGTAATGACCATAACAAGTCCTAAATGCAGTTTTGTGTACGTCTTCATCTCTAACCTTCAGTTGATGGTAGCCTGACCTTAAGTCAATCTTTGAGAAATAACTTGCCCCTTGCAACTGATCGAACAAATCGTCGATCCTGGGCAAAGGATACCTATTCTTTATCGTGACCTTATTAAGCTCACGGTAATCGATACACAGACGCATCGATCCATCCTTTTTCTTGGCAAACAAGACAGGTGCTCCCCAAGGAGACGAACTAGGTTTTATGAAACCTTTAGCTAGCAATTCATCCAGTTGTGTCCTTAATTCCTTCATTTCCGTGGGCGCCAACCTATAAGGTGCTCTAGCAACTGGTGCTACTCCATGGATGATGTCAATTCTGAATTCCACTTGTCTATCCGGTGGCAAACCAGGTAGTTCTTCAGGAAAAACTTCTGGGTATTCAGAAATGACGGGGATGTCTTCTATCTTCGGTTTAGGTTCATCAATAATCACTTGTGCCATGTAGATGACACAACCCTTCTTTAAACACTTGGAAGCCTTAAGCATAGTCACTTGCTCAGGCAGTCCATATTGGGTATCTCCCCGAATGGTAAGTGATTCACCAGACGGAGTCTTAATCACCACTTGCTTTCTGTTGCAGACAATTTGGGCCTGGTTATGCGATAACCAGTCCATACCCAACACTATGTCAAAACCGGCTAGCTTAAATGGAAGTAGAGACAGAGGAAAAGAGTGGTTCTTAATGGATATAGCACATCCATCTAACACAGTAGAGACGGTTTCTAGGGTGCCATCTGCTAACTCCACCTCATAATTCACACTTACGGTTTTGACAGGTAATTTCAGCAATTCACAAAACTTATTATCAACGAAAGACTTATCAGCGCCTGAATCAAAAAGCACTCTTGCATAGACATCATTTACAAGGAAAGTACCTGTAATCACGTTGTCGTCTAGAACCGCTTCCCTTGCATCCATTCTAAAGACTCTAGCATTTGTCTTCTTGGTCTCTTCATGCTTCTTGGCGTATTTAGGGCAGTTGGTTTTAATGTGCCCTTTCTCATTGCAACGGTAGCACGTTGCGTCTTTCAGCTGTTTGCAATCCAAGGTCTTGTGATCCTTGGACTTGCATATCCCGCAAGCGAAAGTTCTTTGCGAGTTCGAGTCGAGTCTGCACTTTCCAAAGTGCTGTTTCTTGCAAATCTTGCACTTGGGCTTCTCACCAGACTGATGCCCATCGTTCCTTGACTCAGATCCTTTCTTGTTGTCACCGTTCCCACGGTGCTTCTTGTTCGACCTCCGTGAACTATCATCTTCACGTTTTCTCTTCTTAGCATCCTTATTCCTCAGCGATCTTTGCCTGACCGCATCAAAAGTGAGGGACAAAGATATGTCAGCTACAGATCTAAAAGTAGCTGGCCGAGAAGCCTTCACGCTTGCCTTTATCTCGGGGGCTAAACCACCGATAAAACGAGCTATTCTTTTTGGTTCCGGGGTCACCAGATACGGAACCAACCGGGACATTGTGTTGAAGCTCGTGAGGTAAGCTTGACAGTCAAGGTTTGTCATAACCAACGATAGAAAATCAAACTCTATCTTCTCCACCTCATGCTGGGGACAGTAATTTTCCCTGATGAGGGCAACAAATTGATCCCATGACATGTTGTACAATGTGATTTTCCCGGTGGCTTGAATCAGTGATCTCCACCAGGCTAAAGCCTCGCCTTTAAAAGATTGAGACACAAACTTGACTATATCCCTCTCAGCGCACCCGCTGATATCCACAACCGTGTCCATCTCGTCTAACCACGTCATGCAGTCAATGGCTCCCTTTTCCCCAGTAAAATCTCTGGGCTTGCATGAAACAAAGTATTTATAGGAGCAACCCTTGCTACGGGGTTCTTGATTTAGTACAATCTGTTGAGATGGAGCACTGTGGTGGTTTGAGGAGAGCCTATCATCATCTTTCTTGGGTTCTTCCTTCTTGGAAGGTGGCTTCGAATGCGGCGTAGATAGGGTCCTACTCCGAGTCCCACTATACTCTTCGTACTGCCGCTCCAAGGCCTTTGTAACTGCGTCGTCTACCAACGCTTTCAATTCAGCACCCGTTAAATGAACTCGGGCGTTATCAATATTCTCCACTGGATGGCTATTAATTTTGTCTGAGTTAGCCATTTTAATTGAACTGTTACAGAAAACAAGGACAATAGTTTATTTGGGAGTTTATTATGGAATTGCCCCTTAGGGTAATTCATTAACCATGGTAAACAGAGACCATATTTGGTTAATTCATTAGTCGTATTTAATTTAGGATTTCAATTATAATTTATCCTAATTATAGACAATAACAATATATATTAGCACATAAGGCCTAGTCACATTGACATTTTAAATCATAAGCCATGATTTCAGAGAATTACGGCTTTAAGGTTTGAATCATAGTTCATTACCTTTTCTGACAGGGAGTCATAGCTACCACTGTCTTTAGTCTCAGAGGACATTAACTATAGCCCGTAGGCACTTCCCTTCTAAGGGATGTTTATAATATGGTCATCTTATAGGATGATACAAGCCATGATTTCAGAGAATCTAGGCATGAAGGTTTGAACCTAGTTCATTACCTTTTTCTGACAGGGAGTCATCGCTACCGCTGTCTTTTGGCTCATATGGAAATGAGCAGGGCCCGTAGGCACCATATTACCACGTATGGTTAAAATATGATCATCTTAATTGATGATTTAACCCATGATTCAGAGATCATTTAGTTGGGTTAGGAATCTTCTAAAGAATCCTTTTATAAATGACGTGTGTGATTTTAACAATTCACATCTGCCAGGAGTGTTAACATGTTTACAGATGTTAACAGGGATTCGAATCTTTTAAACAGGTCTTACCATCATGGCCAGGTCTTTATAAGGACACTCAGGCTACGTTTCACTCTTAAGATTCTTATTCAATATTTATATAGGCATATCATTTTTAAAAAGGAATGATTTTGATTTATTTATTTCATATATAATTTATTTATGCACATAATGGCAAACATGAAATTTATAAACTTACATTCCATTAATTATCAAAATATTACATATCGCCCTAAACGAGACTTTTTAGACAACAAGTTACCCACGCAGGGGTTAAACAACAAACCTCATAATAGTCCACGCAGGGACTTTAACAATTAACATAATAGTCCACGCATGGGACTTAAACAATAACATACCCTCGTAGGGGTTAACAGAAAGATAGACCCACGCAGGGGTCAAAACAAACAAGCATACCCTCGCAGGGGTTTATACAGCAAGACAGGCCCACGCAGGGGTCAAATGATACAAGGAAATCTCAACAACAGTGGAAGGATTCAATGGTCCTTCTTGCTCCTCCCTTTTATTAGGCTCGTCAATCCTTGGAAGAAAGTCTGTCGTTCCCTGCGTTCGCGGTGAAAGTCTCGCTCAACCTGGTCCAGTCTCTGAAGAATTTCCTCCCGTTCTGGGGGAGAAAACCGTGGCGGCTGCGATTGCGTCCGTATTATAGGTCTGGCCGGTATCTGGTACCCACGAGTTGGGTACCCTACTTCCCAAGGAGCGCCATAGGGTCCTTCCGGGTTAAAGGCGTTGTAATTGGCCGCTACCATGTAAGGGTCGGCTTCAGCGTAACCGTAGTTGGTGTGAGCTGGTTGTTCAAACGGGTTGTACGCCATAGAACCCGTGTATGCTGGAATCGGGTTATCAAAACCCATCGGAGGTGGTTGCTGAGCAACTGGTTGCGAAGGTCCACCCATTTGTGGATCTTCTTGATGTGGCGGATAATGGCTGCCACTTGACTGACGAGGAGAACTAAAATGAAAGTCTCCTGCTCGCGAAGACATACGCGCTCCGGTTCTCCTACGCCTCGGCGGTTGTGGAGGTGCCGGCTGAACTGGCGGCGCAGGAGGTGGTGGCGTGACTGCCACAAACCGTGAATCCACAGAGGGATCCTGCTGCTGCTGCTGCTGGTGAGGTGATGAATGGTGCGAGGGTGTGAAGTACCACTCGTGCTGAGTAAACCTCGCCTGAAAGCTGTCTGGACCACCGTAGGGTGATCCGTGAAATGAAGAGCCATCCGAAATCTCAATGGGATGGTTCGGTGTACCACTGGCAGGTTCGACGGGATCCGTGTCCTCGTCCATATCCATAGCGTTGTCTCCTGAGAAGTGGTCCTCCGGTCCCAATGGGTTAAAACCCACTGGTTCTTGTATAAAATTTGCCGGGTTAAACCGGCCCCTAAAAACAGGTGTAGGGTCACCAAAGGAATTGTGCGTTCAGTAGCCCGGATCGTGTCCGGGTTAAAGATCAATAGACACACCACATTATTCTTTTGTGCACTGACGGGTGTACGCCTACACCCCGCGCTTAAGTCGTGGCCATTTCGTAAAATGATGCCAAGGATATCCGGGACATGGTCATTAACCCCCCAAAGGCTTTTAAGTAAACAAAACTGTTTAAACCGGCCGATCAAATTATTCAATTAACCACCTAACGATGGAAGATTTGACACCCGACCAAGCGGTATTCTATATACCGTAACCCAAGCCCGTATAGAGAAAATAAGTTAAAAGTATTTACCTGAGCAATGTAATAATCACAATAATCAAAATGCAAGTAGCTTTTACTGGTCCTCCTAATCTGGAACGAAGGTTTATAATAACCTATTAGAATCCTAACGGGTCTTTAGTTTAGCTTAAGCTTAGACCGGTTAGTTTCAAATATACGGTTCGTATGCACGATTAAGCGAAGACCGGATAGAATGTGATTTAGACCCGACATGTTCGGAGACTTGTCTTATATGGGTTTTTAACACACATTCTGGATTTTGAGATAAAACCGATAAGGTTTGACCCATTTCGGCTAATTTATGTAAACTTGTTACATAAACCGAACCGAACGCGTAATAAGCGTAACGGATATCCGTAAGAGCCATATACAGGTTTCCTAAGTTAATATGCTTCAAATATGTTGTGACATCAGTAAGATGTCTTTTATTATGCCCGAAACGAGTTTAAACACAAACTATGCCCCGTAGGGGTAGTTTGGTCATTTTAAAGGTTATAAAAGAGTCTAAGTATTTACCTGAGTTACAGGTCTGATATAATCAGCAAAAATACTTAGTTTACTAAGTTATAACAGTAGGGTAAAGTATATATGTGAAATTTATCAATTATAACCAAACTATGCACCGTAGGGGCATTTTGGTAATTTCACATAAGCCGAAAAGCTCAAAACTGATGTCTGAATTAAACAACTTTTGCCTACTGTTAAAATATTATAATTTACCTAAAATATCAGTAGGTATCAACCCGTGTATGTTTAAAATAGTTTTAGTACATACTATGCGTTAAAAACGCTTAATAAGGCGATTAGAAGCCATTTCCGGGTTTGATACATAAAGCTGATATTTTTATTATTCCAGATAGCTTAAAATAATTTATTTATCATTTAAGATCAATAGCAAAAGGTTTGGAGTCGATTAGATATGTAAAACTCATTTTATGGCCCGTAAGGGCAAAACCGACAATTACCGGATTAAGCTATAAGTTATGCTCAGCCTAAAATTAATTAAAAATCTTCAAAAATCCCAAAAAAATATATTACATCAGTGGGTAAGAAGTTTGATATCAAAAAGTGAGTTTAAATAGGCTATACGCTAATTACGCCGTTTAATTAACATAAAGCTTCTTAATTACGCTAATGAGCATAACTCTCAATCTACACCTCAAACTGGTGTCAAACTTTGCATACAAGTTTATATATCAGTAGCTAAGGTTTCTACACTTTTACATTTTCACAAAACACGTTTTAAGGTGAAAAGGGCATAATGGTCAGCATATGAGCAATTAACGGAATCATGCGTATTAATTGGTTAACTAATGAACCAACCTGGTCCAAATGAAGCTCTTAGGTATTTCTAAATCATACCAAAACGGGTCAGAACTGAAGTCAAAGCAAAAGTCAAAGCTTTGCGACTTTCGGTTCCGAACCGGGTCTAAACAGTAAATTGTCGGATTGAACATGTTTAGACATGTTCTTACACTAATTACCAAGTTATATTAATGATCAAACAGGTTGTATGTGTCCTACATTGCTAATCATGTATAAATTTGAAATTAAGTATCCTGTTGACTTTTTAATGACAAATTTGACCCGACATTTGACCAAGTTAGAGTGGGAATCAGGGGGAACCCTTTTAAGGGTTTATTACCCACATAATTACCAACTTATAACTACTTTCAATTCGACTAATCACTGGACCATTAGTGATTAATCTTAAAGTCAACCGTTAATTACGACGGTTTGACTTATAAGCTATAACTAAGCAAAAACTTAACTAAGGAAGGATTAGTAAACTTACTGAAGTCCTATGCACGAAATGTGAAGCTTAGAGAGAAGTCCTTAGCTCCAGAAATGCTCCAATGTGCAGATGGAAGGTGTGAAGCATTGGTTGCAACTCATGGCCATTTTATAGTGAATTTTTCACCATAGAATGTTGACATCTAAGTCTACCACTGACCACAATGCATCCACAAGTGTCCCTAAGTGTCTAGGACTGTTTAGGGGTCACCCACAATGTGAAAATATCTGTTTTTGGTCGATTAAGCGCGAATACAGGCTGCTGTCTACGTATTCTGTATCTGATGGTCTGACGCGGCCCGCGTAAAGCCAGGTTAACCTTTACGCGGCCCGCCTTAGTCTTGAAATCAGATTATGCATTTTCTAGTTTTTTGCATCTTGTCCCTTGGCTCTTCGAAAGGTCAACTAAGCTTATATTTTTGCACTTTGACCCCTTCTTATTTACCTACAAGGGCTTTAAGACTTGTACCCTCTTTGCCAAGTCCCTGGACATTTCAGGTTAACCCAAAAAGTCATAACTTTCAACGTTAACGCTTTAACCCCTCGCATACGAATTTGATCATAACTTTCTCATACGATAACGAAACTTTATGAAATTTATATCGTGCATTCTAGTGAGCATAATTAACAGTTACAAAGCTTCGGGTTTGTCAAAAGGTCACTCAGAGGTATAACTTAAACATGTTGACACATTTAACCCCTGTAGTTCGTAATCTCTCACTTACTTTCATAATTAGCTTCGTATGATCCATGATTTATTCGTTTGAAGGTATGAGAATCTTGTAGGGTTAATGTACAATATATTTATTCACTGTTGACATTTAGAACTCGTATTTTCATATACTTTTCATGTTTGTCAACTTTAGTCCTTTCAGAACATTCTTTCACACGTTCAAACATATGACACGTGTCAACATATTATAGGACGTGAATTTTCGAGGTGTTACATTACATATATTCCTATTTTATTATGCATACATGTAACTAACACTACAATATGCATATATGCCTACAATACCATATGCATACATATTTATATTCATAACATTCCACAACATGTACACTATATGTACATATGCATATTTTAATATACCGCTTTATGATATCTATATTATACTAATATACAACACACATTTATTACATATTTTTATAACTATCCATCAACAAACCTGAACATACATCGTACTCAATACGTAATCATACATTCTCTCATAAATTTTTTACATATTTTTATTATATTATATTATATTATATGCATATATGCATATATACTCTTTATTTTGTTATTCAATACAAACAATACATCATTCATATTTATAAACATCCACCTCACTTATATAGTTATTTAACTTACACCATTCATATTCATGCAGGTTTACGCTGATATCCCATCACACACTTATACTTGTTCCTGCATGGGATTTACACGTATCGGTTATTTGTGCCGTCATATATTTTGCGTATTTTGGTTCAAATCAATTGACCGTATTCCCATCAATACATAAGTGGGCGTTGGAAACGTGATGCGGTCCCATCCAGCGTGTATAACTTATCACACATGTATTCAACAAAGATGAGTGAGACTGGTACACTAAAAACTGAAATACTTGATTTACTTACCCAATGCATGAATCGGATTGGCAAAAACCCTGATCGAATTCGTTCACTATCTACACAAATACGATCCATCAGAAATGAAATATATAAAGATTTACCTGATGAACCAGGACATAACCCAAAGGCTGCTAACATCAGTGATATACTCAACCTTCCAATTCATTCATCTTCAACAATCCAGCCGCCTATTGGCATACGAAACAAAGGTTCGGGCACCAAGAAAAGACGGGTCGGTCCGGGTGAAAAAATTGTTAAACGTCGTAAACGTCCTGCGCGTTTGTGCAACCATTGTAATAAATATATATTTGATCATGATAGTCGCAATTGTATTAAAGTCAAAGAGGCAAAACGGGCTGCTTACAAGGCCAAATGCGATGCTGCGACTGCTGCCAACCTTCCTCCTCCCCGATATGATGTATCGGACAATGAATTCGATGTTGAACCTACATATGCATCTTCCGATTCTGGTGAAGAGTTCTACAACGACAACCCTATTGATATAGTGTACGATACGATTGCAACAAATACTCAACAAGTCAACCCGGCACCTTCAAAAACATCTAACCAACCCATTAGACGTTCGTCCAGAACCCGTCGTGACCCCAACTATGTTTACAATACTGAATCAGAAGACGATGTTTGATATGTTTTTCCCCTGTTTGAACTTTGCATTTTTATTAGCAACATTTGATAATCTTTTTATTTGTCTCAACTATATCAAACATATCGTTTATCATGTGTTACATTCTGTTGTGTTTAGTTTTTCAGTTTCATTCACATTTTAACATGCATATCGTTACAATCAATGTTTACATGTTTAAATATGCATATATGAATAACTTAAATATATATATATATATATATATATATATATATATATATAGGGTGAGGTTCCAGCGTGAACAACCTCCCCTGCGTGAACATATCTGGACCGTTGATTAATATGATCTTGATAATTTAAATTAGTGGCATAATTGTAATTAATAGGTTACTTTTTATTGTTTTATTAAAAGCAAAAGGGTAAAATTGTAATTAGATTAATTACTCTATTAAAGAAAAGTGCAAGATTATTTCCATAATTAAAGATGAAATCCCGTAATTGTCTATTATTTTGTTACTCAAATATTGTCATATCCCATTTAAAAGGAAATGTACGTAATGTGTGTGTAATTTTCTTGAATTTAATTAAACGCTTTCATAATTAATTCACATATTAGAAAACTTAGTGCATACTTTACATACTTAGTACATCTGTGTACAGTTCTATAGATTAATTTTGTATGGTTTTCATTAGCTCGGCCCGCAGAGTCCACCAGGATTTCTGTGCACTACAAGTCGTTATTACGTGGGCCCCCGTAATAATAAATTATCTTGCACAGTTACCCCAATTTTCTCTCGTCCAAGCAGATGATCATTCAAGGAGGGGACACTACTGTCCTTATACCTCTTGTCATGGAAAGGACCATTGCAGTGGTCCACGCGCTAACACTCGTTGTTGTTACGCGCGAATAGGCACGATGATTAGATGGACTAGAGAGAATTCCTAGTATTTGGAGGGGCACCTTCATGATGAATACTTCATCTTCCTTTTCTGGTCAAGTGCGTCGTCAATCTTGCTTCACATAAGCCGCAGGGATCTCGTCCCGTTGATTGAGAATTCGATCAAGGTTGCCGCCTCTGCCTCGTCATCATCACCGTAGTTAGGCACCTTCACGATCGAGAGGGAAGAGCAGCCATCTCCTACGGAAGCAAGCTCAGCATCTTGTTTGGTAATCACTCCCAGCCATGAGCTTTGCAAAGGATGCGAGGTCGGTAGCTTCATCGTGCGAGTCACGTAGTAATAGGAGTCGGAGTCGAAAGTATTTTATTCACGTCAATAATCATTCCGTACACTTATTTGTATGTTTGTATATCAATAACATATATGCTACTTAGCATAATCAAGCATTTTAATGCATTATATCACGTATAACTCTCGTTTTTGGGGGTCATTTTGTTTTTGGCATGTCTAACTCGTGTAGACTATGCTTTGGTTGGCACCTTATTTTAAAGGTATTCCTCACTAATGTCCTTGCCTTGTCACTTTTTGAGAAGTGTCTGACTTGTGGATCTTGGCGCTTTCGTGAATGCAATGAAAACCTTTTTGTAAAATGTTTTCGTGAGAGAACTCTAGTGATTGTAGTCTAGACTCGAGAAAGAATCCTAGTTCACTACAATCGAAGCTCTGATACCAAACTGTCACACCCTGTCTTTTGCGGAAGCGTATGATGTGTGACTAGCTTGTTATCATTGCATTCAATCGTAATAAACAACTACATGATCAAAACGATGTTCATCCATTCATGAAAATTTGAGTATTACAAACACTTGTTATTTAAGTTTTCAAAACACGACCTTTGACAAGGTTACTATTCAACAAAAGTGGATGACAACTAAACTTGTAGTCTACTTCTAGTTACGACACTTGCGCCCAAGATCCATCCTGTCACCTGAAATACATGTAATTTTGGAAAACATCAACATAAAGTTGAGCGAGTTCATGCGTTTTTGTATTTCACATTTTTATACTTTGTATGAAAACATAGTATGTGTCATATATAATTCAAGTCTTTCTTGAGTACCCCACATACTCAAGTATAATCCCGTTTTCTTGAGTACCCCACGTACTCAAGTGTCATTCAAGTTTTCTTGTGTACCCCACGTTTTAAATGATTGTTTATACAAGGACATTAAGGCACGTGAGGACATAAGGAGCATTAGTATATTCTCCTTCAAGGCATGTGAGGACATAGGGAGCATTAGTATTTTCTCCCTCAAGGCATGTGAGGCCATAGGAAGCATTAGTATATTCTTCCTCTAACTATGTCGATTTCCCTCGACTGTGTCGATTTCCCTTGACTGTGTCGATTACCCTCGACTGTGTCGATTACCCTCGACTGCGTCGATTTCCCTCGACTGGGACACCGAAGCACTCAAGAGGTCACATAAGGACCATGAGTGGGGCTCGGCCGTACCCGTTAGATCTAACCCTCGTCCCTAATTAATGATTGTTTTTAATGGCTTGGTACTAGTATTCACCAAGACTTTATGGCATCTTTTGTATTAGTCTATGCTCACATGATCTAGTATTTTCTAGGCTTTTCTTAAAGCTCATCATATTGCACTCACCACGAGTGCTTCTCGTATTCTCAAATCATATTGCACTCGGTTCTCGTTCTCACCAAGAGTGCTTCTTGTATTTTTACCCTTTGTAAAAATTATAATATTTGTAACATGTATTTCACCCCCGAGAGTTATAAAAACTGAAAACAGTTAAAGAAAAGGGGGAACATGAACTCACAACTTTGCGTTCCTGCGTCGTAAACTTCACCGGATTTGCTTATCTAGCGTCGTGACCTATACGTGTTTTCTTAACGTTAGTCACTAGACTTGTATCGCACAAGTACAGTCACTATCTCTTGTGTACGTATTCTTGTGTTAAAAATAACTTATATTTTTAACTACGTATCTTACTTATATTATTTTCTCTAAAATTAATATAAGTATCTCGTGTTTTGCACTTTGCACCCGAATTATGTATCTGGTATGTTGCATGTGTATTTTTATGTTTATACTCCTCATGAGTGTTTAGTGTATTTTTAGGTCTTAATACACTAGCACGTATAACACATACTTTATACACTTAGCACAAAAGTTGGTGATAAAATAATATATATTTTTCTCTCAAAAATATACATACTTATATCCATTTTTATTCTTGAAGAAATCCTCATTTCTTATCACCAAAAATTAGGGAAACCTTGGTAATACTTTAAATACATTTTTAGGGAATAAGTTTCCCAAAAACTTATATTTTTCTAAGTGTCAAAATTTATAAAAATTTTGACAGAGTTTCCCCTAAAAATGGAGGTTTCCCATGTTTTCAAAACATGTGTTTATTTTCTTTTAAATCGTCAACAACAATTATCAACAATAATCACTAATTTCTCCATTTCATGAACTTGAATATTTACAAAAATGTGTAGTAACTTACTAGCACATTTAGTAAGTCTTGTTATCTTTAAAAATAAGTTTAGTTTCTTAAAAACTTTATTTTTAAAGAATATGAAGTTTCACAACTTCTAGTCGGTTTTTACGAAAATTATTTCTTTGTTAAAACTTTTGTTACACAAGTGTCCACACACTTGTTTGTTCATAAAAACACCTCTACTTCATGAAAGATCCGGTTTTAAAACAAGACTAATATTTTTGCTTGGTTCTTCCGAAAAACCACTTGTAGATCTTTAGATCTACATGTTTAGAGTCTTATTTTACAAGAAAAAATACTTTTACTCAAGTTCATGTTTAGTGTGTAGTAGAGTTTCATCATTTAACCCTTTTCATTCTTAACATATACTATGTCATGTTTCATGAACATGACTAATCCGGGTTAGATGATGATCCGAGCTACCACAACATAGATCGGCACTAAATAATCACCACAAAACAAGTCTTACAAGTTTTACACAACTATACTTCTTTTATCCAACAAGTTCATCATTTTTATAAGACTTTAAACTATGTTCTTTAGTGTTCTTAACTTTTAACCATTAAACCACCTATTAACCATCATAAACAAGAACAAGATGATGATTAGAAGCACTTACTACTAGCACAAGGCTAGGGAAGTTCAAGAGGACAAATGAAGTGGTTAAAAGAAGATAAGAGAGGTCCTTGAGCTTCCGAACATGCCAAGCTCGTTCGTATGATCTCTAGCACCCTTGGATGTATGTAGATTGCTTGGAAGATGAAGTGATAATGGTGGTTGTAGGGTTGTTGATCTCGGCCGAAGGTAAGCAAGAAGGAGAGAGGTGTGTGTGTGTTTTGATGGGTGTAGGAAATGAAGTTATGACCATGTGGGTATTCTTATAATCCAATTCTAGGCCTTAACCTTTGTGTAATATGTTCACAATATGGAAACAAGATCCAATAAAATATGAGATTAAAATCCCATGTGGGATTATGTCTCCCAACCGTCCAACATTGGGGGGGGGGGGGGTATTGGTTGCATTCTAATTGCTAGTTACTTAAACTAGTTACATGTTAAGTATTAGGTTTAGTGGTTTGAGCATGTTAAGTAATATATAGTGCGTTAGGGTGTTCGGGGACCCTAACTAGCTTAGAAAAATAAAAACAATGCTTCTAGCATTATTTTGGTATTCCGGGTAATATCCGGTTGTTCGGTTAGACACTGGTTCGTTAAAGCGCTAAATTACACTTTTTAGTGTCTTTTAAGTACCCTTCTTGTACCCTTCCAATTCCCAACACTTAGGGAAATATTCTGGATAATAAAACGACATTTCAGCAAAATATTCATATGTTTAAATGCTGAATTATTGCTGAATTATATAAATTCTGCACTTAAAGTGCGTTTCGGGTGCTTTTTAGTGCTTATTTTTGCTTTCGCAATGTATATATATTAAACCCTTATATGTACTCTTGGGTTTTAGTGAATTCTTGCTGTCGGACCTACACCTAGGCTCCAATTTTAATGTCTGACTGCTTTCTGCAGTTCTGTTGACACGATGTGTCTTACCGGTGAGTGTACTAATATTTCTGACGCAACGCTCTAGTTTATGCATAAAGCTATATTTTGTAGCACAAAATGTGCATGAATTCTCTTGCATGGAATTCAGAAATTTATTTTTCTGGTAAACTAGATCATGTACAGTCATTAAAGCACAAATTACTGTTCATCTAGTGTACGAAATGTACGGAAAAGTGACGGTTGTCACAGTCTCCCCCCGTTAAAAGAATTTCGTCCCGAAATTCAAGCGATGCCATCGGTCGCAGGGGAGTTGTGAAACCAATATGGTCACTTAGATTCATGATTTGTCTTCACGTTCCCATGAAATCTCTGGGTCATGTCATGAATTCTATCATTCTCAAGTAAGTCGATCATGACTTTTCTGTATCTTGTGGACTCTTGGTCCATAACCTCAACAGGTTTCTATAATATCACGGACTCTTGGTCCAAAACCTTAACATGTTTCTATAGTAATTCTTGTCGTTTGTCATTGACGTGAATTTTATTTGTGGGAACAACGACTGTTCCTTAAGTCAGACTCCTCTACAGACTAGACACATGAATGTGTCGCGATCACTACTGATCTTTTTCTGGGAGCTTCATCTTGTGAGCAATGGTTCTGATCCCTACACCGGGGATTCAACCTCTTTCGTTTTTCAACTCACATTACACCTTCTCTAGGCGAGGCTCTCATTTAAGCCATACTTCTTGTCTCAAATTCTTTCGACTTCTGCCGCTCATCGGCATAATCTTTCTGTATTCTACGGGCTGTCCTGATATGATTACATATCTGAACGATCTGGCCTCTAGTTTTCCTGGGCCATCTCGGGCCAGTTGATTGTTTATTTTTGGTCTCCGTTCAACATGACGGGAATTTACTCATTATGTTCTGTCTAAAGCTTTACACAAAGCGGTTTAGACGGCGGTGTGATAGATACCGTTGTAGGAAAACTCCACTAAGGGCAAGTGAGTGTTCCGAATTTTCATCAAAGTTTATCACACAAGCACGTATTGTGTTCATACAGTCTGCATTGTTCAGCAGCTCAGTTCATAATCAAGTTCTTACGATCATCGGTGTGCTGCAACCCTTGTGATCAACAAAGATCGTGCAACGTTTTCTTTCAGGTAGTGACGTCCAGTTTGCGGCGCTCAATTATTATATCTATCTCAAGATCTCTTCTCATGATTCCTTAATCAATGTGCCGCGTGTGCAATGTCGTGGTCTCGTTGCATCGACGTACAATCGAGACTTTGTCGAGAGACGTCACATAATTGCAACTCTAGCTCCTTAGCTCTTGGTTGCAGGGTTGGCATGAATTTCGTTCTTATCCACCATGTATCTTAAAGTTCTCCCTTCGCGAACTCGAAATCTGCTTTTCATCATCATTGCACATAACTGTGCTTTCTCTAAGAGTTGCAAGGTAAATTGCGGCTGTTGCTCACGACCTTCCTTGGTCGTTGGCCATATAAGAATGTAGTCAATAAGTATATGACTTATCCAGGTATGGCTCACACGTTCGATTCATGATGTCCATGAATATTGTCGATGCATGTGTTAAGCCAAATGATACGACAAGGATCTCGTAATGCTCGAAGCAAGTCCTAAAGGTCGTTTTAGGGATATTTCCTCTTGTATTCATAGTGGAGGACCTCTTGTCCTCAAGTTGATCTTTGAGTGGTAACTGGAACCTTACGATTGGCTCATTTGTGTCATCAGTCCTTGGCAAAGGATTCTGATTCTCAATTTTCTGAAGTTTATGTAGAGTGGAGACTACCAACTTTCTCCTTGTCTCCTTAACTAAGGATGTTATGTCCTTAATTTCCTCTGTCTAGCAGCTCTTGCAGTTATATCAGAGGTTCATGCTTCCCTGGTGAAGCTAGTCGGTATGGCGTCATTCGTCACTGGTGCTGCTCCTGGCACGCGATTTATCCTGAACTCCTCTCGTCGCTACAGAGAGGCGTTCCTAGAAAGTCTTCCAAAAAGGCTATTGGGACTTCTTCCGTCATGGGGATGTTCTCAGGCTCTGCAGTCTACTCGGAGGCGTTTCTATGACCAATGAGGGACGTCGTAGATCTGCTGCCTTGTGGGGTCTAGCATCCTTGCACCTATTGCAGGAAAGTTGGGTTTCATCATCCGCAAGAGGGATGCGTCTGATTTTCTCATATCGAACGACTTCAGCTGTATACTTGGATTTCTGATCCATGCTGACTATCATATTATGACTTCGCGAGTCAATGGTAACAGAAGGTTCCGACCTTCTGAGTTCCTAGAATATAATTCCTTACTTGCTTCGTCTGTTTAAACTAGCCTTCTATATGCCCATTTCTTAAGAATATAGGACGTCTATTTTACTTGAAACTAGGCCAAGCAGTTTCTTAAGTTCTAAGCATGTAAGGTTAAAGTTGATGCCAGTATTAATTAAAAGTAGATGCGTTAGGTTGGTTAATAGGGAACGTACCCGTAACCGCATCTGGATCCTGGCGTGCTTCACGAGTTTCAATCGTGAAAAACCTTCCTTGTTTGTTTCTTCTTAGGGCAATCTTTCCTAAAGTGCCCTGCTTCACCACATCTGTAGCAACCCGGTATTCTCTTATTTCTCCCATCTGGGTCCTTTGCCCAACAGGCAACCTTACTGTGCCCTTCTTTTCCACACTTTCCGCACTTAGGCCTCGGACATTGACCTTCATGGTGGAAATTGCATTCTCCGCACTTCGGTTTAGTCCCCGAGTATATTCTACCACCGGCCTTATTAGTGGCTCCATCAGTTTTCCTGTCACGTGGCGGATTCACTTTCTTTCTTTTGTTTGCTTTAGAGCTTCCATAGCTGACTCGTGTGCCCACCTTTAGGTTCGAAGACTTCCTTTTCTTATTGCCTGATGACTCCACATGAGTCTCTTTCTTGTTATCCTCAGATTCCGAAAATTTTCCAGCACGTAGAGCTTCTTCAGTAAGCGTAACGCTTAAATCGATAGCCTCCGCGATAGTTGGAGGCCTTGAGGTAGTAACCAAGCTCCTGATCTGAGGTGCAAGTCCCCAAATGAATCGTTCAACCCTTTTGAATTCCGGTTTGACTAAGTAGGGGACGACCCTAGACAAGTCGTGAAATCGTTGGACGTATTCAGGAATCTTCGGTCCGTCCATTTTCAAGTTCCAGAACTCCACCTCAAGCTTCTGGATTTCAGCCCTAGAACAGTATTTCTTTTCCATCATTTCCTTGAGCTCGTCCCAGCTCAGTGCATAAGCAGCATCTGCACCAAGGGTCTGAACCTGAAGGTTCCACCAGGAGAGTGCGCCATCTAGGAAT
The DNA here is from genome assembly GCA_030545235.1 of Helianthus tuberosus. Lineage (NCBI taxonomy): Eukaryota > Viridiplantae > Streptophyta > Magnoliopsida > Asterales > Asteraceae > Helianthus > Helianthus tuberosus. The sequence goes on along the minus strand of CM060412.1, from coordinate 14,334,848 downwards.
AACCCGGAGATATAGGTAACACTCTGTTGGGGTGAACAGTTACTCATTCTTAGAACTGAGTCAGTCTTTTCTGTCCAACGAACAAATGCAACGGCGCCTCCTGTTCCGTCAAAGGTTAATGGTTTGCAGTCCAGGAACTGCTTAAAGGTGCAGCTAGTTGGAGGGTTATTTTCGGTAGTGCCATCGCTGTGCTTAGAGCGGAGGGCTTCATGCCGCGCAATTGCTTGTGAGATGCGTTCTTGCAGCTCAGCTTCTGTCCTTGGCAACGTACTGGTGTTTGTGTCTCGCCTGGGCGGCATTCTCTTCTGCCAAAATGGTATGAAGTAGGTTAGACAACATTCCAATTGTCTATGAGATACATAGCACCATAAGCCATTATGTAATCACCCAATTTCACACGTATATATAATCAGTGTATAAGCGAGGAAACAATTATTGAGCCTTCACATAGGCTTGCCAACTTGGCTTATTGTTTGAAATGAACTCGAGGCTACATCGCCTTGGTCATTCAAGTTTTAGTTATTTCCTGCTACATTGGTTTTCTTAGGTCTTTAGCTTTACGGGTGCGTATATTTTCCCTTAGATGGGGTTGTCCGTGTCGAGGTGGTAGAGAGTGTATCGTCACTGATTCTTCCGGAATGTCATTCCACCTCTCTTGCTTAAATATCGTTTTCTCAAACGTCTCATATGCCGGTAGAAGTGTCAGTCACGAAGTAGGCTAAGACAGGCTTCCTACTTTCTAACGTGCTAAAGCACTGATCTATGTGTTGTTCTACCAGATGAAGGTGAGGACACCTATAGATTAATTTTGTATGGTTTTCATTAGCTCGGCCCGCAGAGTCCACCAGGATTTCTGTGCACTACAAGTCGTTATTACGTGGGCCCCCGTAATAATAAATTATCTTGCACAGTTACCCCAATTTTCTCTCGTCCAAGCAGATGATCATTCAAGGAGGGGACACTACTGTCCTTATACCTCTTGTCATGGAAAGGACCATTGCAGTGGTCCACGCGCTAACACTTGTTGTTGTTACGCGCGAATAGGCACGATGATTAGATGGAATAGAGAGAATTCCTAGTATTTGGAGGGGCACCTTCATGATGAATACTTCATCTTCCTTTTCTGGTCAAGTGCGTCGTCAATCTTGCTTCACATAAGCCGCAGGGATCTCGTCCCGTTGATTGGGAATTCGATCAAGGTTGCCGCCTCTGCCTCGTCATCATCACCGTAGTTAGGCACCTTCACGATCGAGAGGGAAGAGCAGCCATCTCCTACGGAAGCAAGCTCAGCATCTTGTTTGGTAATCACTCCCAGCCATGAACTTTGCAAAGGATGCGAGGTCGGTAGCTTCATCGTGCGAGTCACGTAGTAATAGGAGTCGGAGTCGAAAGTATTTTATTCACGTCAATAATCATTCCGTACACTTATTTGTATGTTTGTATATCAATAACATATATGCTACTTAGCATAATCAAGCATTTTAATGCATTATATCACGTATAACTCTCGTTTTTGGGGGTCATTTTGTTTTTGGCATGTCTAACTCATGTAGACTATGCTTTGGTTGGCACCTTATTTTAAAGGTATTCCTCACTAATGTCCTTGCCTTGTCACTTTTTGAGAAGTGTCTGACTTGTGGATCTTGGCGCTTTCGTGAATGCAATGAAAACCTTTTTGTAAAATGTTTTCGTGAGAGAACTCTAGTGATTGTAGTCTAGACTCGAGAAAGAATCCTAGTTCACTACAATCGAAGCTCTGATACCAAACTGTCACACCCTGTCTTTTGCGGAAGCGTATGATGTGTGACTAGCTTGTTATCATTGCATTCAATCGTAATAAACAACTACATGATCAAAACGATGTTCATCCATTCATGAAAATTTGAGTATTACAAACACTTGTTATTTAAGTTTTCAAAACACGACCTTTGACAAGGTTACTATTCAACAAAAGTGGATGACAACTAAACTTGTAGTCTACTTCTAATTACGACACTTGCGCCCAAGATCCATCCTGTCACCTGAAATACATGTAATTTTGGAAAACATCAACATAAAGTTGAGCGAGTTCATGCGTTTTTGTATTTCACATTTTTATACTTTGTATGAAAACATAGTATGTGTCATGTATAATTCAAGTCTTTCTTGAGTACCCCACGTACTCAAGTATAATCCCGTTTTCTTGAGTACCCCACGTACTCAAGTGTCATTCAAGTTTTCTTGTGTACCCCACGTTTTAAATGATTGTTTATACAAGGACATTAAGGCACGTGAGGACATAAGGAGCATTAGTATATTCTCCTTCAAGGCATGTGAGGACATAGGGAGCATTAGTATTTTCTCCCTCAAGGCATGTGAGGCCATAGGAAGCATTAGTATATTCTTCCTCTAACTATGTCGATTTCCCTCGACTGTGTCGATTACCCTCGACTGCGTCGATTTCCCTCGACTGGGACACCGAAGCACTCAAGAGGTCACATAAGGACCATGAGTGGGGCTCGGCCGTACCCGTTAGATCTAACCCTCGTCCCTAATTAATGATTGTTTTTAATGGCTTGGTACTAGTATTCACCAAGACTTTATGGCATCTTTTGTATTAGTCTATGCTCACATGATCTAGTATTTTCTAGGCTTTTCTTAAAGCTCATCATATTGCACTCACCACGAGTGCTTCTCGTATTCTCAAATCATATTGCACTCGGTTCTCGTTCTCACCAAGAGTGCTTCTTGTATTTTTACCCTTTGTAAAAATTATAATATTTGTAACATGTATTTCACCCCCGAGAGTTATAAAAACTGAAAACAGTTAAAGAAAATGGGGAACATGAACTCACAACTTTGTGTTCCTGCGTCGTAAACTTCACCGGATTTGCTTATCTAGCGTCGTGACCTATACGTGTTTTCTTAACGTTAGTCACTAGACTTGTATCGCACAAGTACAGTCACTATCTCTTGTGTACGTATTCTTGTGTTAAAAATAACTTATATTTTTAACTACGTATCTTACTTATATTATTTTCTCTAAAATTAATATAAGTATCTCGTGTTTTGCACTTTGCACCCGAATTATGTATCTGGTATGTTGCATGTGTATTTTTATGTTTATACTCCTCATGAGTGTTTAGTGTATTTTTAGGTCTTAATACACTAGCACGTATAACACATACTTTATACACTTAGCACAAAAGTTGGTGATAAAATAATATATATTTTTCTCTCAAAAATATACATACTTATATCCATTTTTATTCTTGAAGAAATCCTCATTTCTTATCACCAAAAATTAGGGAAACCTTGGTAATACTTTAAATACATTTTTAGGGAATAAGTTTCCCAAAAACTTATATTTTTCTAAGTGTCAAAATTTATAAAAATTTTGACAGAGTTTCCCCTAAAAATGGAGGTTTCCCATGTTTTCAAAACATGTGTTTATTTTCTTTTAAATCGTCAACAACAATTATCAACAATAATCACTAATTTCTCCATTTCATGAACTTGAATATTTACAAAAATGTGTAGTAACTTACTAGCACATTTAGTAAGTCTTGTTATCTTTAAAAATAAGTTTAGTTTCTTAAAAACTTTATTTTTAAAGAATATGAAGTTTCACAACTTCTAGTCGGTTTTTACGAAAATTATTTCTTTGTTAAAACTTTTGTTACACAAGTGTCCACACACTTGTTTGTTCATAAAAACACCTCTACTTCATGAAAGATCCGGTTTTAAAACAAGACTAATATTTTTGCTTGGTTCTTCCGAAAAACCACTTGTAGATCTTTAGATCTACATGTTTAGAGTCTTATTTTACAAGAAAAAATACTTTTACTCAAGTTCATGTTTAGTGTGTAGTAGAGTTTCATCATTTAACCCTTTTCATTCTTAACATATACTATGTCATGTTTCATGAACATGACTAATCCGGGTTAGATGATGATCCGAGCTACCACAACATAGATCGGCACTAAATAATCACCACAAAACAAGTCTTACAAGTTTTACACAACTATACTTCTTTTATCCAACAAGTTCATCATTTTTATAAGACTTTAAACTATGTTCTTTAGTGTTCTTAACTTTTAACCATTAAACCACCTATTAACCATCATAAACAAGAACAAGATGATGATTAGAAGCACTTACTACTAGCACAAGGCTAGGGAAGTTCAAGAGGACAAATGAAGTGGTTAAAAGAAGATAAGAGAGGTCCTTGAGCTTCCGAACATGCCAAGCTCGTTCGTATGATCTCTAGCACCCTTGGATGTATGTAGATTGCTTGGAAGATGAAGTGATAATGGTGGTTGTAGGGTTGTTGATCTCGGCCGAAGGTAAGCAAGAAGGAGAGAGGTGTGTGTGTGTTTTGATGGGTGTAGGAAATGAAGTTATGACCATGTGGGTATTCTTATAATCCAATTCTAGGCCTTAACCTTTGTGTAATATGTTCACAATATGGAAACAAGATCCAATAAAATATGAGATTAAAATCCCATGTGGGATTATGTCTCCCAACCGTCCAACATTGGGGGGGGGGGGTATTGGTTGCATTCTAATTGCTAGTTACTTAAAGTAGTTACATGTTAAGTATTAGGTTTAGTGGTTTGAGCATGTTAAGTAATATATAGTGTGTTAGGGTGTTCGGGGACCCTAACTAGCTTAGAAAAATAAAAACAATGCTTCTAGCATTATTTTGGTATTCCGGGTAATATCCGGTTGTTCGGTTAGACACTGGTTCGTTAAAGCGCTAAATTACACTTTTTAGTGTCTTTTAAGTACCCTTCTTGTACCCTTCCAATTCCCAACACTTAGGGAAATATTCTGGATAATAAAACGACATTTCAGCAAAATATTCATATGTTTAAATGCTGAATTATTGCTGAATTATATAAATTCTGCACTTAAAGTGCGTTTCGGGTGCTTTTTAGTGCTTATTTTTGCTTTCGCAATGTATATATATTAAACCCTTATATGTACTCTTGGGTTTTAGTGAATTCTTGCTGTCGGACCTACACCTAGGCTCCAATTTTAATGTCTGACTGCTTTCTGCAGTTCTGTTGACACGATGTGTCTTACCGGTGAGTTTACTAATATTTCTGACGCAACGCTCTAGTTTATGCATAAAGCTATATTTTGTAGCACAAAATGTGCATGAATTCTCTTGCATGGAATTCAGAAATTTATTTTTCTGGTAAACTAGATCATGTACAGTCATTAAAGCACAAATTACTGTTCATCTAGTGTACGAAATGTACGGAAAATTGACGGTTGTCACAGTTATCATGATCAAATTTTGAATCAAACCAAACAATTTTCCCCATAGATAAACTAGCATCAGATCTGGAAGAACTTGAACAACTTTCAAGCGCGTTATCCACAAACGCGAGGCGTCTAGATTACATGTTTAACAAGAGCGTTATTATAAGACCGATGGCGATCGCGACAGCAGCTTCAATCGAGATAATGACCGAAACACTAAGGAAATGATGGAATTATGGGTATTGCTTTCTGGGTCTGCCATGGTTGAAAGAATGGAAATCAAAATCTGGGTATTATTGAACGAATGAATGAGTGAAATTCATATACTGGGTATATTGATCTTTGATATTTACGATCTTTAAAATTCTGAGATTTATGATCTTTGAGATTTATGTAAATTGTTATAATGATCTTTGAAAAATTTTAAAAGATATATAGATTCTAATTAATCACTAGATACACACCTGGGTTTAAAAAACAACTACCTTTTCTGATTAATGTTTGCCGGAATCCAATCCCATACAATTGCCGTTGGGAATGGGAGACGAAGTAAGAACTCGAAATTCTGGAATTTTGAAGATGATAATCTTCGACAAAGTCAAAACATGAAATTTGAAAGATGATAGGATTGTAATTTGAGTTCTGGTAAATCGCTTGAAATGTGGTGATTTGTTAAAACCTTAATATCATAATCTTCAAAAATAATAAAATATCTTCATGATTTTGAATTTGAGAAGAGATTCCGTAACTGATGTAAAGAATCTTCACGATTTTGAATTATTAAAATAATGAATTTGAGAAGAGATTGGGTAAATGATCTAAATATCTTCATGATTTTGAATTATTAAAATAATGATTTAAATTTATCTTTTATATAATTACAATCCTACCCTTAAAAACTATAAAGGAAATCAAGGGCCAAGATGAGTTCACGCAGTTCACTCTTGGGATTTTGTTCACGTTTGAACCTAATCCTATATATATATATATATATATATATATATATATATATGTAATATGCATATATGCATATTAACACTGTTTTATCACATACTACATTCTGTCATATTTATATAAATATTGCAACATCACATCCACCATTACAACCTTACATCTAATCGTTCCATATCTATATATGCATATATGCATAAACCCGTATGTACATATTGATATACATATGTACATATAAATTATTCAATATTTATATATTGTAATAAAAAATACATCCATTTTACATTATATTATTTCTATTTACATAACTAAAACCATTTATACTACAACATACTACATTATTACACATCATATGCATATATGCATATACAACCGTATCTTGTTACATCCTATCTATATAAATTTATATATATGTGCATTCATTCCGTATGTATCAACATGATTTTTATATGCATACATTTATATTCATCTAATTACCATATTCATATATGCATACATATATATGTCATTACGTATGTATAAAAATAATTTTTATATACATATATGCATACATGTACATCATATTACTTTACATATCTATTGTTCGCGTTTACCCTGTTCATTTTACAATCTACATACAACATTATATATACAACAACATTCACCAACATCCTTTAATATCAATTAATAAAATAATAATAATAATAATAATAATAATTAACAATCCATTTTACAACTTGCATATATTATCCTTTCATAACATATGTATACTTTACACACTACATATAAAACTCCAGTAACATCATAACATAACAACCATCAAAATATAAATATATATATATATATATATATATAATATCATATATCATTTCACCATCAATCCAACAATATTCATAATATCATACCATTTTCCAATTGTAAGACTACCTATCCAAACACTTAACAAACCATATCATCAGTCTATTTACCATTTTCTAACCCCGTTCAATAAACCATATAACTTCTAACCACCCTACTGTTTCGCTAATCCTCTCCAGTACTCCTCCTGCAATTTTGCTACTGTTTTCAATTTACCCTCTATCTTAACATGCTTCACATTCTCAACCGCTACCTTCGCCATCTCTAACCCTTTTTTTCTATAAATGTTTGACGGTGATAACATCAATGTTGTTGCTATTCGCATTCGCATGTTATTCAACTGATGTTGCTTCACATCCTTCAAAACACTGAATCCACAATCAAACTCCTTTGTACTCCCCTTGTAACATTCCATATGGCGCATTGCAAATACCCCACAATCTTTCACATTATCTTTTGTTCCCCACGTAATCTTCAATCTCTTTATTACACCTTTTCTAAGCTTTTCTGTATCCGGGTGGTTTACTGACTTCATGTATGTCACCATGTAATTTTTCTGCATAATAAACGCCAAAATACAAATAAAAAATTAACATCCATTGACAATATACATAAATATTACATTAATTTTACATACCACTTTGCATGGTGTCCCCATGTATCTAAAATCTGATGATGTCTTTACATGCACTGCATCTCTGTTTGTATCCATGTTATCTATCACCTGCACATCTCCTGTATCCAAATCCATACAAATAAGATAAAAATGTGTCTTCTCAATCATTGGTACCACTATTATATTAAAAGCTCTCAAATCCAACAGCGTGTCGTCCCTTTCAAATATTTCTCAAATACTTTTTCACAGTTATCAAAGCCAACTCCTCATCTTGCTTTTTCTTCAGCATATATTCCGGCTGCAATTTGTTTTTTTGTCACAACAATTATATATATTTACATATATATATATATATATATATATATATATGTAAAAACTGTAACAATAAAATTAATATTTTTATATCTATTTTATTTTTATTTCTATTTTTTTTATAAACATATATTTTTTATATATATTATTACTTTTATGCATATATGCATATAGAATAACACATAATATAACCCATACGCATATATGCATATTATAATATAACCATATGCATATATGCATATCATACTTTCATTCATATGCATACATACATATCATACTTCAATCCATATGCATTATTGCATATCACTTGTTTTATATAAATATATATTAAATTTTATTCTATATGCATATATACATATCCAATCACTTTATTATTAACAATCCTATATGCATATTATAATTTAATTCATATGCATATCATAATTTTCTTTATATGCATATATGCATACTATTTGTTAATTCGACATATTATCTTATTATCCAACACATGTTTACATTTGCATATTATACATATGTATTTATATTAATATATAAACCTACTATCCACTTACGAAGTTTGATGTATAACAAAACAACCGTCTTTTCCCGCTCACCACCATCTTTTTCTCCTTAACATTTAACATTGCTGACCAACAATCTATCAGATTCGTTGATATCTCCTTCCCGAAATCTAGCGTGTACATTGTATGCCCAATGCATACAATCCATGTTGTGTTTCAAACATCTTCAACCTGCATGCACATATATTTTTTCAATTATCCAATAATAATTAAATTGTTTTAACTCTGTTTTTTACAACTCTATATACTTTATATGCATTACGCATATTCATAACAAACATACATGCATATAAATTACATACATAATTATATCTATATACAACTTACATAAATCTTAATCCGGATTTGTCCTCTTTCTTTTTTGTGTCAACTTCGCCTTTCCCATCTTCGTCATATACGCCTTTCCCATCTTCGTCATCATTCTTCTTTCTTTCCATCCTACAATATATTTTTTTGTTTTTTACAAATCAATACAAATAAAATCTACAACACACTACCTAAATATATACATAAATGAATTCATATACATATTTATATATAACTATACACACACACGCACAACAAACAATAATTACCTTTTTTTTTCCATCCCAATTACCATCACAAAATTCCATAACATTTTTTCTGTCTCGTCCAACGGTTTATTCATCGGTACTACCTCCTCGCACTCATCATCATCTGTTTCTTGCGAACTTGGGGTCAATAATACAAATGATGGCGTTGACTTATCAACTACCTTCTTCCCTTTCCTACAATACTTATCCGCCACCTTCTTTTGTTCTGCCGATTTATCACCTGTTTGTACATCATTAGTACCATCACTTTCATCAATTCCTGTTTTTCCACTTTTTTTCACATCTGTTTTATCCAAACAATCTTTACTTTCCATTATATCATCTGGATTTTCATCATTTTTCTTCCCACATTTCTCCCCTTCCTTTGTATCATCCGTCCTTACGTTTTTCTTCAACATACTAATAACATCATCAACAATTTCATCCACGTTCTGTTTAACCTTTTCCATCTTTACATCTTCCTTGAAAGACTCATTAAACATCCCAATTACCTTCAACAGTTGTTCATCGTCTGGATTAAGCAAAAACTGTCTTTCCAACTCTTCCTTTATGTCATTCATCTGATGCTTCAATGCGATTACCGTATCTTCTATATCATCCATATGTGTCTGCATTTATTATTTTTCATTCCTTTTTAGTATTCCAATAACAAATTTATTATATATATTATACAATATTACCATTATTATACTATTCACATCTTCGTATGAATTACACATCATTATTCAATTTATACATCATTATATGCATATATGCATATACTATAAATTTGTTTATGCATATATGCATATACATTTTATACCATCATATGCATATGCACATACACATAATCAACCGATTATGCGCATATCCATATATGATTTTACACTCAACTTATTATATCTAAGAAAATAATAATAATACTAATAATAATAATAATAATAATACTAATAACATATTTTTTACACATCTGTATATTCATTTACTACATATACATTCCCAATACATTCAAATATTATATTAATTTAACCGTATTATTCATTTATGCATATACATTTCATATACTCATATGCATATATGCATATTAATTACATACCTATTATACTCCTCTGTTTATACCATTGCCAACTAATATTCATACGTTTATATGCATAATTAACTTAATATACACATTTGTTTATACCATCGTGTGCATATGCATATATGCATATATACAATTTCAAATATTATATGCATAAATACCTTTTTTTTCCCGACATCTTTGCTTCAATTTCACCTTTCTTTTTAACATCTCCTTTCTTATCAGCGTATTTCTACATTATATCAAACAATGCATCATATAACAATTTAGCATATTATATATGGAAAATATACATTTTTCATCACACAATATTTATATACCTCAAACGGTCTTCCTTCATTCCATATAACTTCATTCGCATCCTTCTTTGTATCTTCCATTTCAACATCCATTTCGTCATTTTTGTATTCATCTTGTTTAAAGCTGTCCCTCACTATTGCTCTTCCAAACCCGCCATTCACAATCTCATATTTTTCCCTCCTACTCAGCATATCTTTTGTCCAAAACTGTAATGGACCATTCGTTCTTTCTTTATTCAATTCTCCACATACCGTCATATCCACATATAACATCTGCAATCACACATTAAACAACATAATAATCATACAAAACAACCGATTTCATTCACAAACATACACAACTATACAATCATTTATTATAAAAACAAACTTACAGTCAATATTGGAATTGGCCCGTTGTACGAACTGTTGTTTCTTCCCTTTCCCAACCGTCTTTGCAACACATTATCTTATTGCATATGTATGCACACCAGTTTACGTCCTCCACTTCTGTACTCTCATCAAATTTGTTGAAATAATCTGTTATGCACCGTCCATCCATATGCACACCAACAAGAGTATTCATAAATACTGTCAAAAAATCGTATTTGAATTTCCAGCTTACATCATCACTATTATCTTCAATCCGTTTTACAATGTTTGCTGGTGTTATCAACTTCCCTTTGTACAATGCTTCCCATTCCTTTTTTTTCAAAACTTCAGCATCTTTCCTTTTTTCCTTGTCATCCAATACTATACCGACATTCTTTAATCCTAAAAGATTGCTCACCTCATTCTCATTGACCTTTATGCTTCCATTTTGCATTTTAATCTCCATTGTTGATTCATCAAAACTATCCATTATGAAATACGCAAGCTTTGATGGTATTGAATCTGTATTAATTGTCAGCATCCTTCCAAAACCCATGTTAACCACCGTTTCCCTTTGTGCTTTTGACAACATTTTTACCACATAGCTCAACTGGTGTGGTGATATCCTACACTGCAATGCCATTAAAATGTTCTCTTTTTTTGTTTTAGCATTTTCTTCTTTGCCACACTCTTTACCCGTCTGTTCAACCTAACACCTTCATCGTTTTCTGCATCCAAACCAATAAGATATTCATTATACGTTTATGTTACATGGGAACCCTATGTTACATACACACTTAATATCATTATATTAAACAAGTATGTCGTACCTTTGCTTGGTTGTTCAACTGTTGTTGTATTTTTTACATTCTCCACATCTTTATTTTTAACGTTGTTTTTTTTTTTCCTCATCATCGACACAATTGGTTCATTATCTTCTTTATCATCATTATGTTTCCTTTTTCTAATATGTGTTGGATTTGCATCAGTTTTCTTAACATCGGCTCTAAATGTCACTTTCCTTTTTTCCCTTTCATCACCTGTTGTACAAACATGCAATTAATCACTGTTAATATACTAAAAACTGATAACATGTACGTTTACATATTTTACCATTAATTTATATGCATAAATGCATACCATTAATCTATATGCAAATGTACATGTACAAATATTGTATATGCATTAACATGTATGTGCATAAAATCATACCATTAATCTATATGCAAATGTAAATGTAAACATATTATATATACAACAACCTGTATGCATACCATTAATCTATATGCAAATGTAAATGCAAATGCAAATGCAAATGCAAATGTAAATGCAAATGTACATGTTTAAAAAAAAGGGTAATTGCACGGTACCCCTGACCGCGGAAGGGATCTCCCTTCCCAGTTCACCACCCGACAAGGATCCCTGGCGGCAAATACCCATAGCCATCAAAGAGGGGTAAGAAACATGTTTCGAACCCGAGACCTCGAGTGTCCTCGGTCCGGCTTTAAAGCGGGTGTCGGTGGCCACCAAAGTGGCACTAATGGGAATTGAACTTGGGTCTCCATTGGAGAACCCAAGTCACTCCACCACTAGGCCACTTGTGGTGGTTCAAATGTACATGTTTACATATAGTGGAAAAACGGAAATTGATGAAAGTGATGGTACTAATGATGTACAGACAGGTGATAAATCGGCAGAACAAAAGAAGGTGGCAGATAAGTATTGTAGGAAAGGGAAAAAGGTAGTTGATAAGTCAATGCCATCATTTGTATTATTGACCCCAAGTTCGCAAGAAACAGATGATGATGAGTGCGAGGAGGTAGTACCGATGAATAAACCGTTGGACGAGACAGAAAAAATGTTATGGAATTTTGTGATGGTAATTGGGATGGAAAAAAAAGGTAATTATTGTTTGTTGTGCGTGTGTGTGTATAGTTATATATAAATATGTATATGAATTCATATATGTATATATTTAGGTAGTGTGTTGTAGATTTTATTTGTATTGATTTGTAAAAAACAAAAAAAAAATATTGTAGGATGGAAAGAAAGAAGAATGATGACGAAGATGGGAAAGGCGTATATGACGAAGATGGGAAAGGCGAAGTTGACACAGAAAAGAAAGAGGACAAATCCGGATTAAGATTTATGTAAGTTGTATATAGATATAATTATGTATGTAATTTATATGCATGTATGTTTGTTACGAATATGCGTAATGCATATAAAGTATATAGAGTTGTAAAAAACAGAGTTAAAACAATTTAATTATTATTGGATAATTGAAAAAATATATGTGCATGCAGGTTGAAGATGTTTGAAACACAACATGGATTGTATGCATTGGGGCATACAATGTACACGCTAGATTTCGGGAAGGAGATATCAACGAATCTGATAGATTGTTGGTCAGCAATGTTAAATGTTAAGGAGAAAAAGATGGTGGTGAGCGGGAAAAGACGGTTGTTTTGTTATACATCAAACTTCGTAAGTGGATAGTAGGTTTATATATTAATATAAATACATATGTATAATATGCAAATGTAAACATGTGTTGGATAATAAGATAATATGTGAATATGCATATATAGGATAACGTAATATGTCGAGTTAACAAATAGTATGGATATAAAGAAAATTATGATATGCATATGAATTAAATTATAATATGCATATAGGATTGTTAATAATAAAGTGATTGGATATGTATATATGCATATAGAATAAAATTTAATATATATATATATATTTATATAAAACAAGTGATATGCAATAATGCATATGGATTAAAGTAGGATATGCATATATGCATATGAATGAAAGTATGATATGCATATATGCATATGGTTATATTATAATATGCATATATGCGTATGGGTTATATTATGTGTTATTCTATATGCATATATGCATAAAAGTAATAATATATATAAAAAATATATGTTTATAAAAAAAATAGAAATAAAAATAAAATAGATATAAAAATATTAATTTTATTGTTACAGTTTTTACATATATATATATATATATATATGTAAATATATATAATTGTTGTGACAAAAAAACAAATTGCAGCCGGAATATATGCTGAAGAAAAAGCAAGATGAGGAGTTGGCTTTGATAACTGTGAAAAGGTATTTGAGAAATATTTGAAAGGGACGACACGCTGTTGGATTTGAGAGCTTTTAATATAATAGTGGTACCAATGATTGAGAAGACACATTTTTATCTTATTTGTATGGATTTGGATACAGGAGATGTGCAGGTGATAGATAACATGGATACAAACAGAGATGCAGTGCATGTAAAGACATCATCAGATTTTAGATACATGGGGACACCATGCAAAGTGGTATGTAAAATTAATGTAATATTTATGTATATTGTCAATGGATGTTAATTTTTTATTTGTATTTTGGCGTTTATTATGCAGAAAAATTACATGGTGACATACATGAAGTCAGTAAACCACCCGGATACAGAAAAGCTTAGAAAAGGTGTAATAAAGAGATTGAAGATTACGTGGGGAACAAAAGATAATGTGAAAGATTGTGGGGTATTTGCAATGTGCCATATGGAATGTTACAAGGGGAGTACAAAGGAGTTTGATTGTGGATTCAGTGTTTTGAAGGATGTGAAGCAACATCAGTTGAATAACATGCGAATGCGAATAGCAACAACATTGATGTTATCACCGTCAAACATTTATAGAAAAAAGGGGTTAGAGATGGCGAAGGTAGCGGTTGAGAATGTGAAGCATGTTAAGATAGAGGGTAAATTGAAAACAGTAGCAAAATTGCAGGAGGAGTGCTGGAGAGGATTAGCGAAATAGTAGGGTGGTTAGAAGTTATATGGTTTATTGAACGGGGTTAGAAAATGGTAAATAGACTGATGATATGGTTTGTTAAGTGTTTGGATTGGTAGTCTAACAATTGAAAAATTGTATGATATTATGAATATTGTTGGATTGATGGTGAAATGATATATGATATTATATATATATATATATATATATATATATATATATTTATATTTTGATGGTTGTTATGTTATGATGTTACTGGAGTTTTATATGTAGTGTGTAAAGTATACATATGTTATGAAAGGATAATATATGCAAGTTGTAAAATGGATTGTTAATTATTATTATTATTATTATTATTATTATTATTATTATTATTATTATTATTATTATTAATTTTTTTTATTGATTGATATTAAAGGATGTTGGTGAATGTTGTTGTATATATAATGTTGTATGTAGATTGTAAAATGAACAGGGTAAATGCGAACAATAGATATGTAAAGTAATATGATGTACATGTATGCATATATGTATATAAAAATTAGTTTTATACATACGTAATGACATATATATGTATGCATATATGAATATGGTAATTAGAAGAATATAAATGTATGCATATAAAAATCATGTTGATACATACGGAATGAATGCACATATATATAAATTTATATAGATAGGATGTAACAAGATACGGTTGTATATGCATATATGCATATGATGTGTAATAATGTAGTATGTTGTAGTATAAATGGTTTTAGTTATGTAAATAGAAATAATATAATGTAAAATGGATGTATTTTTTATAACAATATATAAATATGGAATAATTTATATGTACATATGTATATCAATATGTACATACGGGTTTATGCATATATAGATATGGAACGATTAGATGTAAGGTTGTAATGGTGGATGTGATGTTGCAATATTTATATAAATATGACAGAATGTAGTATGTGATAAAACAGTGTTAATATGCATATATGCATATTACTTATATATATATATATTTAAGTTATTCATATATGCATATTTAAACAGGTAAACATAGATTGTAACGATATGCATGTTAAAATGTGAATGAAACTGAAAAAATAAACACAACAGAATGTAACACATGATAAACGATATGTTTGATATAGTTGAGACAAATAAAAAGATTATCAAATGTTGCTAATAAAAATGCAAAGTTTAAACAGGGGAAAAACATATCAAACATCGTCTTCTGATTCAGTATTGTAAACATAGTTGGGGTCACGACGGGTTCTGGACGAACGTCTAATGGGTTGGTTAGATGTTTTTGAAGGTGTCGGGTCGACTTGTTGAGTATTTGTTGCAATCGTATCGTACACTATATCAATAGGGTTGTCGTTGTAGAACTCTTCACCAGAATCGGAAGATGCATATGTAGGTTCAACATCGAATTCATTGTCCGATACATCATATCGGGGAGGAGGAAGGTTGGCAGCAGCCGCAGCATCGCATTTGGCCTTGTAAGCAGCCCATTTTGCCTCTTTGACTTTAATACAATTGTGACTATCATGATCAAATGCATATTTATTACAATGGTTGCACAAACGCGCAGGACGTTTACGACGTTTAACAATTTTTTCACCCGGACCGACCCGTCTTTTCTTGGTGCCCGAACCTTTGTTTCGTATGCCCATAGGCGGCTGGATTGTTGAAGATGAATGAATTGGAAGGTTGAGTATATCACTGATGTTAGCAGCCTTTGGGTTATGTCCTGGTTCATCAGGTAAATCTTTATATATTTCATTTATGATGGATCGTATTTGTGTAGATAGTGAACGAAGTCGATCAGGGTTTTTTCCAATCCGATTCATGCATTGGGTAAGTAAATCAAGTATTTCAGTTTTTAGTGTACCAGTCTCACTCATCTCTGTTGAATACATGTGTGATAAGTTATACACGCTGGATGGGACCGCATCACGTTTCCAACGCCCACTTATGTATTGGATGGGAATACGGTCAATTGATTTGAACCAAAATACGCAAAATATATGACGGCACAAATAACCGATACGTGTAAATCCCATGCAGGAACAAGTATAAGTGTGTGATGGGATATCAGCGTAAACCTGCATGAATATGAATGGTGTAAGTTAAATAACTATATAAGTGAAGTGGATGTTTATAAATATGAATGATGTATTGTTTGTATTGAATAACATAATAAAGTGGTATATATGCATATATGCATATGATATAATATAATAAAAATATGTAAAAAGATTTATGGGAGAATGTATGATTACGTATTGAGTACGATGTATGTTCAGGTTTGTTGATGGATAGTTATAAAAATATGTAATAAATGTGTGTTGTATATTAGTATAATATAGATATCATAAAGCGGTATATTAAAATATGCATATGTACATATAGTGTACATGTTGTGGAATGTTATGAATATAAATATGTATGCATATGGTATTGTAGGCATATATGCATATTGTAGTGTTAGTTACATGTATGCATAATAAAATAGGAATATATGTAAGTATGCATAAGTTGGGATGAAGTAAATAATAAGTAATCAGATGATGTATGCATATATGAATAAAATGTAAATTATAATAAATATGCAGCACATATGTTATGCACATATGCATATATACATATATTTAAGGTAATAAAAAAAATAAAGAAAAAACAAGAAATGATTAATAGTTAACAAGATAGGTACCTCGAACGTGTTGACAGTAACTCTGTGTTTGTTAAGATGTCTAACATTATAAATAGAGTCGACAGACGTGGTGGGACGCTCAGAAATGATACAATGCAACATTCCTTGATGAATCTCTTTTTGAACTTCCAAAAATATATTCCAGGTGTATATCTCAGATGCTTGAAATTCAATGGGAAGGGTTGTTAAAAATTTTGGTGTGCGTGTGTCACTATCAAACTCATTCTTACGTTGTTTATTACGATTGGAATCAACAGCAGTATCATAGCACATTAAGAACTGGACAAGGGAGTTTGTTTCTCTAGAGTTAGTTTTGAAACGTGCATTAGAACTTTCGCACCTGGATGTCGTTTTCATCAAACAGCATAACGGAATATCTCTGAAATAACATGGTGCCCAACGTGTGCGAATGTTATACATATCGGTCAACCATTTGTGGTGTTCAAGTTTATACTCCTTCATTAAAAGTTGCCATTGTGCTTCAAATGTTTCAACTGTTATGAACAAGTTCCAAACAAGTTTGTGTATTGATTTTCTCAGATTCCCATTTGCAAGTATATCACCAGATATCTGTAAGTGGTTGACAATTTATAAATAAAAAATGTTAAATTATAATATTAGTAAAAGAATGATGATATATATGTACATTGAAATATTGAATAGAATAAAGTTAATAATATCGTTACCTTAGCGGGCAGTTTATCCGTTATGTGCCACATACATAAACGATGGGTGGATTCGGTGAATACATTTAACACATCTTGTTTCATAGAAGCATCTTGGTCAGTAAGTATAAGTGAAGTTTGTTTTTTGTGGGCTTTAAGGAACATTTGTAGCAGCCAAGTGTATGATTCAATTGTTTCATCATATAGTAATCCAGCACCGAAAATTACACAACGTTTATGGTGATCAACACCAGTAAATGGAACAAAAATCATCTTGTATCTGCAACATATGTATTGTAATATGTATTAATAATACAAATCATAAAATAAAGTCACGATATATATGTAAAAAAATGTATGTTGTGGTATGTAGGCATGAATAAACAGAATTTATGTGTATGATGATAAAATAGAATATAGTGCTATATTAACATATGCACATATGCATATGATGTAATGTATGTGTAAGGATATGAATACAAACATGTATGCAGATGATATTGTATGCATATATGCATGTGGTTAATGTTATATATGTATATTTTAAATAGCATAATAGGATTATATGCAGTTATGCATAAGTTGATATGAGGCAAATAATAAATGAATATATGGTGTATGCATAAGTGCATAACATGCAAATTATAATAAATTTGAAGTAAATATGTTATGCATATATGTATACATATTTATATACAAAATGAATATATAACATATGCATATGTGAATGAATTACACATAAACATGTGATTATAAATATGTTGTTATTTAATAATATTGAAAGTTGACATACTTGTTTGTATCATATGTAGCATCAAATCCACACACATCTCCGAAAGCTTCGTAATTACATAAGGATACAAAGTCAGCCCAAAAAGCGGAACGAAGCTCGTTGTTTGTAACAACATATTCAAAGATGCAATCTTGACGGTTTTGGCTTCTTGCTTGTAAGGTGTCAACAAAAAGGTTTGCATCGCGGTCACCAACGAATAATCGAAAGTCTCTACTTACATTTTTAAAATCCACTGTAGTACCCTGCACATTTTTTGGTCCACCTTTTAAGGAAACTTGAATATTGTGGGCAATGCTTGGCCCTATTTTGTTTAACCCGACCCGATGTATAAATTGTTGATTTTCATAAGTTACTTGTCTATTTTGTCTGAGAAGATCAGCATTTTCATTACTGATCATGCAATGATTATGTTGCTCATCAATGCTATATAATTGAAATTGATTTGTTGTTTCCAAATATCGAAAACGGGCACATGCACCACAATTAGAGACGGTGTATCGGCTACGTCGTTTGTTGTTTGTAGGTGGTAGTGAAGAATCGAAAGTGTTATGTTTTGGCTTGCCATTTTTTGAACATAAAAGATACCGATGTGTAGGAATTCTTATGCCGGGATTGGATAGGTCTGGCTTTGATTTCAAAGTGCCAATACGGACATAAAATCCATCCTTTGAAGCGTATTGTTTATACATCATGATAGCATCATCCCAGTGTTGGAAGACACTTCCAGTGGATGGCATGTATTGAATGTCAACGTCGGGAGTCCAAAATTTGGTACCATCGGGGGACGAATAAACTGAACTTATAAATGTACATGTTGAATGAGTAAATGAATATAAGGTTCATAATGCATATTATAAAAAAAATAACAGAATTATGTTGTAACCTAATGTATGAATAGTGCAATTATTAATGGATTGGGAATAAGATGTTGAAATGTCAGATTTTGTGATTGAATGTATGTAATGATATAGTAGTACATGAATGTGTTTATATATGCATAGTATAATGTATGTATGAATAAAAATGGTCATGTATGTAGAAGTGTGTAATGAACATAATTCATATGCATATATGCATATTGAATATGGTATGCATGTAATTGTGCAAAATTAATTATAATGGACATATGGTAGTATAACTGTTTGTTTATAGATTAGATTGTTGTGAAAAAGATGATATTAGAATATTGTTATAAGTATTATAACAGAACGTGTATAATAATGAATCAAGTGTTGATATTAAATGAATGGTATATATGTAAATTGTTTTTAAACAAATGATGATGGAGTAATGTAATACCTTTCTGTTCTTTATGTAGGAATTGTAGTCGTTTTGGTGTTTTTGATGAAGTTGACACATAAGAAGACGAACCAGAATCAGAATATGACTGTGTGTTATACGGGATTTCAACATTATCATATGTCACAATGTCATATATGGGGTCGATAGATGCAACAGCACAAGATGAATCAATTATAGGAATTAACCCTTTATCAGATTGCATTGGTGTTGAACAATGTTGATCATTTCTAATAATATTGATTGGGGCGTTTACTGAAGACGAATCAGATGATGCCATAATATCTGCAATTAATGTGAGTAACATTTGTTGTTATTATATTGATCAGATGTTGTATATTATGTATGAAAGTATATAAAAAAACATAGCATAATGTAACAACAGGTAGAATGACAAACAGTGTAACATTTGTAAATGTGTGTATACAAATGTGATCGTAGTAGAAGGAACATAGATGCAAAAAGTAATGTATATGCATATGTGCATATGTAATAAATAAAATAATGTAATAGTTAAATGTTAACAAATCAGTTTAATGTTTATGAAACAAGTGTAATTTTAATGTATGTATTAACAGAACATAAAACATGTTAGTTGTGAATATGTATACAGATCTTAATGAACAAATATTGGCAGAAAGATATGTTGTAAAATGTAAATTATATAACACATGTCAAACGTACATATATCTGAATTCAGGATTGATGGGGCATTTGATAGTATTGAACAATTCGATGGTGATTAATTGAGTTATTACAGTTAATTATTAGCAAACAAACAGTTGTCAGTAAAATGTATACAAGTTAATGATGAAACAGACGGATGTGTTAAACAGGCATATAGAACATATCAATTATGAATCTGATTATTATGAATCTGATTCTAAGGTTGAGATTGTTGAAAAGAAGGTGTTAAATTACACAATTTGATGCGCATTTTGAAGATATATACATTACCTTGTAAGCTGATAAATGACGAAGATGTTGTAGGAATGTTAGGGTTTGCAGAAATTTGATGAATTGTCTAAATACATGAATTAAGTCGTTGAGGTGTTGCGAATGTGACCGGAATTAAAGATACATTGTCGGAATCTTCGATCGGTGGTCGGAATCGTGGTGGCGGAGACGGAGGCGATAGGCGGCGTCGGACATGATTGAATAGTACCAATTTTGAATATATACGATGACTGATTTTGGGTATTGTTGACGGAGGCGATTATCTGGAAATATCGTATTTTACATTCCAGCCCTTGTATTTTGAGTATTGTTGCGTTCACACTTGATTCTCGCAATAAGAGGTGGTTCTCGCATGATCTTCTCCCTATATATATATATAGGGAAGGGCTAAGTGGAAAACCCCGTCTTTTTTTAGAAAACTCTGAAAACGCAATATCAACCATTGATTATGTTTCATCTAAGTAGATCAATGGTTCTCCTATTTTTAGGTAAATATTAGTTTTTAAATAATTCTTATATTAGTTTCTAGTACAACTAAAGGGCAATTTGAGTAGTGAAAAAGGAGTTTTTTGTGCTTTCGAACATTGAAAGTGACTTTCCAGAACCATCAAATCATCATATCACTTTCTCTTTCTCTTACCTCTTCCTCTTTCCCATTTCTTCACCCCAATTTTGAAGACAAAGAATGAACACTCTTCAAAATCAGGAGAAATAAACAACAACAACAACAACCACCACCAGCAACCACTTCCTCCGGCGAAACTCACTGGGCTTCTTCTCCGACCCTCTCTCTCCTCAATTTTCAACTCATCTAACAACCATAGCCACGCCAATATCTCTCCTCTCCGTCTAATTCTACAAAAAGCTTCAACCTTTAGAAGCAAATGAAGGGTCTGAATGTCTCTATAATTTGTTGTTTTAGAGAGAGAACGATGGCACGATGAATGTTTTTAGAGAGAGAGAGTTGATGTTTTAGATAGAGAAACAATAATCTTTATTTTTTAAAGAGAGAGAGTTGAATGTTCAAGTGTGTGTGAGAGAAGAAGGTTTGAAGACCTTCTTCGTGTTCATCGGACGGTTCTAGATCCGGTAAGTGTTCTTGAAATATCATTTCACAATTGATTTTTTGTTGAAATGGTTGTTAATATGTTTTTGTGGGCTGAAAGTGTTCTAGTAATGGTTAATGTTCATGTATTTTAAATAAATCCAAAACTTTAGGATGAGATTTTGAACGGGTTTTTTTGTTGGTTTGGTTGCTTGTTTTGGGCTTTTGATCTTAACAATAATTGTTTTTTTGTTGGTTTGGTTGCTGGTTTGGGCTTTTGATCTGAACAATAAGTGTTTTTTTGTTGGGTTGCTTGATTTACAGAGACAGACCCATAACATGTGTTAAGCACCTGTTAGAATGATATATAACGTGTGTTTATTTACAGAAACAGATCCATAAAAGATATTCAATTGACAAGCTGGATGGATGTAGGCGACGTTAATGCGGGGACATTGAATAAGTCACATCCTTTGGGAAAGAACTCTTCGTTCATTTATAACATGTGATAGTGGTTCATGCTGTAACAAAACACCATGATGTAACCTGACATGTGTTCATGTATAACATGTGTTAAGCCCCTGTTAGAATGATATATAACGTGTGTTAACCTTTTGTTAATTAAAAAAAAACAAGTAATATCTATTTTATTTTTGTTGATGTTTAAAATATCCGATAATGTGGATACTGAGCGTAAAACTTGTACAAGTAATAAATGTACAAGTTAGTATGTAACGTGTAATATGAAATGAGCCATTTATGGTAACACATGTACCGGTAATTTTGGAATATATAATATGAAACGGGTCATTTGTTTTGCACATTTTGGAATGTATAACATGTGTTAAGCCTCTGTTATAATCTTTTTGTACCCTGACATGTATTCATGTATAAGCTAGTGGTTTACAAAACACCATGATGTGTATATACTGATCTAACATGTGTTACAATTTGTCTGTTCAGAACATGTAATTGCTTAACATGTGACAAGGGTGAAAACAGTCGACGGGGGCGACGAGTTTAATGGTGAGCTTAGTTAATATCGTAATCTTGTTGTAACCCCACTTGTATACATATGATAACATGTAAGCATCCATTATAACCCGACTTGTATTCATGTATATGAAAGTGGTTTGCAAAATACAAGTAACACGTGTACAAGTTAATATGGAACATACAAGTTAATATTGTAACATCGTATACCTGGGATAACATGTGTTAAGCCTCTGTTATAATCTTGGTTTAACCCAACATGGTGTCATGTATAAGCTAGTGGTTTCCAAAACACCATGATTTGTATATACATATTGTAACATGTGTTACGCGTCTGACATGTATAACGTGTGTTAAGCCTCTATTATAACGTGTGTTAAGACTTCCAGAATGGATGCATAAACTCTAATAGTAACTTAATAACAACATAGTATACCTGATATAACGTGTGTTAAGCCTTTTTTATAACGTGTGTTAAGAATTCCAGAATGTGTTAAGTCCATACCGTTTTAACATCATGTACTAGACAAAGCAATAAGAGTCTCACATTACATATTACTAGTAAACGAAAATACATAGCACTAAGAAAAATGGTGGGCCGTTTACTATACCCATAACCGTATAATTGATATAACGTGTGTCAAGCCTCTATTATAACGTGTGTTAAGACTTTTAGAATGGATGCATAAACTCCAATAGTAACTTAATAACAGCAGAGTATACCTGCTATAACGTGTGTTAAGCCTCTATTATAACGTGTGTTAAGACTTCAGAATGGATGCATAAACTCCAATTGTAACTTAGTAACAACAGAAGTACAAACACGGGCGACTCCAACACAAAATGTTTTAAGTCCATACCGTTTTAACATCATGTACTAGACAAAACAATAAGAGTCTCACATTACATATTACTAGTAAACGAAAATACATAGCACTAAGAAAATGGTGGAGCTTCCTTTGACAGTCTGCCTTAGCTTTTCAACGGCTACATTTGCTGCCTTAGCTTAGCGGC
Source organism: Helianthus tuberosus (assembly GCA_030545235.1). Classification (NCBI taxonomy): domain Eukaryota; kingdom Viridiplantae; phylum Streptophyta; class Magnoliopsida; order Asterales; family Asteraceae; genus Helianthus; species Helianthus tuberosus. Next base: position 14,310,753 of record CM060412.1, on the reverse strand, counting down.
TACCCTTGCTTTATTGTTTGGGTCGGTCTTGAAACGGTTTGTAAACATGTGGGTGTGCGTATGCCAGGGAAGTTATAAAAATGTGTTTTCATGTCACACGTAACACGTGTTACGTTGTACATGGGTTTCATGTCACTTGTAACACATGCATGTCCGAGAAGTTCAAACTATAACACGTGTTAGTTGTGTTGTGTTGTAACATAAACATGGTCATGATCCTTGAGCATCTGATCCACGTTTGACGAAACCAACGGTCCCGGGAATTGGATCTTATTTCCCTTATATCCATCACCATCCTAATAGCAAAAAGATAAGATAACCGTTAAGTCGTTAACCATACATAAATATTAACACATTCATAGCCAGAAAATCTTTTTTCTCAAATAACATCACAAAAACAGTTACTATTCAGATCAAAAGCCCCAAACAAAGCAACCAAACCAACAAAAAACAGTTACTATTCATATCAAAAGCCCAAACAAGCAACCAAACCAAGCACAACTTTTTAACACAAAAATAAAAACCCACAAATTACATAAACATTTACCCCTTTTAAGAATCATTTTAACAAAAAAAAAATCATGTTTCATCTCTAAAACAGCCATTACACAAAAACCTATTAACAACCATTTTAACAAAAACATCAAGTGTGAAATGATTTTTTAAAATAGATGTAAGAAACTTCAAAAATATCCCAAAATGACCCGTAAGTGAAAACCCGGACCCCTGAAACCCTGATCCATAACAAAAATAAAGAAAAACAGATTTTTTTGATTTCACGCGGGCCGCGTAAACTTACCTCGCGTAAACCTTAAGGTAAGTTTACGCGGGCCGCGACAACTCACCAAATCTCCGGTCAAGAAAACAGGCCACGTGTCATCCACGTGGCAGGCCTAGGGGTGACACGCTAGCCCTAGTCTACGAATAGCTGGCCCTCGCGGGCCGCGTAAACTCTTATTAAGTTTTACGCAGGCCGCGTAAAACTCATATTTCAGCTATAAATTGCTTGGTTCATGGCCTGTTCATCTGTGTCGAAAACTTTTCTCAAAAATGAAGTATACTGCCTAAATTCGAAAATTTAAGGTATCAAGGCGCTGCTACAATACAGGGTATTAACTTGATCGCTGCTACGATTCAATGTCCGATCGATTGAAACCAATCCAATGGATGTTTAAGTGCTGCCCACATTAGGGCCATACTTTGTCATTCGTCGTGAATTCGATGGATGTTTAAGTATTGCACTTTGTCATTCGTTGTGAGGGTTTTAATCTCGTGAGTTATCGTAAATGTTGTATTAGTTACTGGCCTAGTTTGTGTGCATTGTTATTTAACTTAGGTTATCAGGCTTATCAATAGGCTAAACTCTGCCTGTTAAACCTGCAAAGTGAGTCATTCTCTTTTTATCAAATTGCTTTACAAAACCCTATTTATTTTCAAAGTTATAATTACAGGGATTAAGTCTTTGTAATCTTCAATTACTGCCGGTATGTGGGGTTTTGTATACATTACTTGATACCCGTCACCATTGGACAACGAGTTAGCCAATGGGTGATCTGACCATAGTCACAGATACAGTCGAGTGACAAATACCGATTTGGGGTAATTGGTTGATAGAACACAATGTAATCACCCTTAATACTGTATATTATAACAATGTGTCGTTTTGTGAAACTTGAATGACTCGCCGGTATTTCCCTGCTGATAAAACCTTTTTAAAACATTTTTCAGGTGATCTGCTGTGATCCAGGAAAAAGTGCAGTGTAGCACTACAAGCTTGAAGAAGTGGCTTAATAAAAAAATAATGAAACATGTTTTTGTAAAATAGGGGTTTCCCAGTGAAATTCCCTTATTGCAAATTACGGGGTTTGTCCCTAATTATGAAATAAGATAATCGGGCATTTTCAAGTTTTAAACAATCTTGTTAACTATTCCGCTGCCAAATTAAATAAATACCACAGGGTTTCTGTCCCGCGGCTTCTGGACCGGGTCAAACCGGGTCAGGGGCCGTGACAATAAAATACTCAAGAGATTGTTGTTTCTCTCTCTAAAACAGCAACTTTCTCTCTCTAAAACACTTACCGGATCTAGAACCATGCGATGAACACGATGAAGATCTTCAAACTTGCTTCTCTCTGTGTGTTCTTGATAAACATGATGAAGATTGTTGTTTCTCACTCTAGAAATCAGCTTTCAACAAGCATGAGCACAACCGAGATGAAGATGACGACGTGAGATGAAGCATGAACACACCCGAAAATCAGCTTCGAAATAAGCATGAACACACCCGAAAATCAGCTTCGAAATAAGCATGAACGCACCCGAGATGAACAAGATGAAAATTGTTGTTTCTCTCTCCAAAACATTAGCTTTCTCTCTCTATAACACCAAGAACAAGCTTCATCATGTTTGGGATCAGACGATCTGGTGACATTAACTCATGTGTTGTTGGTGGAGTCTCCATGGACATTAATGGTGGAAGGAATATATGTTCCACAGATGAAGTTCATGGACTCTACTTAAATGTCTTTATTATAAGGTAAAAGATAAAGATGGAGGTTTTGAAAGTACACTGGAAAGTGAGTTGTATAATTATGGTTGTCAAATCAAAGGTAGCAAGTAATATTCTTGGGTAAAGTAAGTTAGAAGTAAAAATACAATTATGTCATTCTCTACAAATGTAAGATGATTTTTTCTATGCACACGTGGATAAATGTGGACCATGCGTTGGGTTTGCAAGGTTTTCCCAAATTCAAGGGTTTTCCATATAACATTATCCTATATATATATGGTAAGGTTCATGCGAGAACTACCCTTATTGCGAGAACCGCGAGAACCAATATGAACACAAAATAAAATCTAAAAAAAACACTCAAATTTTTTTTTAATATTTTTTAAAAAAAATCGCTATATTTCGTTACAATAAAAAAAACTTTTTTTTTCGAGTAACAGTTATCCATGCACATGTGCATATGTATCATTACTTCGACAAATTCGGTAATACGTTATCAGGAATAGACAATTGCACTTTAATTTACAATACCATTAGTAATACACTGCTTTTTACATTACCAATATTCAAAATGCACATGTGCATCATTAGGGATAACCATGATATAACGTGTTTTGGTACAAAAAAGTTTATGATTTTGAATGGAGAAGTAGGCCCATATACATGTTTTTTGGTTAGTTATATCTAGTGGTTGATGGTTTGGTTATAGTTGTCAATTTATGATGTAATATGTTGATTGGATGATATAAATGGTGTTTACATACATGTAATAAAGTGAAAATATTGTTAATGGTATTGTATTATGGATGGTAGGAGGTAATGGTATTGTATTATGGATGGTAGGAGGTAATGGTAGTGTATTATAGATGGTATGATAGATGAAAGGGAAAGTATATTCAAAGTAGTGTACCAAAACACTTTATTTCATGTTGATACATGTAAATGCACATGTGCATTTCTAATACTGGTAATGTAAAAAGTAGTGTATTACATATGGTAGTGTAAATGAAAGTGCAATTGTCTAATATGTGTAATGAATTACGGAATTTGTCAAAGAAATGACAAAAATGCACATGTGCATGCTTGTGTATTATGGATGGAATGATAAATGAAAGAGAAAGTAGTGTACCAAAACACCTTATTTCATGTTGATACATATAGATGCACATGTGCATTTCTAATATTGTTAAAGTAAAAAGTAGTGTATTACACGTGGTAGTGTAAATGAAAGTGCAATTGACTATTATTTGTAATGAATTACGGAATTTGACAAAGAAATGATACATATGCACATGTGCATGGATAACTGTTACCTGAAAAAAAAATTGAAAATTTTTTTTCATTTTTTTTATTAACAAAATATAGCGATTTTTCCAAAAAAATAGTAAAAAATAAAAATAAATAAATATCGGGTGTTTTTTAGATTTTTTTAGCAATTACTGCTTGTGTTCACACTGGTTCTCGCGGTTCTCGCAATAAAGGGTGGTTCCTAACGGATCTTTGTCATATATATATAAGTAAGGGTGAAAACTGAAAAGAAATATGTACAGTAGAAACTCTATAAGATAATACACTTGGGACCACCAAAATTTATTAATTAAAAGAGTTATTAATTAATCGATAAATTAATAATTATTAATTTATATATTGAATTATATAAATTATTGTGGATAATTTCCCTGCTCATCCAAAAATTATTGAAGGATTACGAAATGTTGAATTATTTTTTTTGCCACCAAACACAACTTCAAAAATTCAACCTTGTGACGCGGGGATCATACGAGCTTTTAAGATGCATTATCGTCGTCGATTTTATAGAAGTCTTTTGGAGGGTTATGAATTAGGGGTTCCAAATCCAGCAAAAATAAATGTATTAGATGCAATGAATCTTGCAATTTCAGCATGGACTATGGATGTTCGTGCAAATACAATTGCGAACTGCTTTCGTCATTGTAAACTTCGATCAACAGATAACATGACTTTTGAGAACTCAGATGAAGGTGGTGAAAGCACTCAAGAACTCCAGAATTTGATCAAAGAGTTGGGTTATCGCAATGCAATGGATGTCGAAGATGTTCTGACCCACCCAGAAGAAATGTAGTTGCACAGTTGTTGACTGATGAAGAAATTATTGAAAGCGTTATTGGAATTAATAAAGATGATATCGATGAAGAAGATGATGAAAGTTCTACAATGGAGCCCCCTTCGCGAAACGAAGCTATTAAAGCGGCAATCACATTGAACAATTTCTTGTTGAGCTATGAGAAAACAACACCAGAAGTTCTTACCATGCTAAGGAAAATTAGAGACGAGATTCAAGGGGAAATTGATTTCAACAAAAAACAAAAGACAATTGAGTCATTTTTCAAGAAACCTTGATAAATCATTCATGTAATATGCTATATATAAGGAATTATTAATTTATATTTTATATGGGGTCTAAAGAAATTATCAAAAATGTATTATCTTATAATTTTAGCGAATTATTAATTTAGCACCCTATCCCCGAGTCGGGACCGGCAAAAAATATTATCTTAGAGAGTTTATTAAATAATCGAGTATTAATTTATCGAGTTTCTACTGTATTTTATATTTAATATGTAGGGAAAAGATCAAATAGGAATATTATTTTGGCTAGGAAGTGTAGGAAGCAATAGGATTAGGACATGTGGCAACATTTAAAATAAAGAAAAAGGGTATTTTAGTCAATCCAACTCTTTCTTCTTTCTTTTCAAAACCCAGTAACTTCCATTTTCAAAACCCACCATCTTCAACCATTTCTTCACTTTCTATCTCAATAATCACTACATTATAGTGCGATTTTCATCACCAATCAATGATTCAAACACCCGATCAACGTGTTCTTCAGTTTTTTTGAAGAAAACCCAGTTTAATTTCATAAAAAATCTCGTTTTTTTCCGGTGATTTTGAAGATAATCACTCGATCCGTTCGATTCGAGCGCTGATAAGTGTTTCAATCATTCAAAATTCGTCAATTGTTGAAGAAATCACTTCGATCCATGTAAGAAATTCTTTAATTTCATTTTTACGATCTGGGTTTTTGATTTAGTCATTGCGTTTTACGATCTTGTCGGGGGTCCGGGGGCAGCGCCCCTGGTAGCGGCAGCCCCTGGCGGGGTCCAAGGGGCAGAGCCCCTGGATGGGGTTGAGCTCTGGAAAAAATGCATCAGAAAAATTAATTTTCTGTAAATTGCCTCTGGAAACTGCATTGGTTCAGACAGTTCACAACACAGACAAAACTATTGTCATGGGTCAATGCGTTTTAGGGAGAACACTTTCTTTAGTGTTTGTAGGCCATTGCGTTTTAGAAAAACACATTCTTGAAGTGTTTTTGGTGCATTGCGTTTTAGGTAAAACACCTTTTTAGGTGTTTTTAGTCCATTACGTTTTACAGAGAACACTTTCTTTTGTTTTTTAGGCAATTGCGTTTTAGAATGAGTCATTTTTAAGTGTTTTCTGGCCATTGCGTTTTACAAATAAGACATTTCTTTGTGTTTTTTGTGCATTGCATTTTAGGTAAAACACTTTTTATGTGTTTTCAGTCCATTGCGTTTTAGAAAACAGACATTTTAAGTGTTTTCTGGCCATTGCGTTTTACAAATAAGACATTTGTTTGTGTTTTTTGTGCATTGCATTTTAGGTAAAACACATTTTTATGTGTTTTTAGTCCATTGCGTTTTAGAAAGTACATTTTCTTTTGAGTTTTTAGGCTATTGCGTTTTATAAATAAGACATTTCTTTGTGTTTTCTGGCCATTGCGTTTTACAAATAAGTCATTTCTTTGTGTTTTTTGTGCATTGCGTTTTAGAAAAATGTCATTTTTTATGTTTTTTTTCATTGCGTTTTACGATACTGGGGGTTTTTCTATTGCGTTTTACGCAACTGGGTTTTAAATTTTTTTTTTTTTTTTTGAAAATATAGGAATAGTATACTCGTTTTAAAGATAAAAAAACGCTCGTTTTTTTGTGCAATTTTTATAAAAAAAAATAATGTCGTATGAAAGAGTTATTAACGTTTAAAAAATGGGGGGAATTGGAGGAGAGAGAAACTATTGGCTTTGATTGACTAGAATGCCCCTAAACAAACTCACGCGCCTCTTTTCTTCCTTTCAATTTCCCTGATTTAATCTTAGCCCTTGATTAACTAAATGGATGGTCAAGATCACTTCCTAGCCTTCCTAGCCAAATAAACTTCCTATTTTATCTCTACCCTTAATATGTAATATATAATTAGATGGCGGCTACATATAACTTGGTTGAGACAAGATGAAAATTCTAAAGACAACATACAACTTTATATAGCAACACGTTTTGTTGTTTTAGACCTCCAAGGAACAGGTATCAAATTCTCATTCTCAGTTAAACAAAGATGATATATATACACAGGAGCATGGAGTCTTTTGGGAAAAGATATACATACATGGTATGATATGAGAACCGAGAGAGAGAAAATATTCATGTTGAACTACACCAAGTGAAAATGGTGATATACGGTAGTAACAATGGTTGATTAATGACAACTTTGATTGAGATAAATAGTCGAGTAGCGGATACAAATCTCGTATGTCCAAGTCATCGGTACCCAGAGGTAAAAATACTTACCCATATATTATTATTATTATATTATTATTATTATTAGTACTATTATTATTATTACTACTATTATTATTAGTATTATTACTACTATTATTATTATTAGTATTATTACTATTATTACTATTACTATTATGATTTCTATTACTATTATTATTATTATTATTATTATTATTATTATTTTGAACGGCGGATTATTTATTAAAATAGAAGCGGGCCAGCAAGTAGCTGTAAAACCATCTCTAACGTTAAAATCACACCACCTATCCCAAACTATATTGCTCAAACTCGATCTAGTTGTTAACCATAGATACGAGTTCATCTTTATTTCTTCCACCGTTCTACTAATTGGTAAGTTTATTGTTGAAAGTCTTCTCATTCCGTGCCTTCCAAATGTGCTAAAACTTAGTAAGAATTATTGCATTCACCATTTTCTTCCAAACATGTGATCCCGTCTCATCTTCTGTTCGTTTTAAAATCTGGGCGCAATTCAAATTGGTACACTGAGTGGGTAGTTTTAGCCAAAGAAATACCTACCTCCGTATTGCTTTTGCCCATAAGCATTCGGCTAATGCATGCTAATTCGATTCGCTTTCTAACCCATACCTGTCACATGTCTCCACATCCAGATGAAGTCCTCTTTGTCTCAACGCTTCTTTCGACGGAATCCGATTTAAGCATGCCTTCCACACAAAGCACGCCCCTTTATATGGAACCCAGTTGTTCCAGTATCCCCATACATCCCCTCCCAGATTACTGTTGGATGACGTTATTTGCTCCCTCATATTTTGTTACGGTAATAAATAGTCTAGGGACTTTAGTGTAATTCTTCTATAGTATGAGGGTTATTTTTAATAGTCTAATTGTACAAAAGGGGCAATCGGAATGAGAATGAGATATCGATGATTTGAGAGTTTACTCCTTCTTCTCTGTGTTTCTTTCTTCTCTTTAACGATCACAAACTGATGCGTAACAATAGTATCAGAGTAATCTTTCCTCTCGACTGTGGGTTAAGGTTAGGGTAACAACGGTGTTCCACTGCAACAATCGAATTAGGGTTCAACAATCAGACGTGGGTAACTTCGAATTAGGCAACAATCAAGTGTTTTGAAGAATTTTAGCAAGCAACAATCAACAACGTTTACATCAACAATCGGTTAACCAGACAATCGACTTTAAAGTTAACATTTGAGTTCGATTTCAGAATCGCATTCGTAGCAACAACAACTTTTGATTGGAACTACAATTGGAATATAAATCAGTTTGTGGTTTCAAATTCAACAGCAAATCAAGATGGAATTCGCAAAGGAGCAGATGATGACTTGTACACAAGAAGGTACTGTCCAAGATTATTGTGATTCATTCTTGGTTTTGTTCAATCAGGTTAGAAATTGTGAAGAATCAACCGATTTCTATGCTATCTACCTGTTTATATGTGGTTTAAAACCAAGAATTAGGAGCCTCTTTGTCAAATGGCATCAATATAGTTGTTTTAAAGTGGAAGATGTCATATCTTTGGCTTTGAAAATAGATATCAATGACCTGAATGATTCTTTCTCTCCATTTGACCCTAAGTCTTCTTTTTACATGGAAGGATTAGAGTTCAATTTTAAGAAAAGTATTTGGGAATTAATGGAAGGTAATGAATGTTTTGAGAAGGGAAAAATTCAAGAAGTTGATATTGTTCAAGAAAAGATTGATAATGGAATAATTGACGAGTCTAGTATGTTTGTTCAAGAACTCGGTGATAATGAGCTTTTAAGAACTAATTTTGCTAAGGATTTACATGGTCGTGAGTCTTTAAATCAAGATTTGAGTATTCAAGCACTGACTAATGGTAATGATTCAAATGGAAATGGAAAAGATGATAAAGATAATGAGGTTCATATGATCCTTTCAAATGACACACCGAAAGATGATCAATATGAGGGTGGTACTTCAAAACAATATAAGAGTGGCGAAACTGTAATGGTTGATCCGGAAATAATGGAGAAGAAGTCAGTTTCCTTGCTTTTACATGATGTACTAGTCATGAATAAAGAAAAAATAGAGTTTGCAGTCAAAGGCAGCATGTGGAAGGAAACAATATAATCTCATGCCAGACCATCAGTTAAAATTTGGTGAATATGTTGGAATTTTGGGTTCAAAAACAGAATTTAGTTCAGGGCACAAGAAGAAACAATCAACTTGGATAGATACCGGTTGGGTATGTAACATGAAATGTAAAAATGACACCATATCAAGCATAATAGGAGTTGGTATAGTCACAATTGGAAAAGGCACAATGAATGAGTCAAGTTTTATATGGGAGCCATTCCCCGTCACTAAGTTTCTAAGGGCTAAAGTGTCAACATGTAGTATCAATCTTATTACTGCACTTACAGTTGAAGTACATCAGTCAAGAGGTGAGAACTTCATGCGAATCATTGTTCATTTGATAAGAGAAATTCAAGGTGGGGCCACGTTTGTATTCTGGAGTGTTTTTGGTGCACCGATATTAGCAACAGTATACGCTTCACGGAAAAGGAAGAAACGAGTAAATTGGATAGATACGGGTTGGGTTTGTAATCCAGGATGTAAAGGTGGTTAAGATCGAATTGACATCCTAAATAATCTGATACAACTTGATTACAAAGGTAAACTAAATGGCTTCCAAGTTCGAGTAGTGATGTCATAAAGACATTTATGGCAAAAATGGAAATCCAAACCAAGATACGCCAAAGTTAGTTCAGCAGATGTTTGCATTTATATGAGTATCAAGAACAAGGGTACTAATTTGTTGTCTAAATGGGATGAAAAACAATATGAGATATTAGAATTCCGAGATCCGTTTGAGGCATTGGGTTTGAAGATTAGAGAGGTAACAATAAATGGGAATGGTTTTTTCAGAGCCTTGGATGATCAGTTGGAGTGTGATGAACAAGTTTTATTAACTAAATCCTGCCAGTCCATTGAAGATGGTAGCATATGGGTTGGAAAAATGGAGCCAAATGTTGCTTCTCTTTTGACTTTTTGATGTGTGCAAAATGCAACATATAAATTACATCAATTGTGGCATAAAACTAACCCTTTTTAGTACTAATGTTGGAAAAAGTGTGATTTTATCTTCCTTTTGTATTTTCAGGATTAAATGAGCTCAAATTAACAAAAGAAGCAAAAAGGCAGCTAAATCTAACATAAATACAAGAAAAGGAACTAACGTGGCATGCCCGACCTCCCCGAAAGCATCTTCCCAAGAAAAACAAGAGAACATAAGGCTGAACACGCCCCGTGCTCAGTGAACACGGGGGCGTGCCCAAGTGCCAGCATAAAAGACAAAGCTATAGAAGCTTCCATCGCCCACCACGGGGCCGTGCTCAGTGGACACGGGGTCGTGGTCAACTATAAGATTCGCAGAATCCAGGCAAATCCTGATAGTACAGATATGCTTCTGCACATGGGGGCGTGGTCAACTAATGCAGACAAACTGCAATTAATGAAGACAGAGAAGAGGATGGACACGGGATCGTGCCCACTGGACACGGGGCCGTGCCCGAGCTACTGTTCAGGCTATAAATAGGGGTGCTTGGCTCATTTGCAAACCATCCCTTGGCACACCACCTCTCTCACACTTCACCCACCACCCACCACCACCATAACACCATCATCCACCACCATCATCCATTGTCCATCATAGAGTGTGTGAGTCGTCTCGGGATCCAAGATTGATCGTAAGAGTTCTTGACAATCAAAGGCCATGTTTGCCTAAGTCTCTTACATCACTTGGTGAAGACAAGTGTCTAGTGTAATACTTTTTATTTTAATCTTTTCGCACTTTTTACTTGGTTATGTATTAATGACTTTAATAACTAGTTTCTTATGTTGAAGGTGATTCTTCCTTATCGTTTGTCCGTGGTGTCTTGGCATTATTTTACTGTCTATATAAAATAAAAGATTTTCACCATTCATATCTCCACGGTCTATATGGAGGTATGTTGGCTACCTGGTCGGGGGTTAAGGGAACGGTTTGGTAAGAGTCTTGCCTTGTTCAGTGTATAGATCCTGCAAGGACTTGAGTCAAAATTAGTAGGACCTCCTTCAATACCCACCGGTATTGGATGGCGGGGGTCCAAACTCTTTGATCCCCTCATATGTAAGCTACTATTAATACTTTAACCTGGCTACTTAGGACTGTATCCCTGCTGACTCAGACTACTTAGCCGAGGGTAACGTCACCTTCAAAAGAGGGGCCTACCACAATACGCATTAATAACTTAATTAATTATCTTTCAATAATCCGACCCTTTAGGATTGTATCCTTGCTGACTCAAACTACTGGGTTGAGGGTAATGCCACCTTCAAAAGAGGGGCCTACTACAATAACTAAGATAATCTCTTAAAAAGTGCAAAAGTGCGGAAATAATCAAAGGTTACACTAAACACGAGTCGGAGCCAAGTGATTCATCTTGTCTATCTGTTTTTTATTTTATTTTTATTTTTCAGCATTTTAGTTAGTTTTTATTTTTCTAGTTTAAAACCTTTTTTTCTAAACTGTTGATTTGATTAGACATTGAGGATAAACCGGTACTAAAAGCTCTTGTGTCCTTGGACGACCTCGGTATCTTACCAACACTATACTACGCTCACGATGGGTGCACTTGCCCATATGTGTGTTTAGTGTTAGTAAATATCGTGTTTTATAAATTTAAAACTTGGCTAAAAAGTGTAAAAGGGCTTAAAATATACTTAAACTTATATACACACTTCACACGCATCAAGTTTTTTGGCGCCGTTGCCGGGGACACAAGGATTTTAAGAAAGTTAGGAATCAACGGCCTAATCGTTTTTCTTAATTTTTTTTCTATTTTTTAGAATTTTTTTTAATTTTTCAGCTTTTAAAGAACTCAGCACGGGTCGTGCCCGCTGAACACGCCCCGTGCCCAATCATTGGAACTGGCAATCTTGTTTTAAGTCAGACAGTAAGCTGAACACGGGGCCATGCCCACTCAACACGCCCCATGCCCAAGATTCAGTTACTGAAAATAGAACCGTAAGATCCCGACGGTTGGTAATTTCTGACACAAACATGGGTGATACTGATTTTTTTTTTACTTTCGGCACTCTTATGGTACGTGGTGTCAAATATGTGGCGGCTCCCATAAATAATTAGAATGCTATTTTCTAAATTATAAGCCCCACTATATAGACCCATCATTTTCTCGTAGCCTTAAGAGGGGCGAAAGTAAAAATAATCCTTATCTCTCTCTCGAATGCTCTCAACCGGATCTTCTAGGAGAAATGCTTCTTGATGAATTATTTCAATTAGAAGATCTAATTCTTAATTGGTTAAAAGAACTTAGGATGGATTTCAATAATTTATCTCAAGACAATAACCAAGAAGAATTATTGGGATCGCATTCAAATAAAAACAACTTCGTTGTTCCCAATGTTACCTCTAACTCTAGTAAGGACTTGAGCGATAGTCGTCCCTGTGTCGATTGTGCCGTGAAGGACTCCCCATCAACTTCGTTCGATGCATACATAGACCTGAGCGATTCGGCATACACCTTCTTTAACGAGAGCCCAGGAAAGGGTTGGACTTGTCCACTTACATATAGCATAGGAATTACCCTCACCGACAACCTCTTGCGTTCTCGTCTTAATCCAGAGCAATTAAGGTATCTTAGGCACTTTGGGGTTGTTCCATCCAGTAAGGAACCACCCGATCCGGATAAGTTCCTTAGAAATAGACAAACTTCATAAACAGCCTTTCGACACGGGGCCGTGTCCAGGTCAACACGCCCCCGTGTCCACCAAAAGATTCTTTTCTGACTTTTTGTCAGAATACGGACAAAATGTGTCAGGATCTTGCCTGCACACGGGGCCGTGTCCAGCCGACACGGGGCCGTGTCCAGCATGCTGTCGTTTTCTATAAATGCAGCCAAGAATCCTGCACATTTGGACCATTCAGGGACAGAGATTTGAAAGGATCTTCTCACCTACCATCCTAGGTATTTTCTAAAAGAAGGTTCTAACAAGCATCTTGTCCTTTCCTCTTATATCCATTGCCTTCTTCTTCATCTTTCTTCCATCAACACCTCCATTGAAGCTTGAGATCACCATGACTCCAAGCTTTATTGTGATGGTTATTAGTTTTTTGTTCAAGGAATCTTGTTAAAAATAAGTTGTGCAACATTGTTTTAAGTTATTTCTACTAAAAAATGTTTCTTAAGTTAGAAAAATAATTTGAAACTCCAAGATTCCTTGTTCCAAAAATCTGCAGAAAGTTGAACACGGGGCCATGCTCATTGAGCACGGGGCCGTGTCCGGTGTACTGTCTCATTAAAATAAACTATTTTTGGTTTGTTTTCATAGAATGTCTAGCCAAAACAGTGGAACCTCTTCTACGCACTCCAGAAACAGTCGAAGGGAAAGAAGGTCATCAATTGAAGCAACTCTCGTACGTTACGTAATGGCATTACGTGAAGCTCTTGACGAGATGACTTCAGTAGAGGAGGTCCTAATAGACCGTATAAATTATCTTACGGTGGGGTTGGAAAACAGTTTTCAAGAAATTAACCTTTTGCACCAGAGGTTAAACATTCTTGTAACACCTCCCATGGAACCAATCCTCCCTCAAGAGGATTGGAACCTAGCACTTGGAATCAACAATCCTACCGGTTGGGACGACATTCCAGCGGAACCTCCTCTTGAAGATCTACAAGAAGTCCCAGTGGAGGTTGCACCCCCTTAAACCAATGCCAATGAGCCCGCCTTTCTTCTCCCTAGGGAGATAGAAGAATGGCTCGCCGACGTGTGAGGGACCCATGCCTAGAGAAAGAAGTTTTCAAGCCACATCCAACCGAGGAATTTATCTTTTCAGAAATTTTGCTAATAGAATAAGTAGTAGGCTAGAACTTCTTGGTTTAGATTTCTTGTGTTTCTTTGTGTAACACCCGTTCTTATAAATCTAGGTTTAACGTATATTTTGCGAAAATAATCATGTGATTAATGATTACATATACATCAAAAATGCGGGTTTGTTAAAAATACTTTTACAATTTAAGTAATATACATAAGGTGATTTTATTCGCCGTTTAAAATAACGACAAAACAACGTTGCGGAAGCTTTGTTTAACGTGTGTTCGGCTCTTGCCCATCGCTTGATCTTCATCCGGGCACTCTTGGCGATCACCTATGTTCAAAACCAACTTAAAAGTTAGTTTTGATAGTCAAATATTAAGTTCAAACAAGTACAGGGGTTAAAATGGCAAATTTTTAAAAATTTTCGGAGTTAAGGGCGTCGCGTGACGCCAAGGGGCGTCGCGTCACGTAGGCCCTTGTTTTCACAGATTGTGCCTTCAGCTGTTGCTGTACATTCCCAGCTCAACCCGATTTCACGGAAACGGCCATAACTTCTTCGTTATTAATCCGTTTTACCCGATTCTTTTTCCTACGCGTCCGTAATTTAATCCTCCATCTTATGGAGTTAAAATCCTACATCCAACATAAGAAATTTTGAGACTTCTAAGCCTTCGACTCGTTACCTTTTCACCGAATTTTAACCCATTTATGCATTTTATCAAACAAACGCATTTATTTGATTCCTATATCTCATACACTTCTTCAAATTAATGTTACCTACTATATTAGGTTCTAATCATAGGTTTATTACACCATTTAAACCCGTTTTCACTCGTATGCTTATTTTGACCCGTTAAGGGTATTTAAGCACTTTTAGGCTCAAAATCCCTTTCTTTCTATCCTAGCATTGTAACCTATATTTCTTATCTAGTATCCATCCATCACAACTAATTGTGTGTTGGATTTAAAATAGATATCTATGTGTTCCGAATTATACCCCTTGGAATATCATTTTACGGCAAAGACTCATATGGAGTCTTTCGGCCCAAGAATTACATCTTTCACTACTCATACTCGTTCTAAGCTTTTGTTTAATCATAAGACTCGTTTTCAAACAACCCCTAAGGATTGTTTGTTCAATTTAGCCTACAAGGGCGTTTTGGTCGATTTTAGTCCTTCTTTTACAATGAAGGACTCTCACCAATTATTCGACCAAAATATCACTTTTAACTACAACATAAGTATGCGTACCTGGCTCGGATCAACAAATAGACCCAATTTATACCTCGTTTTTATTATCACATTTTCTATGGCGACGGAAGTATCCGAATCGCTAATCGCTCCTGTTAACACAAGACTTGACAACCACATCAGTCGATATAGTCAAATGGTGTTATCACGCCATTTGACCCGTTTGTCCTATATGACCAAGCATTTTCATAAGTAGCAAAACATGGTTAATAATTACCAATTTGCCCATCCGACCCATTTCGGATTTTTGCCACTAGACCCCTTTTTAACTACCATTTACTTTAGTCGGTACTTGACTAAATTTCCATCTCTACTTATTTTCTCGTTATTAGATGCAATTTAAAGTGATCTTAACGAAAACTCATTAGTTATTAGTCATTACATGACCAATTTACCAATTTGCCTCTTTCACCATTAATCATGGTTTAAAACATTTTTATTGGTTCCGACTCATTTCGTTTCGTGTCGGAACCCATGATTCGGACCTAATCATTTATTGTATTCATCGCTTATAAAATAAACACATATACTACAAGTGGTGTAAGTTTTACTTACCTCGCATCCGAACTACGCTTTTCCTTTCCTTCTTGATTCGTTTGACCCGCTCCCTCATCAAGCTTCCACCTAGCTTGTTACGCGTCAAACTATCATCATCGTTTTCAAGGTGGTTAGTTTAATCATAATTTAATACGATTATTCCACCTTACACATTTCATATCAAAATTTACCATTTATCGAATTATAAGTCAGTTTGACTTTTTAAAAGTCTAATGCCCATTAGTATACTAACTGCATATCCAAGTTCATCAACTAGTTCTAGCATTCTTTAATTACCCGGTAGGCGTTATCTTTAGACCACCGTTTTAACCAAAGTTCTAACCACGTTCATCACATTTGGAACTCTTTTTAATCACATTTTGCATAATAGCCAAAACATCACAATTAGGTGTTTTAACTACAAAATTCCAGTTTCGAGCCTTCTTTGAGGCATTTCAACGAACACCTTAAGGGCAGAATTTTTTATATCTTTCATATTCAAGTTCATAGCTTGCTAATTAGCTAACTTAACATCAATAAAGCCTTCATATAGTATTTAAACATCATATTTCTCTGAAATCACTTTCTATGATCGAATTACACTAGAATAATCATTCTAAACCCTAGTGTTCATCTTCATCTTGTAAAACCCACAAACCACCTTCAAGGTGTTCATGGAATTTCCTGAATTTGGACGTGATTTCACATGTAGTTGTCTAGGTTTCACTTCTAGACACTATATCATCTCTAATCTACCCAATTAACACACATGCAACATCTAATTTCAGATTTTCCAAAATCATGAGAATTTCAAGTTGAGAGTTTTCATGAAATTTTACATACCTTGTAATCCTCTTGTGATGAGGATCAATAATCTACACTTTAATTTCGATTTCAACTTGGATTGAGCCTTCAATTTGCAAGTTTGGTGAGTTTTAAGGGTTTGGGAGTGGGGAGTCGCCCCTGCTCTTCTTCTGCACGACCAACACCTTCAAAAATGGTGTTTGGTTTTGATTTTTATTAAAATTAATATTATAGTTTCAATTCTTACAACTTTGGCCCCTCCATCTTGTTCAACTTATAGTTTAGTTGTTTTTAACCCACTCATAAGTCACAATCTAACTAGGTTAGAATTATTCCTAGTTAGCTTAGTAGGTTCGGGAAGTCGTATCCCGTTTTACTTTAAGTCCCGTTAAATCGGGCCTTTCATCTTCCTATTTTCTTGAAAGCTCTTATTTAGTTTAAGTATTAGGATTATTTAAATAAATTCCTAATACTTGCCAGTTTACTTTTACCACTAACGGTACTTTCCCCGTCTTTAGTATAAACGGGATTAAATTACCAAACTCGTTTTCGGGGTGTTACACTTTGACCTAATTATCTAGAATTTTAACTTTTAGGATTATTATGTAAGTCTCTCTATGACTTAATGAATGATGGTTTTAGCTAATTTGGTGTTTGGATGATGTTGTAATGTGTAAAACACACTTGGGATGGTGAAGGATAACAAGGGAAGCTTGAACTAGCACCCCATGCACGAAAACAGGGCCATCCGACAAAAGTTTCTTCATTACAGCAAGTTCAGCACGGGCCGTGCCCGCCCAACACGGCCCCGTGTTGCACAGTCTGCAGAAAATGTCCAATTCAGGTAAACTGGACACGGGCCGTGTTCACCCAACACGCCCCCGTGTCCAGGCTTCTGTTTCTTTTTATAACTTTTTGTTACTGGCACCTGAACATGGGGCCGTTCCCGGACACCATGGGGTCGTGTCCAGACGCCCAGTAACATAAAATTTTGCTTTTTAACACCTTTTTACACATTCAATCAACCTAAAAACTTATTTTTGGGACACATTGAGGACAATGTGTAATTTAAGTGTGGGGGGATGCTAAAGCTTTGAATCTCGCAAGTCCTAATCACAAGCATTACACAAAACTCTATTGGAACCGCTAATCACCCCAATTTTTTTTCAAAAATTTTCATTTTTTTTACTTGTCTAGGTTTAACTTGGGAATTTCAAGTTCTAAAAAGGTTATATTTTTACAAATTTACAACCGATAGCGTCGTGATAAAAGAACCAACATAAGAAAATTATGAAAAGGAATGACAAGTTTAGTTAAAATTTGATTATATATACTTGATCACATAAAAACCCATTCCCACAAAAATGAGTTTTGAGCCTTTATTGAGCATACAAATACATATCTTTAAACTAAATGCTCATTTTTCGTTTCTTGTGTGAATAGCCGCTTGGTTCTTACGACTCTAGAACTTGCCACGACGATACATTCCCGGTCCTTACCAACTTAAACCCAAGTAAGTAAATGATGAAGGCATTAGGACTAACATTTTTATTTCTACACCATTATTTTTTTCTTTTTACCACCTACCCAAAATCCCCCTAGTTAACCCCTTTGAGCCTAAACCTTTTCATTTTTTAACCCAAAACCAAACACCCTTTCACCCACCAAAACTTTTTTTATTTTTTTTACCCTTTGCTTTAGTAACAAGCTCGATTTTTCGTATGACTTTTAAAACAAAATAATATATATATATATATATATATATATATATATATATATATGTTGATGATGAAGCAAAAGAAATAAACAAGCAAGTTCATCAAAAATAACTTTGTTTGAAAAATAGCTTTATCCAAATAAAAATTTGCAAAAATAAAGTCTTACGAAAACCGACACTTTTTACGCTTTTTCACCCTTTTCTACTAACCACTAACCCAACCACCTACCTTTAACCCAAGCCTAACCCTTCACCCCAAAAGTCCTCTTGATATTTACAAAGGTTTATAGTTAAAAAAGGAGGAGGATTGATTGCTTGGCAAGCCTATGGTAGGAGTAAGTTCCATGCCGCTCTCGAGTGATTCACTAAAATACATCTTCGGCCGAGTGTTGAGTGATCCCCCGTGAGGTATGTGAACTTGTATATAAATGGAATTTAAAAAAAAAAGCATGTTATGCCCTAATAAGTAATTTATCTTATGAAAAGTTTTAAATAAATCATGACGAATAGGATTGTAAATAAATAAAAAAAAACTTAATAAAGAATCTTGGAAATCCCGACACTCTATGACAAGCCCAAAAACCTTCTATTCTACTCATTCCATTTGGGAGTGTAAAGCCACATTATAAAGAGTTTTGCTTGAGGACAAGCAAAGATTCAAGTGTGGGGGTATTTGATGTGTGCAAAATGCAACATATAAATTACATCAATTGTGGCATAAAACTAACCCTTTTTAGTACTAATGTTGGAAAAAGTGTGCTTTTGTCTTCCTTTTGTATTTTCAGGATTAAATGAGCTCAAATTAACAAAAGAAGCAAAAAGGCAGCTAAATCTAACATAAATACAAGAAAAAGAACTAACGTGGCATGCCCGACCTCCCCAAAAGCATCTTCCCAAGCAAAACAAGAGAACAGAAGGCTGAACACGCCCCGTGCTCAGTGAACACGGGGGCGTGCCCAAGTGCCAGCATAAAAGACAAAGCTATAGAAGCTTCCATCGCCCACCACGGGGCCGTGGTCAATTATAAGATTCGCAGAATCCAGGCAAATCTTGATAGTACAGATATGCTTCTGCACACGGGGGCGTGGTCAACTAATGCAGACAAACTGCAATTAATGAAGACAGAGAAGAGGATGGACACGGGATCGTGCCCACTGGACACGGGGCCGTGCCCGAGCTACTGTTCAGGCTATAAATAGGGGTGCTTGGCTCATTTGCAAACCATCTCTTGGCACACCACCTCTCTCACACTTCACCCACCACCCACCACCCACCACCACCATAACACCATCATCCACAACCATCATCCATTGTCCATCATAGAGTGTGTGAGTCGTCTCGGGATCCAAGATTGATCGTAAGAGTTCTTGACAATCAAATGCCATGTTTGCCTAAGTCTCTTACATCACTTGGTGAAGACAAGTGTCTAGTGTAATACTTTTTATTTTTAATCTTCTCGTACTTTTTACATGGTTATGTATTAATGACTTTAATAACTAGTTTCTTATGTTGAAGGTGATTCTTCCTTATCGTTTGTCCGTGGTGTCTTGACATTATTTTACTGTCTATATAAAATAAAAGATTTTCACCATTCATATCTCCACGGTCTATATGGAGGTATGTTGGCTACCTGGTCGGGGGTTAAGGGAACGGTTTGGTAAGAGTCTTGCCTTGTTCAGTGTATAGATCCTGCAAGGACCTGGGTCAAATTTAGTAGGACCTCCTTCAATACCCACCGGTATTGGATGGCGGGGGTCCAAACTCTTTGATCCCCTCATATGTAAGCTACTATTAATACTTTAACCCGGCTACTTAGGACTGTATCCCTGCTGACTCGGACTACTTAGCCGAGGGTAACGTCACCTTCAAAAGAGGGGCCTACCACAATACGCATTAATAACATAATTAATTATCTTTCAATAATCCGACCCTTTAGGATTGTATTCTTGCTGACTCAAACTACTGGGTTGAGGGTAACGTCACCTTCAAAAGAGAGGCCTACTACAATAACTAAGATAATCTCTTAAAAAGTGCAAAAGTGCGGAAATAATCAAAGGTTACACTAAACACGAGTCGGAGCCAAGTGATTCATCTTGTCTATCTGTTTTTTATTTTATTTTTATTTTTCAGCATTTTAGTTAGTTCTTATTTTTCTAGTTTAAAACTTTTTTTCTAAACTTTTGATTTGATTAGACGTTGAGGATAAACCGGTACTAAACACTCTTGTGTCCTTGGACGACCTCGGTATCTTACCAACACTATACTACGTTCACGATGGGTGTACTTGCCCATAAGTGTGTTTAGTGTTAGTAAATGTCGTGTTTTATAAATTTAAAACTTGGCTAAAAAGTGTAAAAGGGCTTAAAATATACTTAAACTTATATACACACTTCACACGCATCACTTATAGACTATAGTGATATATGTTTATATCAGAAGTCATCAACTCCATGTGTTATTACAAATTTTGGTTACTCTATTGCAAATATGTATTATTTGTGTTGTCATGTGTGGGAGCATAACAATAGTGTGCACAATGGCAATAACCCAATCAGGCAAGTCATAGTTAAGGTTGATGCTGGTCTTTTGGTGAAATTCCATCAAGCAAATAAAGAAATTTTGGTTGAACATGATGTATGGAAGATCTGCAACTTTGGAGGAGCTGCAAATGCGTGCTGCAACTTTGTTCTTAATTTTTTTTAATTGTCTTTTTAATTTTTTTTTCCAGCAACTTGATTCTTGAGGTCAAAGAATCTTTTATGGGGGGAGTATTGTTACGGTAATAAATAGTGTAGGGACTTTAGTGTAATTCTTGTATAGGATGAGGGGTTATTTGTAATAGTCTAATTGTACAAAAGGGGCAATCGGGATGAGAATGAGATATCGATGATTTGAGAGATTACTCCTTCTTCTCTGTGTTTCTTTCTTCTCTTTCGTCTGAACAAGGGATATTTAAATCCCGTTTATAAAAGTATGTTTTATTCAATTTACGAGTTGTTTAATTAAATAAAATTAAATACAAACGTTTTTTCGCTGCAATCTACTCAAAACAGATACCAACCGATTGGTCGCACGCCCGGGATGTCGAAAATCTGGGGTGTGACATTTTGTGCTTTATCAGTTTATTTATTTTCCATAATCTCTTTGCACATAAACATTAAAAAATGTAGCACCTTTTATAAATTTTGTATTGTTGAGAAGCAAAAGCAGATTGCTCTTGCACTTCTGATTAAGGTTCATATATTGACACATCACTTTTAATGAAAACAATATTAGTGTTGGCTCTTTTGTTATTTGTTTCTCAGCCGCAGCTTGGGATCCTAAAAATAAGGTTGCCTCTAAGGCTACACGGTATGGTGCCGTAGATGAAGCCGGCGACGGGATGAAGATGGAGGGGGCGGCGTGGGAGGACGGACGTCGCAGAGGGGGGGCCCACCTGTTTGCTCCGTCGCAAACGGCGAACAGAGGACGAAGAGGACGGGACGGAGGGGGCGACGGGATGAAGACGGAGGGGGCGGCGTGGAGGGACGGTGACACGGTGGCGACGCCGGGTGGAGGACGGGACCATACCGTCCAGCCTAATGTAGATTATCTGAACTTTATTAGTGGCTGTGATTGATTAAGTGGATAATTTTCTTTTTAGAATTTTTTTGTATTTTTAGAATTTTTTGGATTTTTTTTTGAATTTTTGGAATTTTGATTATTTATTAGAATTTTTTTGATTTTTTATAATTTTTTGAACTTTTTTTTATTTTTTAGAATTTTTTTTTTTTTTAGAATTTTTTGGATTTTTTATTGTTTTTTAAATTTTTTTTTGAATTTTTTGAATTTTTATTATTTATTAGAATTTTTTGATTTTTTAGAATTTTTTTTTATTTTTTAGAATTTTTTAGCTTTTTATTATTTTTTAGAATTTTTTTGATTTTTTTAGAATTTTTTTAGAATTTTTTTTATTTTTTTTTAGATTTTTTTTAAATTTTAGGATTTTTTGGATTTTTTATTATTTTTTTGAATTTTTAGAAAAAAATTTTGATTTTTTTATATTTTTTTGAACTTTTTAGAATTTTTTTGATTTTTTAGAATTTTTTGGATTTTTTTTTTATTTTTAGGATTTTTTATTATTTTTTTATTTTTTAGACTTTTTTGGATTTCTTATTATTTTTTTGATTTATTTTATTTGTTAGAATTTTTTTTTGTTTTTTTATAATTTTTTTTATTTTTTATAATTTTTTGAACTTTTTATTATTTTTAGATTTTTTTTATTTTTTAATTTTTTTGATACTTTTGAATTTTTTGGATTTTTTAGAATGTTTTTTGAATTTTTATAAGAGTTAATTACATAGTTAGTCCATGTGGTTTGCACAAAGTAACATACTTAGGTACTAATAGTTTAAAATCACATTCTAGGGTATTAACTTTTCGTTTTGTAACGTTTGGAGGTATTAACGTTATTTATAGGTTTAAAATCACATTCTATTAGTACCTAAATATGTTATTTTGTGTAAACCACAAGAACTAACTATGTTAATACCCTAGAAGTTAATACCTCCAAACGTTACAAAATGAAAAGTTAATACCCTAGAAGGTGATTTTAAACTATTAGTACCTAAGTTTGTTATTTTGTGCAAACCACAGGGACTAACTATGTAATTAACTCTTTTTATAATTTTTTATGATTTTTTGAATTTTTATAATTTTTTGGATTTTTTAGAATTTTTTTGAATTCTTATCTAAGATAGTTGTTTTTAAAACTTTTGCCAACTGTTTATAATTAGGGGTAATTTTGTCTTTTTAGGTACTTTTAAATTCTAATTCCGTTATTACATTTATCAACCAAACACATCTATGGATTTCAAAGGAATCCATCAAATTCCAATTCCCATAGGGATTCCAATTCCTACACATTCCGCGAACCAAACGCCCCCTTAGAGCGTCTCCAGTGGATGCATCATACGAGCGAAGCCATGCCACATAAGTCAGAGTTTGCCTCACGAACACGCATGGATTAATCTCCTCCGTCTCTCCTCCCCTTATATTCGGCTCCACTCGTGGCCATCCAAGACGTGGCGGATTTCTTCTTTATCTCTCCTTTCTTCTCTTTCCTTCATATCAGCCTAACAAAGGGCATTGGATTTCTTAGAAACAAGTCATTGGAAAGGTTTGGCACTTAAGATGGATATTGTTGTTTATGGAGCCTTATGGCAGAGTTGTAAGATTGTACCTTGTGCAATGGTAGTTGTACGCTACATAATTCTGTGTTAAAAGCAGTGGCGGACTCAGAAATATTTCTATAAGGGTGCGGAATATTTTTAAAGATTTTAAGCCCCTAGGTATATAAAAAAAATCCGGTTCATATCGGGTTGGTTCGGGTCGGGTCATGTAAAACAAAAAAAAAAAGTCAAACTAAAATTTATATAACCATCTAAAACACGTCAAACGTCATTACATACATGTTTAAAATTGTGCCTACGGGTTTTCATTTTTTGAAATCTATGCAAAACATCATATATATAGCGACTTTCCTAATGGTTCCTCTTGAGAGATCTCGCCAAAACTTCCCTACTCATGGTTCCTATCACATATAAATCGATCCATAAGTTCATAAAAAACACTAAACAATTAAACAAAATAAAGAATCATGTTCAACTATAGTCCATAATTTTCAAGCCATAGTAAAGTCTAGAACAACAAAAAAAATATCAAAACAATGCTACTAAAACAACAAAAACAACGCATCAAAACACATAAAATTTCATACTATTATAACACATTTATAACTTTATTTCTCCTAAAAAACCACATAAAAAAATGCAGGTATCTCGTTAAATTTTGGATTCTTGGTGATCGGAATCAAGCTTTTCTTGTGAGAATATAGTCGCTGCCGTTGTGCCTGTTGACTGCTTACGTGCGTCGGTCGCTGGGCGATCAGAGGAGGGAGAGCGGGAGAAAGAACTGTAAGGGGTGGTTGGGTTGGGTTATTTTATTTAACTTCAAATATAATTGGGTTGGGTTAATTGGGTTTGGGTTACAATGGAATATTTATTGGGCTAATGGCTAAATTGTTAGATGAAGGTTATTGGGTTAAATTGTTAAGTAAAGTGGATAAAAATAATTATATAAACTAGGTTATATTTTAATAAAAATCAGTGTCTAAAAGTTTTTTTTTATAAATTCATAAGATTTTTTTTTTCTAAGAGAGGCGGTTGAAAATTCCAAAGGGTGCAGTTGAAAATTTTCAAGATGTGTGGTTGAGATTTTGTGCGAAATTTAACCCTATATTTTTTTCCAAGGGGTGCGACCGCCTATCCACACCAATGGGTAGGTCCGCCCCTAGTTACCCATGGCATTATAGCCTAGTGGTATCTTGGGGGTGGGATAAGGCTTATGACCATTAGGTCATGGGTTCGATTCCCACAAAGGGGGTTTTTCCCAGATTTATTGGGTTTCCTCCTGAATTGGTGTATAGTCATTATTGCCTAGTGGAGATGGATATGATCGGGTGGTTCTGCTGGTGGCACGATGATACTCCAGTAGTCCGTCAGTGATCCAAATTTTGCCGTTCAAAAAAAAAAAAAGTCCGCCCCTAGTTAAAAGTATTACTTTGTAATATATGTGATTTAAACTTAAACTTTAAAAGGCCAAAGTATAAACGCAAATATTAAAGTAAAAGAAGGGCCTACTTGAAACCCAAACTATACAACATATGGGTCCATAAAGCCTATAAGCCCGTTTACTTTATTACGACAACATATGAAATAGATAGACGCGTAGAGACATGCAATTTTATTATATTCTTTCTGTTGTTAATAAAAGTCGTGGCACACAGGCTATTTAAGATTTTCAATCTAGAAAGCCCAACCTTTTATTCCAATTTATTATTGTACATAAAATCAGAAAAAACTAAGTATTTATTTAAATAGTATTCTCATTTGTTGTTGTTTCACTTGATATATCAAAGATGACCTCTATATAAAATTTTCCAATAGAATTTACCAACACTTCGTGTGCGCCTTTTTGCGTACGTAGAGTAAGTTTTGTCTCTCAAATGATCTGTTACGTGTAAAGGGTCATCAAATTTTGCTATCAGTTCACATGTATTGTCTTTATGAGTAGCGAAGTGTGGTGTTCTTTTAAAATACCTTGTGTCATCAAGTGTGTAGCAACAACTCTTTCTTCACGTCATGGACTTCGTATATAGTTATCTTCCTCGTGCACCTTGGTTTAGTAGCTAACGAGTAACGCATGGGTATCTGTGTAATTTTATCATACGTAGAAAGTACTGTTCTCTACCGACATAATGTTATTACCAGTAAGAATAGTATGTAGTGAATAATTATTTAAAATAATATTTGTAATAAAAGATTTTTTTAAAATTTCATATACAACTTTTTTCCTCAACTATTTATTTCCCTCTATATAATTATTTTTATTTATGTCTAGCAAACAATTCTCGCCACAAAAAACAAGAAGACTTTTCTACACACGTGAGATCCAAAATGCGAAAAGAAGACATTATGTAAAGATTTATTATTAATAATAATATATTTTCACAACATATGAAAATCCAATTTTGAATTCTTGATTAAACAAAACAAAAGAAAAGGTTAAAAAAGGACAAATATGTATGGGGTGCGGTGGGAGACATAATAAGACCAACGTGTGCAAGATAATAATAGGAGACAACGTTATTATTAATGTAGTAAAAGGGGACAAGTTTGTGTGCATGCATTGTTTTTCTTATATTTCTTTTCTAAAACGCAATTAACGTGGATGTTATAAATTCTAATATAAGATTATAATTTATAAATTTTAAAGTTTTTGTTTTCTCATGTAAATTTGGGTCGGATGTTGAGCTCATGTCTGGATCACCGCATACCAGATAATAGGCTTACATTTTTTTACCGGTTAACCCATACATACTCTAAGTCTGACTCTAAATGTACACACTTGGGGTTGGTTCCGGTACAAACCATATTTATCCTACAAACCGTAAGAGCAGATCCTAACACTTAAAAAAAGTTAAATTAGCACATAACAAAACAAATCTATACATAAAACTAGCACTTTTGAATTATATTAGCACATGAAAATTAATCAAGATAATTGATTTTAGCACATATTTGAATGATATCAGCACTTTTCTTAATCAGCACATTGAAAACAAAAGAAAGATCCAAATAAAGAACTAATTGCTTGTTAGCCTATTTTTAGGGAATTCAATATAATTGATATTATTTAAAATATTATTTTATCATTTCTCTATAATTGGTTGGATGTCACGTGACACTTTTTAAATGGTTCTTACAGTTTGTATGCGAAATGTGGTTTGTATTTGATCCTACTTCGTACACAGTTATCCACATAGAATAGAACTAGAACACTTAACCATCAAACAATCTAAATGTACATAGTTATCCACATAGAATAGAACTAGAACACTTAACCATCAAACAATATGTTTACATGCCAAATTTTAGATTACATCATTGTTAATGGTTTAAAACGACTACGTATCATATGGAGATGATGAAATAGCATTCACATCATCCCTTCTAACATCAAAATTCAAATGAAAGGTATCTTCGACCGTGCCATATATATACACTCAACAAGTAACGAGCTTCAATCACGCCCAACTCGTGCTATAGGGGGGGGGGTAGTTGCACGGACCTCCCATCCGCCGGAGTATTGCAACTCCGCAAGCTAACAACGTCCCAATGTTGTCTGGCGGTGAGTACCCACGGTGAAGAGCCCCAACACCCCAATAGGGCATTGCCGGGAGTCGAACCGGTGACCTCAAGAAGAGGCTGGGTGGGACTGGCCAACTGGGCTACCCCAGAAGGTTTCAACTCGTGCTATAAATATGTCATTCAAGTAGTCAAATACCATAATTCGTTAACTCTCACATTAAATGCTGACTCTTAAGTCGAAGTTTAGTAGCAATCAAACCTCCCACAAGAAGGCTAACATTGGTTCATCAAGTGTAGATCTTGAGCATGAACCTGATCAATCACACTCAAAAATGTCAGTATGCAGCAACAGGATCATTGGTGTATTAATTCTCTTGTGTTGTTTATAATATTGACCGTCTCCAAACGAGTTATGATTTTTGTTAGATATTTTTGAAAGTTGAATAAGATGATATGTCTATTACTTTTCTATGTGTATATACAATTTAATAAGATGACATGTCTATTACCTTTTTATGTATACAATCAAATTTTATAAATAAATAAATTATTTATTAATCCCTGTTATAATAAATGATTCGAAAGAATATCATTTGTGTTACCAGAATTACTTTTACACATTTTATCTTTTACAATTTTTAATTTAAATATTAACTTTTAATTCCAACAATGTGTAGGAATATACATGTTAAATCTTTATATAATGTCAGCTCTATCTTTATCCATCTCTATCTCTATACCTAATAATTAAAAATCTTAAGACATGACAAAATTCTAGACAATCTTAATTTTTGTTTCCCCCTAATTCCGTATGCTCATTTAACTTACACACGGATCCTTATCCATTTCAAATCTACACAATTTCTTTTTCAATATTACATTTAATACATTCCATATTTCATTTTCATCAACCTTGCACGTTTTCATTATTTAAACTTTACAAATTTTGAAATAAAATTTTAATTGATCGTTATTTTGTTTATATTTTTCTAGATTTTAAAGTTGTGATTCTCAATTTTCACTTTTTTCTCCTTATGATCACACATACTAAAATTATAAAATAAAATTAAGTTTTACCGATTCAAGCTATGTAATACATGAGATTCTAACCTAAAGTAATATATAAAAATATAAAACAATATTATTATAGTAAAAGATGAGCACACAAATAGTTGATAGGGGATAGGTTTAAAAAGTTATTTGTTACGGCTATATGTTTTTTCGTAATATTCGTTACAAAGTCGGTTAAACTTATATAATAATTAGTAAAATACTATTTTGACAAAGCAGAGGGATGATTAATGTTTTTACTCAAAACAATAACAAAAAAAAAACTTCTACTATTAGATCACACGGTCTGGGCGCAAGGATGTGACGTGGGGTTTCCTCAACGTCGAGCACGACGCCCCTTATACTGGCGTGGTGAAGATGGCGTCAGATTCTTCATGTGGCATGGAGGAGGAGTGGTGATGTGGTGGTTGTTAATTGGTTTTGTGTAAATTTTATTAATTTGTTTATTTTTTTAACATACATTAAATAAACAAGTAATTGCCACGTATCGCTTCACGTCACCCTTCCATGCCCCTCCCATCCCGTGCTTTTTGGGGTTTGAAGCGGAAATCCCTCTCTGTTGACGTGACTGCCACGTGACGCTTCATGCCCTTCTTCAAGCCACTCCACACCGAATAGTCTTAAGACCAGTGGCGAAGCTTGAAAATTTCCACTGGGCGGTCGGAAGTCACCGGACCTAAAAGTATATACCTAAATTTTTATTTTTTTTATAAAACCGGGGGGTCGAAAACGTATATACCTAAAAAATTCTATACGAAACGTACATACATAACACTACTAAGTGAAAAGTTTGGGGGGTCGGGCGCCCCCCCGGGCCCCTTCAATGTTTCGCCCTTGCTTAAGACTATACAGAGTGGTGCGCATGAAAGAGTTGTGTTATTCGATATGTGGCTATCACATCACCACGCGTCAGATAAGTGGTGCGGTGCAAAAAAAGAGGAGTGGAAGCAGTGTGGTTAGTGACGTTTTTTATAAACAAATAAAAAATAAACAAGAACCAAAAACGACCAAAATCCACCAACCAATGAAAAGCCCCCACATCACCAAACCTAAGCGCCCCACGCCGGTGGAGAATCCCCATCTCCACGCCACTTTTTCACGCCCTTGCGGTCTAACGCTTAGTTTTTGCAAGTTCATGCTAGTCTTGCACATGCCGGACTTTGATTTGTATATTTGGGTTAGCTTATTTTGGAGCAACTTATAACTTATTGACTTCTAAGGGAAAGGATCAAATAGAAAGTTTATTTTGGCTAGAAAGTGTAGGAAGCAATAGGATTAGGACATGTGGCAACATTTAAAACAAAGAAAAAGGGTATTTTAGTCAATCCAACCCTTTCTTCTTCCTTTTCAAAACCCAGTAACTTCAAAACCCACCATTTTCAAAACCCACCATCTTCAACCATTTCTTCACTTTCTATCTCAATAATCACTACATGATAGTGCGATTTTCATCACCAATCAATGATTCAAACACCCGATTAACGTGTTCTTCAGCTTTTTTTGAAGAAAACTCAGTTTAATTTCATACAAAATCTCGTTTTTCCGGTGATTTTGAAGATAATCACTCGATCCGTTCGATTCGAGCGCTGATAAGTGTTTCAATCATTCAAAATTCGTCGATTGTTGAAGAAATCACTTCGATCCATGTAAGAAATTCTTTAATTTCATTTTTACGATCTGGGTAAAACTAGCTGATTTTCCACCCGCGCGTTGCAATGTCTTACTCAATAAGATGCTGTAAATCTTATATAAAACTAGTTGATTTTCCACCCACGCGTTGCGGCGGGGACCCAATGACTGCAAAACGTGTGTCAGCAATGGCAAGCGGATACCGAATATTAAAACATAAATAAAAATGATGTGGTAAGGATAGTCACTCCGTCCTAAAAAAAACGATTTTAAATAACCTAATATATAATAATAGGACCCACACATCCTACACGTTTGAAATTCGGTTGTTTTCAGTTCAGTTATTACGGTGCTAACACGTTAAAATATAGATGAGCTCGGTACCGGTAACGGCACCGAAAGTACCGATCTGAAAAATCTAGAAATTAGGTACCGGCACCGAAAATACTCAGTAACATACGGTATGGTATTTGAAGGTAAAAATCAATAATACATGTATGGTGCTAGACCGGTGTCGAACCAAAAGTAACGATTCTGAAAACACCAAAAGGTGGGTACCAAATTGGTACCGAAAATGATTTGGTATAGTAAATTTGGTACCGATACGATATCGGTTTAATTACAGGATTTGATACGATTTGCTCATCAATAATCTAAATATCCAAGTTAATTTTACATGCTACAATTCATTCATTACATAAAAAGACAAAAAAGAAAGCAAAATAAGTTGTTGTGTATATAAAACCTCATTCAAACAAAATACATTTTACTTACTATGTGTATGAAAAGTAATCTAAACAGTGCAATTACTTGCATTGCTACGTTGCTACAGGATTTGATGAGCTCGGTACCAACCGGTATCGAAAATACCGTTACCGAAATCCCCAAAAGTGGGTACAGGTACCGAATATGCCGGTTACGGTATGGTTCAGTACCGGTCAGTATTTGTACGGCACCAGTATTTAAGGGTAAAAACCTGTGAATACCGGTGCCGAACCGGTACCGAAAATACACCCGATTTGGTAAATTTGATATCGATTTCGGTACCCGATACCATTTACTCATCACTTAGGGGCTGTTTGGCAACATCTGAATCAATAAGTGCTGAATGAATAAGAGGTCTGAATGGGTAAGAGGCTCTGAACCAGTAAGTGCTGAACCAGTAAAGTGCTGTTTGGTTGCACATCTGAATGACTGTGTAAAATGACATTTTTACCCCTCTCAACAAAATTAAATACCTAATTGATTATAAAAGCATCATCATCTTCACTCTCCTTCAAAACCTCAGACAAAGCATCATCATCTTCACTCTCCTTCAAAACCTCAGAACTACAACATCAGCCACACACCTCTCAACCCCACTCTCTTCCCCCTCAATGGCCGACCACCACCACCACCACCACCACCGTCTGGTGGTGGTGCTACGATGAAACGAGGAAAGAGAACGAGAGAGAGCTCGAGTGAGAAGGAAAGCCGACGAGCGACATCGAGCTCCGACGACTTCGGCTGCGCCGCCGTGGCGGCGGCGGTAGTGCTCCTGTTTGACGAAATTCTGGTAAGAACGAGGTCCCCTTTTCTTCTCTTTTGTTTCCTCTATTTCTTTAAGAATCCTTACAGCTCCATGTTTTTTTTTTCTTTCTCTCTGGCCGATGACAAATGTATCGAGGGGGGGGGGGGCTGTGGTGGTTGACGAAATTCTGACAAGAGAGATGGTGGTGGTAGATGGTGGCAGCCGGCGGGAGGTGGTGAGGAGAGGGGTGGGGGCGGAGGTGTTGGTGATGAGAGGTGAAAGGGGAAATGGTTTGTAGGGTTTTGTTTTTGATACAGAGAAGAGAAGGGAAGGGAAGGGAAGGGTAGCAAGGAGTCTTTTTTTCATTCAGCAACTTCTTATCACTGAATGCTACAGACTGAATGATAACCATTAAGAGGCTGGTGTTTTGCCAACCAAACAAGCAAACCTCTGACCGAATCAGAGGTTGACCTCTGAATGGTTTCATTCAGAGCCAACCAAACAGGCCCTTAGTGATGTTAATATATAGGGTAATTTAGTAGTATTTAAAAGAAAAAAAAATCTTAACACATCTTCCATTTCGGTCATCAGTACCTATATGCTTATGATGTGATTAAAAATATATAATTTTTAATTAAAGTATTTACAGGGGCGGACCCACATAGAGTGGGTCGGGGTCCCCGGGATCCAATGTTTTTAAAAAAATTGTATAAGGACCTCACAAATACAATTAGGTGGACACAATAGAAAGAAAAAGAAATCTGGTATAGTGGTAAATCCTTTTCTTTACCAACAAGAGGTCATGAGTTCAATTCTTGTATAGCTCGTTTTTCCTCTTTTTTTAAATCTAGTTCAAACCTCGCTATGACCCGTCCCGAACGAGGACCGACTCGAAAATTGTAACGTTTTGTTATGAAAATTTTAAACACCGAAAAAATGGACCCCACTGAAAAAAAAAATCTTGTGTCCGCCACTGCGTATTTACACAATTTAGTTTGAAAACGGTTTTCATTTTAGTACTAAATTAGACACACAATAGACAAGTATAACTATTGGTAAAAAAACCGAGTATTAATAAGTTGACCTAATAGCTACCGGAAAAAAACCTGTAACAATATATAGCTGAAAAAAGAAAGTGATTTGCGACTTCAAAATTAAACTAATGAACAAAGCAAAGCAAATAAGCATGGAAGACAATTAATCAGAAAGTCTTATTGTTTTAATAAGGCGAAGTGTGAAAAAAATTATTAAAGTATACACTCATTAGCATGGTTGTAAAAGTCGCTAGGCGGTCCCTAGTCGGATTCGGGAGTACTCGGGAAGTACTCGGCTTAGGCGGAGATTACTCGGGGAGTAATTGGCCTGGGAGAAGAGTACTCGTGCCTCGGCAACCTACCTTGCAGCGAGTACTCGAGGAGTACTCGGAGCCTAGGCGGGACTTTTACAACCATGCTCATTAGTGAAAGTTGATATATTTAGTACGTGTTTTAGAGTGAGTCTAAATACTCTGAGCAATTTGACAAGGCTGCTTGATGGTATGATAACATAGTAGAGTTGTTTGTATTGAGTTGTATAAAATTGTAAAGTTTTCTGCTACGTGTGATTTATAAATCCAATAATTAAGGCTACTCGGTATGGTGATGGACCATCCTTGGAGGATGATCCGCCACGTAGGCGCCACGTCATAGTCCTCCCAAGGATGGTCCATCCTCCAAAACTAGAAGGCATGGGATGATGGTCCTAGTCATAGTCCACCACCACTTTTTATGTTTTTTTATTTTTTTTAGTCTTCTATTTTTTTTAACATTTAACAAATATACTAACAAAATATTTCCATTAATATTAAAACCACATTACATAAACATAAAAAAAAAACATAAACTTAATAAAAAAAACCAAAGACTTAAAAAAAAACATAGACTTAAATAATATTAGACAAAATTGCAGAAAACAACCTTTATGTATACCCCAAACTGCACTTTATACCTTTCACTATGAAATCCGCCAAAACCAACCTTTACGTTCATGTTTTGCTACAAATTCAACCTTTAACACAAACTCTGTTAATATTCTTGGTTAAATCACCTCACATGCTTTGCATGTGAGGGTATTATTGTCATTTCAACCTTGTTTTTTTTGTTTATTAATAAATTATATAATTACACATGACCTAATCATCACTCATCCTAGGATCTAACGAATATTATATTTAAATCACATGGTCATCATCTTCCCTCACATATTCAGACATGCAGTTTTAACTTGTACCTTGAGCATATAAGTTTGTACCCTCCATGAAAACACAGATTCAAGCTTATGAAAAGAAAACCCAGTTCATTAAATCATACAGTTTCATTTTTATGCTTGCAAATCTGAATCATTAAATCATTTAAAGCTCACAACTTTCGTATCATCTATATTAACACATACAACTTCAATGTTAACACGAATCATCAACGTATTTTCTAGCAAATATCAAGTATGACCAGGTTGTACTCTGCGCACACACAGTTGTACCCACCAAGAACACAGTGACAAAACCAAGAATCCTTTTATAACTTTACATCAGTGTTTTTCTCACAAGCAACCATTGAAACATGGAAACCCAGATTCCTACTCGGATTCAATATAAATAGAGCGAATCATCAACATCAAGTTTTACACAGATTTAATATCAACATTAATATGAATATCTTCATATACCCAGTTTGAATGATGTGTTCTTAAATCTGGGTTTACTTTGAGTGCATGATGTAGTGTTTTCATGGTGGGTACAAATGCCTATGCGCAAGGTACAACCTGGTCAAGCATATTAGTGGTAGTGTTAGAATGATCCTTGATGAAAATGATATTGTTAGAATGGTATGTTAGAATAAAATGATACTGTTAGGGTGTTGTGAAATGATGACGATTATGATGGTCGATAATTGCTAAGAATGATGTTCCTAATTTCATGTTTCTAAGTAATGACTTCCATTATGTTTTGAACATTCGAAATGATAATCACCGTTAGTTTACTATATGTTTTAAGAAAAGAATGATGCTTCGTGTTCATAATCTGGTTGAGATAAATTGTTATGAAAATGTTCATGGCTTTGTTGGTATGAATTAATGAGCTGGGTTTTCATCTCAATTGCTTGAAGATGAATTTTCATAAATTGTACAAGTAGTTATACATACGGTACAACTCGCATGAATGTTTTGTGATTTGACATTGTGTGTGAATGTTTTGTCTTATTCGTTAGATCCTAGGATGAGTGATGATTGGGTCATGTGTAATTATATAATTTATTAATAAACAAAAAAACAAGGTTGAAATGACAATAATACCCTCACATGCAAAGCATGTGAGGTGATTTAACCAAGAATATTAACAGAGTTTGTGTTAAAGGTTGAATTTGTAGCAAAACATGAACGTAAAGGTTGGTTTTGGCGGATTTCATAGTGAAAGGTATAAAATGCAGCTTGGGGTATACATAAAGGTTGTTTTCTGCAATTTTGTCATAATATTATGCTTCTTCATGATGTCGTTTTGAAGTTTTTTCAACATCGAACGTTTCGGCTCGGGATACTGATCGACATCCATCGTTATCATTTCATCGTTATCATTTCCCATTCCTTTAGCCGAATTTTTTCATCCGAAATTCTTATTTTCTCATTCGACAATCGGACCTTCTCGCGTAACTTTCTTCCGCTACACGAGCTTTTTCTTCGACGGCCCGGTCCTTCGCCTTCGTCTTTTGGGCCGAGACGTCGTTGTACATTTTTAAGTGTTCCATAAACTCAACCATGTTCGGGTCCACCTTTTCCTTTTCTTTCCCCTTGGCCCGCTCCTTCTTTGATTTGTCTCGGCCCGGTGGACGCTCCGGTTCATGTACGGCGTACTCCTCTTCGTCAAAGTCGGCGTCATCATTTAAGTTTAAGTTACACCTCGCGTCCGATCCACCGGCGCTAAAACTACCCGTTTCCGATGTTTTTTGGCGTTTCGCCATCGCCACCTCGTTGGGAATCGGCGCCCATTTTGGTTCGTCTTTTACAACCATCCACGCGCGAACGTGAGTAAAGTTGGTATTACCATTGTTCGCCTTATACTTGTCCAACGCCATTCTGAACACATCGTCGTCGCTCATGCAGCTACGACGGTCACTTGTATATAATTTATTATATTCCTCGCAAAACCTATTGATGAGCGCGTTCATTTTCCGCCACTTTGATGAGACCGAATCGACATCTCGATACACGCCTTGGCCCATAAGGTCGAGAAACTTCGCCAAAACCTTGGCCCAAAACCCGTCACCCGTTTGGTTATTACCTATAAAAAACAAACAAAATATATAAAGTGTTAACAAAATAATAAATAACCTTTAAAAAAATAGAAACTGTAAACAAAATAATAAACCTTAAAAAAAACAAAAAACAAACTTTAAAACAATTAAAAAAACAAACTTTAAAACTTAAAAAAAACAAACTTTAAAACTTAAAAAAAAAAACAAACTGTTAAGAATTAAACCTTAAAAAAATTAAAAATAAACAAAAAAACAAATTAAACCTTAAAAAAAATACGAACCTTTTGTCGGGTGGTCAGACGTGCCAATGTAAGCCTTGGCTAAGGCTTCTTCTTCGATTGGCGTCCACTTAGTCCCCTTTGGTTTGGACGGTTGATCACCCACCACTTTCTTGCCTTTGTTTCGTTTTCCTTTTCCTTTAGGCGGTTGGGTTTCGGGAACAATCTCCACATCGTCGTCGGGTTCGGATTGTTGAAAGGGTTGCGTCGGGATCGGTTGGGGTTGAACGGGTGGTGTCGGGTTCGGTGGGAAATTATAAGCATCCCGCATCATCATTTGTTGAAGGGCTTGATTTTGAGAGAATTGAGCGAATTGGTTTGGCGAGTGTTGGAATGATGCAAACGCATTTGATGAATATTGCGAGAATTGGTTCGGTTCTAGCGTCGGATAATATCCCGGACCCGAGAAAACATTAGGTTGGGTCGGGTTGATGGGAGTCGTCGGGTTATACGGATTGTTCGGGTCGCTCGGGTTGTTGAAGGGATCCATGATAGAGTATAAGGTTTATAAAAGTGGAAGAAGATTTATAAAAATTAGAGTTAAATGCCATTTTAGTCCCTGTGGTTTTGGCCATTTTGCCAGTTTAGTCCAAATGTTTCATTTTTAACATGTGGGTCCAAAAAGGTTTCACAGTTGTCATTTTAGTCCACTTGGTTAACTTCATCCATTTTTTCTGTTAACGAGAAGGCTAATTTGGTCATTTTGTATGTAATTCTGTTAACTAAAAGGGCAATTCAGCCATATAAAATGACCGAATTGGCCTTCTCGTTAACAGAAAAAATGGATGAAGTTAACCTAGTGGACTAAAATGGCAACTGTGAAACCTTTTTGGACCCACAGGTTAAAAATGAAACCTTTTGACTAAACTGGCAAAATGGCCCAAACCACAGGGACTAAAATGGCATTTAACTCTAAAAATTATGTGAGAGAGAGATGAAATTTGGAGGTTAAAGTTGTGAATGAAAGTGAAAATTGAATGGAAATATATAATTTTTATAAATATGACCGTTTGTTTGTTTGTTTAAAATGGAAAATAATTTTTTTTTTTCAACGGTAACTTTTGGTTGGGCCCCACCTTTTTTGGACCGTCGCAAACGGCGAGAAGTGGACGAGGACGACGGGACGCGCGGGGGGGGGGGGGGGGGCGGCATGGTGTTCCTTCCGTCGCCGGACCGGGAGGGTATAGGGATGACCCCCATACCGAGTAGCCTAACAAGCCTAGGTTTTGGGATTACGGTAAGTGATTTAATTTCCTCAAATAACAAGTTTTTATATTTATTTAAAAACATTTCATCATCTAAAGTATCAAATTTATATGTTATTATTAAAGGGTTAAGTTATTATATAAAGGCTCCTAATTGTAAGAAGTGTAAGAAGGATTTATAGATTAACAAGTGTCCAATAACTTAAAACCTAAACCCACTACATCACCACCCAAAACCTAAACACCCCTGGGGGTTTAGGTTTTTGAGTGGTGGTGGGTGTTTAGGTTTTTTTTTTTTTTTTTTTTTTTTTTTTTTTTTTTTTTTTTTGTATAGTGAGTTTTTTAGAAGCCTTTGTACTCTTCTTACAATTAGGAGCCTTTGTATTTGATCCTAATCCTATTACTGAAATATACAGTTTTTTTTTTTTTTAATCAATGTTACATTTTTGTTGCTTACAATAAATTTGATCATATTTAAGCACTCTTCAAGTTAAAGAACAATATTTTGACGATCACATAACACAATTGTAATAACTATTTATAAATGGCCTCATTAGTCACCCATAGTATCTTTTTGACCCTTTGATAAGACTAGTTGCTAATTTTTAAATCAAAAGACAAAATTAAAAATGCGATTAGATCAACTTCGTAATGCAAGTGGCAATTTCATATGAAGGCACTAATGTCATCACGAGTCACGACCACATTTTAAGTTTTGCAACTTGAAATTTAATTAATAGATAGTCAAATATTCTTGATTCATTCACATATAACATTGTGTTACGGATAACAAGAAGGTTGTTTGATAACTAAATAGGAAATTGAATATTTACACAATTACAAATACAAAACATGTTAAAGTAAAATGCCAAAATGGTCCTTGAGTTTAAGCCATTTTTGTCAGTTCAGTCTAAAAATGAAACATTTTGTATCTAGGTCTCTAAGGTTTCATTTTTGTTGTCATTTTTATCCAATTGGTAAACTGGATTCAATTTCCTGTTACCTTTTTTTTGTCGTTTTCCTCATTTAATTAAAATATATTATGGCATAAAATGACAATTATATCCTTAATTTAAATGAGGAAACCGATAAAAAAAAAGGGAGAAGTTAACAGAAAATTTTAACTCAGTTGCCAATTGGATGAAAATGACAACAAAAATGAAACATTAGAGATTAGGATACAAAATGTTTCATTTTTCGACTAAAGTGACAAAACTGGTCTAAATTCGGAGACCTTTTTGACATTTTACTCAAATATGTTTTTAAATAAATAAATAAATGCATTTAAAATATTTTACAGTATCGTTGGGTTTGTAAGATAAGAGAGGATTTAAAGCATAGAATAAATTAAAAGTGGTTTATTTAGGGGTTTGTAAGATAGAGAGGATTTAAAGCATAGAATAAATTAAAAGTGGTTTATTTAAAAGTGAATATGTGATAACAAGATGTGTTCTAAAATGGTCCACCATGTAGTAAAGCTACATTCTTTGATAAGGACTCAAGTATTGTGTGACGCATAGCTTTTTGGGAAGGTTATATGTATCATGGTATGTACTCTTTTAAAAACTATATTATATTACAAATCATTTAGTGCAATAATTTAGCTAGTGGAAATTCTCATGTGTAGGAATATGTATGTATTACAAAATAAATTTGTTTCCTAGCAATGGTATTAACTCTATGAACATAAAATTTATCACAAGATATTTAGTAATGGCAAATTTTCATACCTATTAAATATACTCTTAAATTTTATAATAATGTAAATTTTATAATAATGTCCACCGAAGGACTGGAATAGGGCTGTTCACGAGCCGAACCGAACCGATCAGACCTTTGCTCGTGCTCGGTTCGTTTACAAACCGATCCGAACCGAACCGAGCGTTTTTTCAACCGAGCCAAAGTCGAGCGAGCGTCTTTCGATCCGAGCATTTTTCGAACGAGCGTCGAGCGGGTATCGAGCGTCGCAGAATAAATACGGAAAGTGACGTTGGGAGTGCTAGTTATTAGAATAAAGTGCAGTTTTCGTCCCTGATGTTTCGTCCAATAGAACACAAGTAAAAAATTAACAAATAATAAGGAATACAAAAACACTCAACTAGTTCTATCAAGATTAACTAAGCGGGAAGATAAATCGTCGACCGATTGAAACATACCCTTGTTCTATCGGAAGTTTGAAATTGAATGAATCAATTGAAGCAAAACCCTGACGAGTTGGCATCTTGGCAAGTGGCGATGGAGAAATTGAATAACGATGGCCAATGGGGTGTTTTGCTTAGGGTCTTGCACTTCTGAATCAAATGACGGGTTGAGACTTGAGTATTGATCGACGCTTCACATTTTAGTATTTGAAATTTTAACTCAATTACTCAAATGGACATTTAAGTATTGGATAATGGACTATTGGTATTAGATTTCAATTCTAATTACCTAAATAAGCTCTATTTGGATCTTGGACCAAACATTGTTAATGTTGGTCTCCAGTCATTTCTTTAAAAATGGTACACACACAAACATAAATATATATGTATACATATATATATATATATATTAAAAAATAAATCGAGCCAACCGAGCCGAACCGAACTGAGCGGACCTTTGCTCATGCTCGGTTCGTTTACAAACCGAACCGATCCGAACCGAGCATTTTTTTAATCGAGCTGAATCGAACGAGCAAATTCCGAGCATTTTCTGAGCGAGCATCGAACGAGCGTCGAGCGCCGAGCAATTTGAACAGCCCTAGACTGGAATCATAACCACTTGGTACAAAACAACTTACTACGCTATTGCTATCACCAAACTACAAGCCCTTTGGTGGGTAGTGGAAGTGCATAATTGTATTCCGTCAAAGTTATTGACGCAAGCACATGCAAAAGCCGTTTACGATACAAATAAATACTTTATTTAAAACACAACTCCGTTTAAACCCTAAACGTACACAGAAAATTATTTAGTCTTCATCGTCGCCAGTTAGTTGAGGTGCATTATTATATTCTGCCAACGTTATCGATCAA
Source organism: Helianthus tuberosus (assembly GCA_030545235.1). Lineage (NCBI taxonomy): Eukaryota > Viridiplantae > Streptophyta > Magnoliopsida > Asterales > Asteraceae > Helianthus > Helianthus tuberosus. The sequence goes on along the minus strand of CM060412.1, from coordinate 14,270,796 downwards.
AGCACATGTGAAAGATGCTTATTATTTTTTTTAATACAAATCTGTTTTAAGTTATAAAAGGTTGACGAAAGAAAACATAAAATAAAAAAAGTTATTATCCTGTCATCGTCGTCATCAGATAGTCGAGTTGCGTAATTGTATTCCGCCAAAGTTACCGATCAAAACACATGCAAAAGTCGTTTTCGAAACCAATAAATACTTCATTTTGAAGACATCTATGTTTTCAACAAAATTCAGTTACCGATTGAAGTACGTGCTTTTTGATAAAAGTTATATCAGAATATTGAAAAAGCTTCTTTAAAACGTAAGTGTGTTAGAACTTTTATAAGATTTAACGTATAAAAGTTATTAATAAAAAAATAAAATTAGATGACAAAAGCAGATACTATTAATTTTTTTTAAGAGTTATATGTGTCATAGATAAGCATGAAGTGCCACTTGTAAACACGATGTCTTCTAAAATAAAAAGGTAATATATAATATTTCATGTTTTCATTCTGTTCATTCAAGATTGATCAGCCAATGCTATTTGATTATATGATTAAATTATAATTGAAATATCCTCTAAAATAAAATAAAAACTAATATATAACATGTGATATTTGCATCATGTTCATTCAAGATTGATCAGCCAATGCTATTTGTTTATATGATTAAATTATAAGAGAAACTAATATCAACTAGTGGGTGAAATAAATGCGTTGCGATAGTGTGTTAAATTTGCAATGCTCAATTTTAACGATAATACGAGTCCATTGATGTAAAATTTGCCTCGAAACGGTGCTCCAAACGATGAAAACGGTGCTTCAATTCGGGTGCTTAAATTTCCAATTAACCAAAATCAAGTCACTTGAAGCACCATTTCGAAGTAAGTTTTACATCAATGGACTCGTATCATCGTTCTGATCAAAAGCCCTAAAAAATCTGTTTGTAATTTGGAAAAAAACTTAACTCCATTAAGTTTTTTTAACGGGGGCCATTGTAGGAAAAATAGGTGAAATGTGGGACTGGTGGAGAGGATATTCTGAGGTGGGGTTATTAATGACCAATAAGGTCTAGGTGAAATTATTACAGGCCAATTCCCCAAGTTATAAAGACACAAAAAAAAAAATAATAGGTCAAATGTCATAACATGGTTTATTAAAAAAGAAATAAAAGCAAAACTTTATGGTGTAAATGGTAAGTTTAGAGATAATGAAGGTATAACTTGGCAATGATCTCTAGATCAAGTGGTGGAAGACTTGCATTTATTTTGGGAGATGCAGGTTTAACTCTCACTTGGTGCAGAGTGAGGTATTGGTGGACAATGATAGGAGACCCAAGGAAACCTAGGTTGGATCCCTGAGCCAAACGGGTTTTACCAGTAATTTCACCATCGTGCCTGCGGGTGGGTTATCGGGTTTTCCCCAAAATTGGTGGTGGACCCGAGTTACTCCGTTTGATTCAGTGGGTGTCTCGAGAATGCTCGAGATTAGTTCTGTTGGCCGTTAAAAAAAAATGAAGCTATAACTTGAAAAAAAAAGTAAAGCTTAAAGCACTTGTTATGTTTGATTTAACATAACTAATAATGTCTTTATGAGTGGTAACCGACCATGAATTTTAATAATAATAATAATAATAATAATAATAATAATAATAATAATAGAAATAGTATCAACCGAATATACATAAAAGGTAAGAAAGATATTCGTTTTAGGGTGTGTTTGTGATTGTTTTTTCAACCTGATTTTTTGATTATTGTGTTTTGAAAACGCAAAAAAAAAAAAAAAAAAAAAAAAATCTATTTTGAGTGTTTGGTAAAAAAAATTAATAAAAACTGATTTTTTACGTTTTGTAGAGATCAAAACGTGATAATCCAAAAGTAGGTCACCCCTTACTGCAGGAAAACGGAATTCCATAAAAACTGATTTTTTACGTTGTGTAGAGATCAAAACGTTAAAATATATATATTTGCCAAACACTCAAATAGTTGATTATCTGATTATTGTGATACCAAACAAATAATCAAATCCAAACACTATCTTTCTGCAGCACGTTTTGTTACAGCTAATTATCTGATTCTGATTATTCAAAACGCATAATATATTTTCAAAACTAAACCCCAAACACCCTCTTAGTTATAAAATGATGTTTAAGTCTATGTTTTTAATAATCTAAGTTGGCTCAAAAAATTTCGTTACAAAAATTATAGCCTAAAGTTTATTTTGAGTTTCATTGTTACAACTTCCAAATCAACATTTATTGTTTGGCCATAATGACATATGCATAGCTTTCATATTTAATTTAACATAAATTTCATTATTAGACTTTATCTTTTTGTCTTAAAAATTTGTATTCTCAAAACACGTTTTGATATGTTTAAATAATCTAACTTGAAGTAGATCGACTCAATCCATATATGATCCGAAACAAAACAAACTACGACACTAAAAGTCACAAGCACGCCATCAATTGAGCACTAAAGAATAATATTCGACATCTCTCTCAAAAGTGAAAAATATTTGAGTAGACTGTGATTTAGTGGTTATTGATATATTTTATAAATTCTGAACTCTGTGGTTTAGCACTAGAATAGCCTCGATTATCAAATTAGTTTCATTCCTTGATTATCTTTCCAAATCCATTACTTGATACTCTTTTGTTAAATAGTTAATTAAAAACTCTTGTTTTTTTTTTTTAACGTAATAGCAATAAGCACTAAATCATAGGGACCAAAATTTGTAAGATATAGCAATAAGAACTAAACTATAGAGACCAAAACCGCAACTTACTCAAAATATTCTAATGCGGTGATTATGCAATAATTTTGATGGTGTTAATTAATTTTCAATTTCTAAAATACATTTAGGAAACATTGTTACTTGTGTGGATGGTATAGTAGCAAATATTATTCTACATTTAGTAGTAAATCATCCCTTATGGTATAGTAGCAAATATGATTAATCACAACCTTTGCTTTAGTTTTTGATTTGTAGGAAACGACAATCAATAGTAAGATGCATATCAATCTCATCGGATATTATCTTCTATGTTAGTTGAACACTAATTATCATTATGTCTAGCAATAGCATTGCCTCACTCGGTGCCAATAATAGTGTCTTGTCTTTTTGATAAGGTAAAAAAACAACTATTCAATTCTTTTGTGAGCATGTACATGTACATTGTACATGCATAGGAATCTCATTTCAACCAGATTGGTTATTGAACCCACACTCTTACTAGATAGGGCAAAAGATCAAATACAAATAATCTTAACATACTAAACATACAAATTGAAGGAAAACCCAAAAAGACAAGGTGGCATTTTTGTAATTACCACCAACTATCAAAGTTACAACCAAAAATACCTAAAAAAACACAATTTTTTTTTTTAACATTTTTTATTAAAAAATCGCTACATTTCGTTAGCAAAAAAAAAAAAAAAAAAAAATTTTTTTTTTTTTTTTTTTTTTTTTTGCTGCTACTAAAAGTAGCGATTTTTAATAAAAAATGTTAAAAAAATAAAATAAAATAAAATAATTTGTGTGTTTTTTTTTTTTATTTTTTTAGATTTTTTGGGGGTTTAGTTTTTAGCATTTTAGCTTGGGTGGATGGGGGGTTAGGTTTTTTTTAGGTTTTTGGGGGTGGGGGGGGGGTTAGGTTTTTTTAGGTTTTTGGGGGGGGTGGGGAGTGGTTAGGTTTTTTTAGGTATATTTGTAGAGTAACTTTGATAGTTATTGATAATTACAAAAATGCCACCTTGTCTTTTTGAGTTTTCCTTCAATTTGTATGTTTAGCATGTTAAGATTATTTGTACAAGAACTTTACCCTACTAGTTAGTCTATTGATTGGACATGTTTCGAAAACAATATAGGAAATCACTTTAACTTTGATTTGAATTTATAACTTAATAAGATATAAAGCATTAAATAAGTAAAAATAATTCTAAGGAGAAAAAATAAATTGTTTACACCCGATCCCATGGCGAGTTGAAGTTAGGATTCGTGAACCTGTTGTTGAACTTGAACTCGGACTATGGAGGTATGATGGAGAGGGTATTGAAGTCGGATGATATTGTCGGTTCAACAAGGAATGCCCCCTCATAGTAGAAATGAAATGAGTTGAATAGGGTTCAAGGATGTGACGCAATTTGGCGCAATATAATTGAACGGTGGAGAGGGTACTTGTTGGTTTTACCAGAAATACCCCCACCGCCTAACATTCTTTGCACATGAGGCACGAATATGTGTCGAGACACATTTAATACCTAACCAACTATTCATAAGGAATGACAAAACCGCATAAACAAGTTTATGTGATGTAGAGAAGATAATCACAAGCAGTGAGAATATACCATCTTAATTATCATAATCAAAACAACGAATATAAGTGTATGTGTGTGTATATATATATATACAAACACAGTGTTGGAGTACTCATTATGAAGGAGAAGAGGAGCAGTGGCATATCTAAATTGCTTTGGGATGAGCGGATTAGACAAGACTTGCGATAATGCGCCTTTCTAAGGACATAGTCATGATAGGCTTCATGTAGATGTAGAATTGAGGTTAATGAATTCTAAGAGGGGGTACCGATGAGTCTTAGCTTTATATGAGGCTTAGATTTTCTTACGCTCTATACAGACCTTACACGTGATTGTCTCTATGTTGTTTTATCATGCTAATCTATACTATATAATAAAAGAAATCAATGGAGTAACACATGTCATTTATTGGAGCCATCTATTTTTTAGTTTTCTTGTCTCTATCTCCTACTTAACTATAATTAATATTAATTAAAATATAATTACAAAATAAAATTTAATATAAATTTAAACAATTCGTATAGGAGAGAATATAGTCTTTTGAAATATTTATTTTTTTGAACGGCTAATAGAATCAATCTCGAGCACTCTCGGGGCACTTAGTGGACCAAATGGAGTACTCCGAGAGTACCCGGGTCCACCACCAATTCCGGGGAAAACTCGGTAACCTACCCGCCAGTAGGCACGACGATAAAGTTACCGGTAAAACCCGTTTGGCTCAAGGATCCAACCCATGTTTCCATGGGTCTCCTATCATTGCCCACCAATGCCTCACTCTGCATCAAGTGGGAGTTGAACTTGCATCTCCCAAGAGAAATACAAGTCTTCCACCATTGGATCTAGAGATCATTGGCTTTTGAAATATTTCTTAGATTTCAAAATTATTTATCTTGAAAGTAACAAAAGACGTACACTAAATATAAATTAATATAATGTAAAGAGTTAAATGTCATTTTAGTGCCTCTGGTTTGGGCCATGTTGGTAGTTTAGTCCAAAGGTTCTGTAATACACAGAGTTTATAAAGATATAACAAGATATAACTTTTTATTGATTGGTATATAAAATTACATGACCTCAACCCATACAATATATGAGGTTCTTAAAAATATAACTTTTTTCATTATTTAATATATAAAATTAAATTTACTTAACCCATACAATACACGGAGTTCTTACAGATGTAACGTATTTTATTATTTAATATATAAAATTACATTTATTCAACCCATGTAATAAACGAGATTTTTAGAGATATGTTGTTTTATTATTTGGTATATAAAATTACATCTATTCAACCCGTGTAATAAACGAGATTTTTAAAAATATTTTTTTTATTATTTGGTATATAAAATTACATTTATTCAACCCGTGTATTAAACGGGGTTCTAACCTAGCATAATATATATGATTTATTTATTTTAGTAAACTAAAGTAGTTAAGGGTAGAATCTATTTCATAAATGTTTATAAGGGGTAAACAAAAAACATTAATCAATGTTTATTGGTTCTGTACTTTTATTTTCGTGTTCAACTTTCAACTCAAATACGGTATTCACTATGTTTACATGACATTTATAAGAATCATTACCGCAATCATCACATCCATCATATATCGAGTATATCCGTTAGTTTTTTTAAAGATATAATTTTTTATTAGATTCATTTAACACATGTAATAAACGAGGTTTTTAAAGATATAATATTTTTATTATTTACTATACAAAATTACATTTTTGCAACTCGTGTAATACATCGGGTTTTTAAAAATATAACTTTGTTTTTAATTGTGTGGTATATAAAATTAGATTTATTCAATCCGTACAATACACATAGTTTATAAAGATATAACAAGATATAACTTTTTATTGATTGGTATATAAAATTACATGTGTTCAACTCATACAATACATGAGGTTCTTAAAAATGTAACTTTTTTCATTATTTAATGTATAAAATTAAATTTACTCAACCCGTACAATACACGGGGTTCTTAATGATATAATTTTTTTTTATTATTTAATATATAAAATTACATTTATTCAACCTATGTAATAAACGAGATTTTTAAAAATATATTGTTTTATAATTTGGTATATAAAATTACATTTATTCAACATGTGTAATAAACGAGGTTTTTAAAAATATATTTTTTATTATTTGGTATATAAAATTACATTTATTCAACCCGTACATTACACGGGGTTATATAACTTTTATTTCTACTTTTCTATTCTTTCAACATTTGTTATGGGTAGCTACGTACGTCTATATATAGTTCTATTTGTTTATCTGTTGCTTGTTTTTGAGTTGATGGTCTCTCCAAAAGCAGTCTATCTATCCCTAGATATAGAAGTAATGTTTACTTACATCCCATACTTTCGAGACTATTAATAACCTCGCTGTGAAATTTACTAGGTATGACTATTGTTATAATTTTTTAATTTAAACCTAGTGAAAACCTATAAATATAAGGGTGAAGGGAGTGGTTAAACAGGTGAAAGTGGCAAATTTTAAAATGGACCAATCAGAGAGTGCCACGCCAGCATGTCAAAAAGTTTAAACTTTTGGTGAAAAGTGATGGGAGTGGTTTTGTTGAATGAAAGTGACAAACTTATTTTATTCACCTCCACCACCACCGGTCACTGCCACCTCCACCGCCACCGGTTCCACCTCCACCGCCACCGGTTCCACCACCACCACCACCGGTTCCACCTCCATCACCACTCTCCACCACCACCGGTTCCACCTCCACCGGTTCCACCTCCATCACGTTCACCTCCACCACCACCGGAAAAAATGGCGGCTGAAGGTGATGACGTTGTTTGGTCGGAAAAAATGGCGGCTGAAGGTGATGAAGTCCAACGGTCACAAACGAAATCACCTTTGTCGAATCGGTGAGGCCTTGTCGATGAGGTTAGATTACCGAGTGGCAAAGGTGGCCGGCGGCGGTGTTGCCGCGCGGCAAACACCTTTGCCGAGTGGTTTCCCGCACCACTCCCTTCACCCTAAGAAATAAACAAAAAACATAAACAAAAACATCAATTATGGTGACACCTAAAATATTTATTTAACTATATACAATAACAAATTCACAAAAATAAATTATGTGGTATATAAATGGTAACATGATTCCACATTTTCAATTGAAGTGTCTATTCTAATCTCCAAACACTCTACTCTGCTCTAGTCAATAATTCCCATTTCCTTCTCAAAGTGGTTTATCTTCTTTGCCCCCTTTCTACCTCATCTGGGTTTGAGTGAACTTTAACCCCAAGTTATTAGATTCCTTCTTCAACCCTTCACTCATTTCATCTCTCCTACCATCATTAACTCTTGCTTCCACTAATCACAACTCATCTCTCACCTCTGATCTCACACATCCATCTTTAATGGTGTTTTTCAAGGTTGGTTTCTTGTTTTCTTTATCTTCTTGTTTCTTCTTTTTTCAACCAATTTATTTCAAGATTTTCATGGGTTTTGTCCGAAATCACGATCTGGATATGGGTTTCATGTCAAGTTTATATTTTTATATGTTGTTTTGTAATTAAACCTATTTTTCCAGATTGAAGAAATTGGGATCTGTGACGAATTTGTGACGGATTAGTGACGGGTTAGTGACGAATTTGTGACGAATTGTTCAATGCAAGCATCAGAAGACAATAGATCCGTGATATCTAACGCGTTTTACAGTCAATCATTGGTTGAAATCGATGAATTTTGCAACCCACAATTTCAATTTTTAGATAAATTTCATTATGGAACCAAATCGGAACCCTACTGCACACTCGAATCATCTTCTGCAAACGGGAGTTGTACCACGATGTACTACTCACCTTCCACTTTATCTTCATCACAGCAAGAATGTTTATCTAATTCACCTGATGACAGTGATTTCAGGAACAAATTGAGGCACTTAGAGACTGTGATGCTCGGAGATAATTCCGATTTCGATGAATCGGGTGTTATCGAGTTACCGGATATCGAATTCTGGCAAGAAATGGTGTCGGGTTATCCGAAACGGGACTTGAAGCAAGTCCTCATTGGGTGTGCGAAAGCGGTGTCGAATAACGACTTGTTGAACGCCCGGTTGCTGATATCGGAGCTCCGGCAAATGGTGTCGGTTGCCGGAGAGCCGATACAGCGGTTAGGGGCGTATATGTTGGAAGGACTTGTAGCTCGGCTATCGGCTTCCGGTAGCACGATCTACAAGTCCGAATACGCGTTGAACACGAACACGCATCTTTTGTACGAGATTTGCCCGTATTTTAAGTTCGGGTACATGTCGGCTAACGGGGCGATAGCCGAAGCGATGAAGTGTGAGAAACGGGTTCACATTGTTGATTTTCGTATCGGACATGGGAGTCAATGGGTTCCGTTGATCCAAGCGTTTGCGAAGAGGCCCGGTGGGCCCCCGCATATCCGGATAACGGGCCTCCACGACTCCCCTAACGGGTTGAGTAAGGAGGGTAAAAGGCTTTGTAAGGTCGCGAAAACTTACAATGTTCCTTTTGAGTTTCACACAGAAGTCGGGCTTGAAAGTGTTCGAGCCCGACCTGGTGAATCTGTAGCGGTTAATTTCGCGTTTGTGTTACACCGAATGCCGGATGAGAGTGTGAGCACTCGGAACCATAGAGACCGAGTGTTGAGGCTAGTAAAGAGCATGAGGCCCAAAATTGTAACACTAGTTGAACAAGAATCCAACACGAACACGGCCCCATTTTACCCTCGGTTCCTTGAGGCACTCGATTATTACAACGCAATGTTCGAGTCGATAGACATTACACTTCCGCGTGACCACAAAGAAAGAATAAACGTGGAGCAACATTGTTTGGCCCGAGAAGTTGTAAACATAATAGCGTGTGAAGGGAACGAGCGGGTTGAGCGACATGAGCTTTTGGGAAAGTGGAAGTTGCGGTTTAGTATGGCGGGGTTTAGCCCGTGCGCGATGAGCCCGTTGGTGAACGGAACGATAAAACGGCTACTAAAGAACTATAGCGAGAGATATAGGCTTGAAGAAAGAGATGGAGCTTTGTATCTTGGGTGGATGAATAGAGATTTAGTTGCTTCTTGTGCTTGGAAATGATCAAATGTATCATGTTTTTTTGGTCCTAAATTAGAACTTAATGTAACTTAAAAAAGCAAGTTCTTAATGAATCGATGATTATATATTGATCTACGTTCGTGTTTTGATTTAGTGTTTGTTGGTCAACCAGAATTAGGTGTTAGTTAACAAAACTGTGACTAAAGTGTACATGAGAGGGGTCTACTAGAACTGATAGAGTGGTGGATATATAACTTGTGCCCACAAGGTCATCTTTACATTCCTCTCCATCATTAAGTATCCATCACTCACCATTTACTTTTTTCTTTATTTACTTTTCAGCAGTTGAATACTATATATATATATATATATATATATATATATATATATATATATATATAGGGTTGGGTTATATGGAAAACCCCATCTTTTTTAGAAAACCTTGGAAACCCAACCTCATCCATTGATTTAAATAGATCTAAATAGATCAATGGCCCTCATTTGTTTAGAGAATTTTTGCCTTTAAAAACAATATAATAGTCCATATAATACAAGTTAAGGGCAATATGGATAATGAAAAAGCAACTTTATTGACTTTGGAAAACACAAAACATCAAATCACCATAAAAAGCTTATCTTTCTCTTACCTCTTTCTCTTTCCCATTTCTTCTTCCCTAATCTTGAAGACAACCATAGCCACAACCATAAAAGCTTCTCCGGACGGTTTGAAGAAGGTTTGAAGACCCTTCTTCGTGTTCAGGTGTTGCTGATTACAGAAACAATAATCTTTATTTTTTTAGAGAGAGAGAGTTGAATGTTCAAGTGTGTGTGAGAGAAGAAGGTTTGAAGACCCTTCTTCGTGTTCATCGGACGGTTCTAGATCCGGTAAGTGTTCTTGAAATATCATTTCACATTTGATTTTTTTGTTGAAATGGTTGTTAATATGTTTTTGTGGGCTGAAAGTGTTCTAGTAATGGTTGTTAATATGTTTTTTGTATTTTAAATAAATCAAAAACTTTAGGATGAGATTTTGAACGGGTTTTTTTGTTGGTTTGGTTGCTTGTTAGGGGCTTTTGATCTTAACAGTAGCTGTTTTTTTGTTGGTTTGGGTTGCTTGTTTGGGTTTTTGATCTGAACAGTAAGTGTTTTTTTGTTGGGTTGCTAATTCACAGACTCAGGCCCATAACATGTGTTAAGCCCCCTGTTAGAATGTTATATAACGTGTGTTGATTTACAGAAACAAACCCATAAAGATATTCAATTGACAAGCTGGATGGATGTAGGCGAAGTTAATGCGTGTTCTAGTAATGGTTAATGTTCATGTATTTTAAATAAATCCAAAACTTTAGGATGAGATTTTGAACGGGGTTTTTTGTTGGTTTGGGTTGCTTGTTTGGAGCTTTTGATCTTAACAATAATTGTTTTTTTGTTGGGTTGCTTGATTTACAGAGACAGACCCATAACATGTGTTAAGCACCTGTTAGAGTGATATATAACGTGTGTTGATTTACAGAAACAGATCCAAAAAGGATATTCAATTGAAAAGCTAGATGGATGTAGGCGACGTTAATGCGGGGACATTGAATAAGTCACATCCTTTGGGAAATAAGTCTTCGTTCATTTATAACATGTGTTGGTGGTTCATGCTGTAACAGAACACCATGATGTGTATATACTGATCTAACATGTGTTACAATTTGTCTGTTCGGAACATGTAATTGCTTAACATGTAATTGCTTAATGACAAAGGGTGAAAACATTCGACGGGGGCGATGAGTTTAATAGTGAGCTTAGTTAATATCGTAATCTTGTTGTAACCCCACTTGTATACATATGATAACATGTAAAGCATCCATTATAACCCGACTTGTATTCATGTATATGAAAGTGGTTTGCAAAACACCATGATGTGCATATACTGATCGTAACACGTGTACAAGTTAATATGGAACATACAAGTTAATGTTGTAACACCGTATACCTGGGATAACATGTGTTAAGCCTCTGCTATAATCTTGGTTTAACCCAACATGGTGTCATGTATAAGCTAGTGGTTTCCAAAACACCATGATTTGTGTATACATACTGTAACATGTGTTACACGCCTGACATGTATAACGTGTGTTAAGCCTCTATTATAACGTGTGTTAAGACTTCCCAGAATGGATGCATAAACCCCAATAGTAACTTAATAACATAGTATACCTGATATAACGTGTGTTAAGCCTCTTTTATAACGTGTGTTAAGACTTCCAGAATGTGTTAAGTCCATACCGTTTTAACATCATGTACTAGACAAAACAAAATAAGAGTCTCACATTACATATTACTAGTAAACGAAAATACATAGCACTAAGAAAATGGTGGAGCTTCCTTTGAAAGTCTGCTTTAGCTTTTCAGCGGCTACCTTTGCTGCCTTAGCTTTTCAGCGGCTACCCTTGCTTTATTGTTTGGGTCCGTCTTGAAATGGTTTGTAAACATGTGGGTGTGCGTATGCCAGGGAAGTTATAAAAATGTGTTTTCATGTCACACGTTACACGTGTTAAATTTTACATGGGTTTCATGTCACATGTAACACATGCATGTCCGAGAAGTTCAACCTATAACACGTGTTAGTTGTGTTGTGCTGTAACATAAACATGGTCATGATCCTTGAGCATCTGATCCACGTTTGACGAAACCAACGGTCCCGAGAATTGGATCTTATTTCCCTTGAATCCGTCACTGTCCTAATAACAAAAAGATAAGATAACCGTTAAGTCGTTAACCAGACATAAATATTAACACATTCATAGCCAGAAAATCTTTTTTCTCAGATAACATCACAAAAACAGTTACTATTCAGATCAAAAGCCCCAAACAAAGCAACCAAACCAACAAAAAACAGTTACTATTCAGATCAAAAGCCCAAACAAGCAACCAAACCAAGCACAGCTTTTTAACACAAAAATAAAAACCTGCAAATTAATCTTACACAACTGAAACAACAACTAACAAAGTACACAGAACTAAAAACCTGCAATTAATTCGTCATACCCTAATACATGTCTCTAATACATCGTCATACCCTAATACATGTCTCTATAACATGTTACTATGGTTTAGCTGTGAAACAGGAGTTCAGACTATAACACGTGTTACGTTGGTTGTGCTGTAAGACAAACTTGGCTTAGCTGTGAAACAGGAGTTCAGACTATAACACGTGTTACGTTGGTTGTGCTGTAAGACAAACTTGGCTTTTCGTTTCTAAAAACATATGTCCAGAAGTTCAAACTATAACACGTGTTAGTTGTGTTGTGCTGTAACATAAACATGGTCATGATCCTTAAGCATCTGATCCACGTTTGACGAAACCAATGGTCCCGAGAATTGGATCTTGTTTCCCTTGTATCCATCACCATCCTAATAACAAAAAGATAAGATAACCGTTAAGTCGTTAACCAGACATAACTATTAACACATTCATAACCATGGTTTTTTCATTCAGCAAGTGTAACGGCTGAAAATGAGAAAACAACATCAAATAAGGACACAAATGAAGATAATGACATAAACATTAAAGATCTAAAATACGAAACATTAACGGTCTATAATTTGTAATCTATACGAACATTAACGGTTGTTCGTGTTTCACAATAACGGTTGGAATTATACAAACTGTAATTTGTAATCTATAAGACACATTAACGGTCTAATTACGAACATTAACTATTATACTTGGTGTTCGTGTTTCAAAACCCATATTCTATAATCGGCTGAAAAGAAAAAAACTATTGAAGCAAACAAGCAAGATAAAAACGTGAGCATTAATAGACTTGTTGTTCGTGTTTCACATTAACGAGATCCCCCTAAATCATCATATCCAAACAACAAACAAAAACCCACAATGCAATAATCAAATCAAGAAACTAAATCAAGATTACCTCATCGCAAATATCACCACAAATATCGGACCCAAATCGAATCAAATAATAAAAAAGGAAGAAACTTTATTCACACCCCTGTTCACCACAAGATCTGGACGAACATTGGAAGGTGAGAGAAGAAGAAGAAAAGCGAACCAAAGCCCACTAGCCCAGATCGTAGTAAAGATCTTGTTTAGGAAGATGAATACTCCACAGTACATTAATGGTGCTCCATAGATCTACCATTGTTGATGGATGCTCCATAGTTCATTAATGGTGGATCTAGTTTGAAATAAGTGGTTTAAGAAGATGAAGAAATTATGAAAAAACAACCTTTCTAATTTGAATTTGGTTCATCGAAAATGGAGGAGGATGGAAGAGAATGATGTGATGTTAGATATTAATGAGGGTGTCAAATCACTTTGGGCAAGATAACTTGTTGAGTGGGCTGGAATATGTAGAATTACCAATGTGCCATCAAGATTAAAAAAGGATATTATGGAAGCTGGGACATGTGGCCAAATGTAGGCCATTAGATGGGGTTCCAAGGTTTTCTAAAAATTCAAGGTTTCCTATATAGCATTATCCTATATATATATATATATATATACACACACACACATAGAGAGAGAGGGGGGGGGGATCACGTGTTACAATACTTTTCAGAATTCTGACACGTAACAGTTTTTGTCAGGAAAGAGAAAGTTGATATGTTACAGATCTTTCCCTTGTTTATATAGATGTAACATCACATTTACATTTTATTTCAAGAACAAATTTTGCAGGTTTTACGAAGTGTAATATTTTCGAACTTAAATGTTACGAGTTTTCAATATGTAGTGCATGTAAAAAACATGTTATATGTTTTTATAGAAAAAATTAGTGTAACAAACAAAACTGTTACATGTCAGTATGTCAGATAGAAAAGTGAAAAAACAAAAAGTTGTTACACGTACTTTTGACAGTATGTAATACGTTTCGGAAAAGTTACTTTTTGTAACATACAATTCGAAAATCAAAGCCTTATCATCCAAAACACTATACAAAACCCACAAATATGGCGTTTTAGTAATCTCCACTTTGTTATTTGTGAGTTGTGGTGTGTTTTATGGCTGAAATTGTGGTGTTTTATGACTTTGTACACTTTGTAGGAAAAATAAACTTTGTAGCCAACTCCCACCCTATATATATATATGGGAATGTTCTATGCAGAACACTAAATATTGCGAGAACACGCAGAACAAAATGAATCACGCATTTTTTCAATCCTATAAACCTAAAAAGTAAATGAAAATGTTATAAATGTAAGATTTATTGTTTCTCACACTAGAATTTAAAACAAAATATGAAAAATTTTCAGTTTTTAAATAACTTACACACATGTAGGTTATGTGTAGACTAAATTACCTACATGTATATAGACTATGTGTAGGGAAAAATATATGTATTTTTTAGGTATATAAAATACACATATGAATGTAAGAAACATAAAATTTAAGAAATATGAACCTTAAATCTCAAAATTTAGTGATTTAGAGTTGTTCTTTTTATTCTCGCAATAATTAGTGTTCTGTAATTATCTTTATCCTATATATATATATATATAAGGATCCGCTAGAAACCACCTTTTATTGCGAGAAACGAGAGAACCAATGTGAACACAACAAAAAAGTACCTAAAAAATTAAAAACACACAAAAATATTTTTTTTTTTATAAAAAAAACGGTACATTTACCGTTGCACATGTGCATGCGTATGCATATGCACATGTGCATATGCATCGGTACTGTTCAATATTTTTTTGTGACGAAATTTAGCGATTTTTAATAAAAATAAAAAAAATACCTTTTTAACATTTAGTTGTAGGGTTTAACTTTATGTTTTAACTTTTAGCATTTAGCTTGGGTGAGGGGGGTTAGGTTGGGAGGGGGTTGGGTTTTTTTAGGTTTTTGGGGGAATGGGGGGGGGGGGGGGTGTTTAGGTTTTGGGTGGTGGTGGGTAGGTTTATTTTGTTGTGTTCACATTGGTTCTCGTAATAAGAGTGGTTCTCAAAGATTAATGGGTGAATGAACTACTTCACACGAATTTAGAGGGATGGGGCGATGGGGGTATGCAATCGGTATCACGCATGGCATGAGGCTAGAGGGCATGTTTCTTACATATTACACTGGTTCCGCTCACATCAGCGTCACATTAATTTTTACTTTCTATCACTTGGTGAGGGAAATGACTTTCGCTGCTCACATGGGTAAGTTTTTAAAAGAGGGTGGAGACCTTACGAGCAACTCAACACCGAAGTCTCACAACTATGAACCATGCCAAGGGGGCAGGATGATTCACGTGTGACCCCATGTTGGCCAGGCCGGATGGTCTAATGAACCGAATGTTCGGTCATCCGTTCTGTAGGAGGTTCGTTTTTTATTTGATAAACAAACAAACATCAATAAACATTTTATACATTTATTAACACACTAGGGTTGTGCATGAGCCGAGCCGAGCTAGGGCAAGCTCGGGCTCGGCTCGATTATAAACCGAGCTGGCTCGGCTCGACTCGGATTTGAAACCGAGCTGAAAATCTAAGCTCGGGCTCGGCTTGGTTTGACTCGATTTTAAAAATAAAAATTAATACATAGCTCTCAAAATTCAGTATTATAAAATATTATTCAATACTTCAAAATAACATATTCAAAATAAGTTCAACCCAATACATTACAAGCCAAAATAATGTTCAACAACGCAAAATAAGTTTTATATTTCAAGTAAATACAATATTTGTTCATTAGCACGACAATCAACCTTTAAATATATCACAGATATCAAACTACAAGCCTAAATACATGTAAATAATAATCACTTTTTTATAATATATTATATGTATATAAAAATAAAATATATTATAAGTAAAATAATTCGAGCCGAGCCGAGCCGAGCTACCAAGCGAGCCAAACCGAGCCAGTTTAGCTCGTCACGAGCCGAGCTAGGCTCACTTTCTAACCGAGCCGAGCCGGCTCGGCTCACTTTCAAACCGAGCCATATCGAGCGAGCTTTTTCTAAACTAAATCCGAGCGAGCTACGAGCCGCGAGATTTTTGGACAGCTCTATAACACACAAATAAAAAAGAAAGAAAAAGAAAAACATAATCAACAAGTCAAAGGACACACAAAACTATACACGCCTTTGTTACACTTACACACGAGCTCACTACAATGCACCAAAAAACGAAACAGAATAAGAAAAAAAGTTTGACCATACAGAAAAAAGTCAACATCAAAGTTTGATATAAAGACAGACAAGCACCCATGTGTAAGCTTATCGGAGACTTGAATGTTTTGTTGGAGTGTTTAGACGGTGCCGTCCACATTAGTCAACACCAGTGCACCAACAACTACCCTTTCATGGTCCATTCAATGCATGCCAACTGAACAGTTTCAAGACACTATTTCATAGTTCATACCAATAATGTTGTTGGTTACACCACAATCGGCCCACTGGCCACATTTTTGTTCATGGGCCAGGTTGATGATCAATAGAGCATTTTCGTTTTGATTTTGTTTGGGTTTTAAAATTGGTTACATGTTGGGTTAGTAATTTACTCACGGGACTAAGGGCTGTTTGGCAACTTCTGAATGGTTAAGTGTTGAACCAATAAGTGGTCTGAACCATTAAGTGTTGAATCAGTAAGAGGTCTGAACCATTAAGAGCCAGTATAATTCTTAACCGTTCAGAAACAAATGTCTGACCAATTAAGATTAGAGGTCTTAACCATTCAGACTTAGTATAATGCTTAACCATTCAGAGGCAAATGTCTGAACCATTTAGACATCTGCTCGCGAAACAAACAGTTTGAACCATTAAGTGCTTAACCAGTAATAGGTTAGGTCTGAACGATTAAGAGTCCCATTAAGAGGTAAACAAACAGCCCCTAAAGGTGTATTAAAAACCGGCTAATATGAACATAACCGATTGTTGACTAAAACCATAACC
The DNA here is from genome assembly GCA_030545235.1 of Helianthus tuberosus. Classification (NCBI taxonomy): domain Eukaryota; kingdom Viridiplantae; phylum Streptophyta; class Magnoliopsida; order Asterales; family Asteraceae; genus Helianthus; species Helianthus tuberosus. The sequence continues at coordinate 14,253,564 of CM060412.1, read as the reverse complement.
GGTTTGTGACCAGTTTACTATAAAGCAATTGAAAATTATAGGTTAGAAACCGGTTTGATGATGTTAGAACAAAAACGGGTTAGTAATCGTTTTTTTTTTCTAACCCGGTTTGACCTAAAATAACCAATTAAGCGGATATTACCGTTGGGACCAAAAATCTTGCCGTTTTCAAAAGGCTAAATAGTCGGGGGGGGGGGGGGGGGTATAAACAAGTATTTGGTGTATTTGTCTGATCACAACACCTATCAAGTTTCGAAAAAATGTTTCAATAGACAAATGACATCCGAGAGTGGTCAATCCTAACCTTTTGTTTGTATTGATCTTCGTAAAGAGACTTCACAGTTGTGCAAGTTCTAACAACAGATAAGCTACAAATTTGGAAAATTTTGATTTATGCAAATTGTCAAACGGGTTGAACTTAGCTTGATGCAGGAAATGTGGCGAATTTTATGACTATTCAAACATGGTAAGGTTAAGCCTTATGGGTGGAACTTGAAAGTCAGTGGATAATTTCTTGGCTTAAGTAAAGCAATACTTATAATTCATAGAGTTAATTGCCCGGATGGTCCCTGTGATTTCACGTTTTTTCACGTTTGGTCCCCACCTTCTGAAAATAGCAGGTATGCTCCCTATGGTTTGTTATTTTGTTACTCGGATAGTCCCCTGAGTAGATGTAAGTTAGTTTGGAAATAGCAGGTATGCTCCCTATGGTTTGTCATTTTGTTACTCGGATAGTCCTCAGAGTAAATGTCAGGGGACTATCCGAGTAACAAAATGACAAACCATAGGGAGCATACCTGCTATTTTCAAAAGGTGGGGACTAAACGTGAAAAAACGTGAAACCACAGGGACCATCCGGGCAATCAACTCTAATTCATATAATGCTTTAATAAAAAAAAAATATTAAACAGATGCATCATATTAAAACACTCAGAGCATAAACATTAAACGGATACAACATATTAAAACCCTTAGAGCATAACAAAACAACCTCGACGAGCACAATGAAACAATGGACACCAATGGTCCAACGAAGATTAAACATAAAAAAATAAATGTAGTAGCAACATCTATGTTGTTTTTTTTTTTTTGCAACAGTATTTTTTTTTGTATTGAACTATATTTGGAATTATATATGATTAGTTTTTATTTGTTAGCTTTAAAACTTATAATAAATAAAAATGAAGTTTATTGAGTTTATTTATATATTTAGTATTTGATGGATTTCTTTTTTAAGTTTTCAGAAATATTTTGGAATTTTTTTAAAGCATAAAAACGGTTATTTAATAAATAACATATTCAATAAATTTAATATCAGAATATTGACGAAAATAAACAGATGTAAAAATAACCTATTCAGTAAATTTAATAATCAGAATACTGACGTAAAATTAAAAAAATGTGTATTTATGTAGAAAACCATGTTAAGGACACATGTCGCTCTATGAGGCGGTCTTAATTATTTTTCTAAATATTTATTATGGAAAATCAATTATTGATAATATTAAATTTAAAATTTGTTGAAGAGATTTTAATGATAAAGACAAAGATAATTGATAATAATATATTAATTATTAATCTAAAAAAATATATTAGCGTTTTAAATATTTATAAAGATAAAAATTTTATTTAATTGATAGTTTTAATTGTTTTTTATATTTTGATGATAAGGACAAGGATAACTGAAAATCACATATTAAAATAAAATATTTATTTTAATCAACTGTTTGATTAAAATGATTTATTCAATACATGTAGAACATATATATATATTTTTATACTTGTGGTATATTTAGAATCCTACTTCTAATAAAGGATCTCATTATCCCGTTTTACGCTCCAATTAAATAATAATATTAAATCATAATATCCAGCTTATCTCTTGTATATTTAATATTTTTACTAAAATATTTTTTTTCTGTTGATTATCCAACATCAGGCAATACGTAAGTTTCTAAACTAATAATAAATAAATAAATAAAAAAACAAAGTAAAATGTTATAAACCATGTAATACACAACTCTCTAACTTAATAAAAAATAAAGTGAGATGTTACAATAAGGAAATAGTACCTCAAAGTTTATTTTGTTAGAAAACACATCTTGATGACTAAATGTGTTAACGGATTATATTATTCGTGTAAGACATGCGTTTATTCAAATCGTGCACAATACACGAGTTTTTAAAGAATGTAACTATTTTATTACTTAGTATATAAAAGTATATTTATTCAACCCGTGTAATACACGGGGTTCTAACCTAGTTTTATTAATAAAGAAAATCGAACTGATTGACGTCCAAGGTAGTGGTGCACAAATCGGGTTTTCTGAATACCCGGTTCCGGGTATGGAACCGGGTTCGGGTATGATCGGGTTCTACAAAATCGGGTATTGACAATACCCGGGTCGGGTCCGGGTTTTATATAAAAAATGTATACCCTATATACCCGGGTTCGGGTAGGGTTTTCTAATACCCGGGTATTATAATACCCTATTTTTGGGTTCGGGTAGGGTTGGGTATGGATCGGGTTGGGTTCGGGTTTGGTTCGGGTATGCCTCGGGTATTCATTTTTTTTTGGATAAATCATAGAAATATAAAATGCAAAACCTTTTTTATTTCATAAAACATAGAAATACATAACACCTAAATAATCATTGAACCAGATCGAATAAGATGATGAACATAGATAGCTTCGAATAACTTGATCGTCTTCGTTTATTGTTCGTCATCAAAGACCCCTTTTATAGGGTATAGAGATACAATGTAAACCAAACAAATGATCATAATACACTTTCTAACGGCTATATAGGTACAAAACTCGAAAAAACACAAAAAAACGAAAAAACCTGAACAGGGAATTGGGAAACCCGGACCGGGTATTGAAAAAACACGGTTCCGGGTTCGGGTTGAAACCGGGTACTCGTAAAACCCGGGTATAAAAAAACCCGGTTCCGGGTTCGGATTTTATAACAGAAATGCATACCCAACCCCTACCCTATGGGTAGGGTCGGGTATAAAAACCCGGGTTTTATAATACCCGGTTCCGGGTTTTATTTTTGGGTCCGGGTCCAGGTTCGGGTTTTTTGTGCACCACTAGTCCAAGGTCTCCATCTGGCTCACTCCTTTAAACTGATGACCGGGGCTGAAAATTTAGATTTTCCTCACATCCTTGGTAGGTTCATGTGGGTCTGTTTCTAATAAGTCCACTTTTATACCAACCCATTAGCGTTAAGGCTCAATAATACTCTTATATAAAAAACTCATATAGGATAAAAAACACAAAAAAACGAAAAAACCTGAACAGGGAATTGGGAAACCCGGACCGGGTATTGAAAAAACACGGTTCCGGGTTCGGGTTGAAACCGGGTACTCGTAAAACCCGGGTATAAAAAAACCCGGTTCCGGGTTCGGATTTTATAACAGAAATGCATACCCAACCCCTACCCTATGGGTAGGGTCGGGTATAAAAACCCGGGTTTTATAATACCCGGTTCCGGGTTTTATTTTTGGGTCCGGGTCCAGGTTCGGGTTTTTTGTGCACCACTAGTCCAAGGTCTCCATCTGGCTCACTCCTTTAAACTGATGACCGGGGCTGAAAATTTAGATTTTCCTCACATCCTTGGTAGGTTCATGTGGGTCTGTTTCTAATAAGTCCACTTTTATACCAACCCATTAGCGTTAAGGCTCAATAATACTCTTATATAAAAAACTCATATAGGATAATAGGAGTAAGCAACTCTCCCTCCACTTGAGGCTCACTCTTTCTCTCTCTATTTCTTACATCTTTGCTTATATTCATATAATCATATATCATGGCCGATATGGTACTGACTTGAGTGTCGGAGTGTCCTCGGAGCGATCCTCCCCGGGCCCTCTAATGAAATTTTCATGTGGTTGCAGCTCAAGACTCGATATCTCGCACGAGGAAACTCACGACGACGAGGAGGAATCTGAACCAGACCCGCCTGGTTCAAGCCCGGCTACGCCAGCCGTGAAAATTTTTGGATCCGACGTTGATTTTTCCTCACGGCGACCTCTCCACACACGAGTCACTTTTTGCGGCACCACTAAGCAATGGTGTTGTCTCGCAGTGTCCGCTGGCAACATTAGCGGATTAGCCCCACTCTTGATGCCAAATCATCCTAAATTTAATGTCTACTACCTTATATTGTCAGAAGGACACACCACCATGGCACCATCATGTACCACCAGGGAGAACCACAATGAAAATATGGAAAATGACATTAGCCAAGATCAAATTACTTTTGAAGTGACAAAAATGACACTACTTGCAAAACTTTCAAACAGTATTACAGAATCTATATCCATCATTTCTTTCATGAAATATTTTTCCTGACACAATTGCATTTTAGAAACACACTGCCCCAATTCGGTGCACCTTTATTAATGCAATACTTAGTTGACGGGTAGCGCAAACTACCCCTTCAGGGTATGCTAGATTTGCCCCTAATCTAATACGATTAAGTCATATTATTTAATTCAATGCAACCCAAAAGGGACTCATTTAGATTTTACTGCGAAGTTGTTTTAATTTCCAAGTAGTGGCATAGTGGTTGGTTAATTTAGGGGTTGTTTGGCAACATCTGAATGGTTAAGTGCTGAATCAGTAAAACGTCTGAACCATTAAGTGCTGAACTAGTAAGATGTCATAACCATTCAGACTCTGTATAAATCTTAACCATTCAGAGGCAAATGTCTGAACCATTCAGACATCTGCTCGTGAAACAAACAGTCTAAATCATTAAGTGTTGAACCAGTAAGACGTCTGAACCATTAAGAGCTTCATTAAGAGGTAAACAAACAGCCCCTTAATCTCTCTGTTATTCATATGTAAGGCTATTTAAGCCATTAGTTTCTTTGAGTTGATTATGAATGAAAATTATAGAGAGTTATCTCAAAGTCTTGTTTCTTACTATTTTCTTTTGAGCTTAATCCACTCAACGGATTATCTATCTATCAACCGATTGGTTCGTATCATCTTGTAACCCATCCAGCGGATCCCTTGGTGACAGCAGATTGCGACAACAGTTGCGTTGGGCTTGAACAATGACAAAGGCGGGTACAACACCTGAATGGTATTGGTAAGACATGTACATTTTTCGGCGACAGAACAATAACAAAGGCCGGGAACAACACCTGAATGGTATCGATCAGCCATGTACGTTTTCCGGCGACAGATCAAGACGGTACCCGCCTGCTAAATATCTTCAGTGATTAATTTTTATTCAATATTTTTGATAAAAAACATTTTTCAACCGATATATACATTACAGTTCATTTAATCAAATTGTGTTAAAAAACCATATCTTAATGCCTTTATCACTTATTTTTAAAGAATAACAAGTATTGCATCTTAATTGAACACAAATTCACAAAACTAAAAACACAAACGGCCTCAGAATTGCAGAATTAACATCAAAATCTTTGAAAAAGATCAATCAGTCCCGAAAGATGGTGTTCTTTTATACAAATTTCCTCACAGGCCAATCACAATAATATGATAAAAAAAAATGTTTTTCTCACGGCCAGACCCAAGAGTTCATAGCAGAGAATCTGCTCCCCAAGGCGATAGGATGTGACAACGCCGTCTCCGCCAACAGGATCCGCCCAATAAAGGGCGGCTCAACCGCTGTGATCACGAAGACAGCTTGATTTTCAACAATTTACATTTGGGTTTTACAAATATGTGTTATTTCGCCCCAATGGTTTGTAAATCGTCGGTGATAATTATTATTTGAAAAGAGAGTTTTGCTATCTAGAAAATAGACAGGCAAATGTAAATTTGTGACAATCAGTGAAAGCGGTTGTAAAAAAGGTTAAAGTTGAGAGTTTGTGTGTTTAAGCTGTGTTGATGTTTAACATTGACATATTCTAACATATTGAACCGTCCAGTACACCCAGTTAAACCGCGGGGTGCATCCAGTTGAACCACAGGATAAACCTAAATAAACCGTTCTAAGCCCAATCTGGTACGGTATAAAAACCAGGTTTTAAAACATTGCATATATCTAAACTCGGGGCACGGTCTGAAAACAATGGGATGTTTTAAAAACCGGTTCAAAACAGACGGTTGAACTAGTTAACCACCCAATACACCCAGTTAAATCGCTTGATACAACCCATTAAACCATTACTGAGAATATTAAAAATGTTGCATGCAAACGTATTGCGTCTAAATCTCAACCAAATTCATAAAACCAATAACACAGAAGGGCCTCAGAATTGCAGAATTAACATCAAAACCTTTTAAGAAAAGGGTAAATCAGTCCCGAAAGATGGTGTTCTTTAATACAAATTTCATCACAGGCCAATATAACAACAACAACAACAATACAAACACAAAACAATATTAAAAATGTTTTTCTCACGGCCAGACCCAAGAGTTCATAGCAGAGACTCTGCTCCCCAAGGCGATAGGATGTGACAACGCCGTGTCTGTCAAAGGGATCCGCCCAATAAAGGGCGGCTCAACCGTTGTGATGACGGAGCCGGCTTGTTTTTCGACGATTTACATTTGGGTTTTGCGAATATGTATGTATTATTTCGCCCCAATGGTTTGTAAATCGTCGGTGATAGACGTTGATTGAAGGAAGAGGGTTGTTACCTTGATATAAAAGTGTACTTGTGACGATCTGGAAAAGGGGTTGTGGAAGAAGGTGGTTTAGGGTTTTGAGGGTTTGAGTGTTGGGGTTTAAGATGTGTTGTGGATATATAGGAGAAAGGTATGGAGAGATGGTGATGGGGATGCGTTGTGAGCCGTCCGATGTTTTGTTAAAACGTGATCATCTACAGTTTTAACCCTACAAATCTTTATAAAACACATTGGTTCAACGGTAAAAGGCACGTTCAAATCGCTCGCTGGTTGGTCATTTCCTCAACGCTTGACTAGATATCGTTCGGAAAATGCTCGTTCGATTTGAGGCTTGGTTATAAACGAGTCGCTCTGCTTAGTTCGGTTTGTAAATGAGCCAAGCATTAACAAAGGTCCGCTCGGCTCGAATTATTATTATATTTTTTTAATATATATATATATATATATATATATATATATATATATATAGGGCAAGGATAAATTGAAAACCCGGTTGAGTTGACTAAACCCTGAAAACCCATTAATCACCATTGATTAACCTTGATGGATGGCTGAGATTGATTTTTGGCCATTAATGGATTTTGTGTCTTTTTTTTAATATATTAAATGTACGTAGAGGGCAATATGGGAAATGTATAATATAATCTCTTAGAAGAGACAAAGGTCTGCATGGGTGTGTAAGAAACTTTACATCATCTACATCATTACCCCTAATCTAAAACCCTACATCAGTCTACAAATTTTCAAAAAAAAAAAAAAAAAATACACCGGAGACTCACAACCCCTCATTCATAGTCTTCAAAATTTCCTAAAACTCTCTCATAGTCTTCAACAAACCCTCTCAAATTAACCCTAAAATCACCGGAGAGTCACTCTCTCTCATCATCTTCATCAAACGGTTAACTTCAACACCACCGAAACACTGACTCTCTCTCTCGTAATCTTCATCGACTGATACTGATTCAACAATCGCCGAACTCTCACTCTCTCATAATCTTCATCAAACCCCCTCAATATGCAGACAAAAAGCATAAATCGAGTGAAAAGGCTGTTAAGATATTGAACAATCGACGCAGAATTTCAACAATCACCGAAGAAATCAAACGTTCGCCGGAAAATTTAGGGTTCCGGTGCGTCGGTTCAGGTGCGTCGCTCTGTTCCTTTAATCAGTTAAGTTAGGGTTTTTACTTTCTTTTCAATAATCTCAAAAATAGTTAGTTTTGAATAATGTCTTCACCTCATCTGCTGCAATTGAATTATGTTAGGGTTTTTACTTTCTTTTTTATTATCTAAGGGTAAAAAAACGTGGTGGTACATTTTTTTTATGACGCCAAAAAGTGTAGATGCTGGTGCATTTTTTTATGTAAACAAAAAATGTAATCTCGAATGCTTTCCCCTTCCAAAAAATATAAAAACTTAATACAAGTGTAACGACATGTTTTATAAAAGCTTGTTTCATAAAAATAAAAAATAAAAATGGTTAAACTTGTTTTTCCCTTGAAAAAGATTACCACATTTTCAACCAAACTAACCAAAACATCATCTGTTTTTTTTTTTCCTCCTCTCCCAAAAAATAAATAAATAAATAATAATAATAATAATAACAAACAACAAACATTAAAACTAGGGGTGTTACAATAACCCTATAGATAAAAATTCATGGTTTCACATAAACAATGACCTGTGGATAGCAACTGTGTAAAAGTACAATTCTGAACAACATCTTCATCATCATTTGGGCCATTTTGATTCAGAAGGGAGGCTACACATAAAAAAACCAAAAAAAAATTAAGCAAGAAGAAATCCAATGAACATCTAAACAAGAAATCCATAATTTACACAACAGAAAAAAAAAACAAAAAAAAAAAAATGAACCAACAAGAATCCAACGAAAATCTAAACAAACATTTAAAGCTGTACATTTAATAAAACAGAAAAAAAAATTATCACTCACCTGGAAGCTCTGAAGAAATATGTTCAGGATCTTGTGTAACTCTACTCTCACCCAATGCATCTTCATCTTCATTAAATGCAAAATGAGGTGAAAGATTATGTGGGACAACATTTAAGGGTGAACCAGGATCATCATTGACATTGAGTGTCCCCGTACCACCGGCAACAGTCCGATGTTGGCTGTTCGAATCAGCCATGTTAAATGCAAATACTCTTCAATGGTGAGTAAGCTTTCTTTCTTTCACTCAACTCTCTGGTTCGAATAAATGATGTAAGATGAGAGATATGTATTAATGAAAAGGAAGATAAGTAAAAGGAAAGTTGTGAGAGAAAGATGTGAGATAAAAGGCAAAGTTGAAAAGTCTACACAAGTACAATGAATTAATTAAAAAGATGACTAGTAGAAGCAAAGTGACAAGTCTGCGTGTGCAGACACATCACCAGCCCATCACCTTAAATCTCAAAAATGTAAGATAGAAAATGACGATCATGCCCTTGCTCCTCTCAATCTAAATTCAAACGTGGATCAATCCTAGCCACATGTTAGAGTTTTCAGGGTTTACTCAACTGGAGTGGGTTTTCTCATTATAATTAGCATATATATATATATAGGGGAGGGCTATATAGAAAACCCTATATATATAGAAAACCCTAGAAAACCCAACCTCCCGACATTTTTTTTTTGAAAAAAATAACACATGTAATATACATGTTTTTAAGAGTTTTGGGCCAAAAAAATCAAAAAAGCGCCGAAAGAATGATTTAAAGAAAAAAAAAAATAAGCAATTTCTGTCTTTTGTGCCTAACACATGTTAGGCAACCGGACATTGCTGAAATTTGTTTATTTTTTTAAAAAAAATCCCTTCGGCGCTTTTTTGTTTTTTTTGGCCCAAAACACTTTAAAACATGTATATTACATGTGTTATTTTTTTCAAAAAAAAAAATGTCGGGAGGTTGGGTAAAAATGAGGGGAGATTTGAGTTTCCAGAGTTTTCTAAAAATTTAAGGGTTTTCTGTCTAGCCTTCCCTTATATATATATATATATATATATAGAGAGAGAGAGAGAGAGAGAGAGAAAAGTATATTGTACATTACGGCTTAACGTACTTCACGTACAACAACGTGCGTGATTTGTTATATAACATGCGTGATTAATGTTTTCAATATGCGTGATTATTGTGTTTCAACATGCGTGATTTTGTATTTTTGAGTTATAACGTGCGTGATTTTAAAATGAACGTGCGTAATTACCTGTCGTACGTGATGTATGTTAAGCCGTAATGTACGTTAACCTTCCTCTATATATATATACCTATATAAACACGTATATACACACACGCATACATATATACATAAATATAAGTCAAATTTATAGTTTTATATATACCTCCATGTTAGATTTTCGTCCACTTTATACAAGGTTACAATTATATTTATACGTACTCGCCCAACCACACCAATAAAAAAATTAACACCAAATCGAAAAAGTAAAACGACCACAACATTGTTATTCATAAGAAAAATATTATGCCGCATAAAAACTTGAGACACAACATTGTCACTATCTCTATTCGCAATTTTAAATCGAGCGACACAGTTGTCAAAATCGCTCGGAATATTCGGCGCTAGGAAAACGCTCGTCTGATTTGTGGCTCGGTTTTGAATGTGTCGCTCCGCTCGGTTCCGTTTGTAAACGAGCCAAGCATGAGCAAAGGACCTCTCGGTTCGGCTCGGGTCATAAACAACCCAAATGGAGACGTAGGTTCGATTTCTACTTTGGCCATTTTTAAAGGACATTTAAATGAAGGGACGAATTGAGGCTTTAATCCCGTGTTCGAACCTGACAAGGGTGAGGGTTTACGGAATCCATCAGTATCACACCCCGACCCACAGCGGGATAGGGGACCGGAGCATGATTGGTTGATTCAAAGCTTATGGCTTGCTATTAAATGGTTAAATATTCATTAATTCCATGTTAAAGGTTTCACATAACAAATATTCCAAATGAAAAAAAATACATAAAAGACATTATACAAAGTAGATAATAAACTATAAGTCCATTTCTTGTTACTAAGGCCCAATCCTATGTTGAGCTCCTCTTCCTTCTTGTTCACCTGTATCATGTGTAAAAAGTAATTTTTGGTCAACAAAGGTTAGTGAGTGTAGGATCGTTCTGTGACCCAAACGAGTCAATCAGAAGAGTTCTAGTCAATTCAAGAGGCGTAAACAGATGAATTGACTTGGAAAACAGCTTGATTTACTTCTAAATGTCTTGTATATTGATTAAAACAAGTTTACAGATCAGTAGACACGTCGGCAGCACTTCGGTACCGGAAACAAGAACCTTACAAATGATTTCGTTTGAGCCCTATATATAGTGGAGGTGATTCCGCTTGAAAGTGGCACTGGCCATTTCAAGCGGAATTAGCCATGTTGATTTCACTTGAAACTGCACATATCATTTTCAAGCGGAATTAGCTCAAACATACTCAAAACCCTTTTTCTCGTACAACGTGCCCTGATCTAACAATTCTAGTACAAGACTCGATACAAGACAAAGTCGACAGACGTAATGCACCAACAGACTCCCCCTCGGATGTTGACGAGTCTTCAGTGTCGAGTCTTCAACGTCTTCAGTCTTTATCAGTCTTCGGGCTCTTTCAAAGTATCTGACAGAGTAAGCATCCTCAATCTTTATCTTCTACTCTCTTTCTTAATCATCAGGATTTGATTATGGCTCTAGCATCTACAGACTCTTCTCCCTCTCTGATGTTGATCTACCAGCAGACTCCCCCTTGAATTGTGCTGGGATAGTAGTCTGGCTTTTACTCTGATCACATGATTACAGGTTCAGGATCGATTCCTAGCTCACCTGCATATTCTCTACCCAAAACATAAGTTTCATAAAAGATAAGATATAACAAATTTAGAAACCCTGCAAATCACTTGATAAATTTAGTTTAAAACATCAATTAATGATATAACAATTTTAATTTCTGATGACCACTTGTATTCATTTTTCAAAACCACACACACTCCCAAACCTGTTCGTCATGTTTAGCACTTGGAATTTTGAAAATCAGCTTTTCAACATCAGTTGTCTAAAATCTTTTTGAATTTTTCAAAATTTATGCTAAAACACTCCGAAAATCTTTTTGGATTTTTGATATAACAGAAATGCAGTAAAGAAATATTTACACACACTATTTTTGTGAGTTTGTGTAAGAGGATCATATCAGTTTTTGAGACAAATCACCAACACCGTTAAGCTTTAAACATTTTAAGTTCTAAACGATTCACTTAGATTGTCAGTATACTGATCCACTTAAATTCTCACACAAAGTTCAACTGTTTCGAGATATGAGATTAATGTTTTAGATACTTAAACTTATTCGCGTGTCCCACCTCATAATATACTCCCGTATCCAGATCCCAATATTCAGTCTTACAGGTGAGTATACCTAGATGATATCTGTAAGGGGTTAAATGCGAGGACCGTGAGAGCTCAGGTCAGAACTTCCGTTCAACAGAGAGATGGCGGCTTCGACTTTTGGTGGGTCCCCTTTAGAGGATCTTTTTTACAACAGCACATGATTAGCATTTTTCAATGTTTCATCATTTTTTATGCTGAGGGCAGACTTTTATTTCAAGCAAGCGTAAAGTATTCTCCGGGGACTAGGCCATTGCTTCCGCAAAATCAGAAGTCCCGGGATAATACCCCAGATATTACTAAGCATAAAGACCTAGTATCTCAGAAAGAGGGGTCCTTCAAACAAGATTTCGGGGGTTACCCATATATCCGAGAGATGTTACCCACGATATAAGCAAGTTTGATATTTAGGTTTATATCTCGTCACAATTTACTAAATGTGCAAAAACCTACTGACACATCATCAGTGAGACCGTTTATCACATTTTTGACCTTCCATTTCTTTAGCATGATGTGATTGTCCACTGATGTACTATCATTTCCTCCTTTTCACAACAAAACTCATTTTTGAATTTATCATGTTTTTTACTTTTTTAAATTTTCTAATGTTTTTCAAATTTTCTAATGTTTTTGGATTTTCTAAAAATTCTTACTCCCCCTAAAATTCAAAATCATTTAAAGGAAATTTTGACACAAACTGTACAAGGTAAAGTGACAACTGATATCAAATCACTTCAATTCGCCATCCACTTGGCATAAACAATCAGAACTCCCCCTCACAACAAAACATTTTCCCATTATGATTTCAAAACACTTAAGTTTGTTTTAATCAAATGGTTTTTCTGGAAAATAAATTTTGTTGATTTCATAAAACCACTTGTAGGTTAGGGGATCACTTCATCACCTTATTCTTTCATCAAACATTTTAAAAGTTTAACAATTTTTAAGTTCAAACAACAAACATCACCTGTAGAAAATCAAGTACAACTTAATGTCCCTGATTTACCACTTGTAAGTCGAAATAACACATAAAGTGAATTTCTCAAGAAAGATGCTGATTCCTGCTCCACTCTTTCCAACCTGGGAGCTCCGGCAAGTCAGGTTTTTAGTTAGAAAAAGCTGTCCCCCAAGCCTGACCAGCCTTGGGTGATTTTGGTACACATCTATCCCACCAACATTTTGATTTGTAAAATTCTTTTGCACCTTTAACCTTCCTATCAACCATCTTCCCAAAGATATGTTTGACTTTCCCATTGAAAGCTTTTTCAACATCAAATTCTTCTTTACCAGAGAAGAATTGTCCTGAAATCTCAAACCCACCTTTTGATTTCAGATTATCCTTTGACAATGGTGGAAAGTTTTCATCGTTCAACTTTGGAACGGAATTCTCAACCCTTTTCTCAACAAATGACTCCTCTGTTTTTATGGAATCAGATTCACTGTCAGAACTACTCTCAGATTTTACAACCCATATTTGTTTGTTCAAATCGACTTTTCTTTTGAAAAACATTTTGAAACTTTACCAGTTTCGAAAGTCGAATTTTCAAACATCTTAGATTTCTCAGTTGGTTGTTTCTTTTTATCAACACATTTCTTGTTTATTTCAAAGTTAGAAGAAACTTCCTGTTTTGAATTATTGAACTGTTGGCAATTCCAAGCAACGTGTCCAATCTTGTGACATTTGAAACACGTTCTTTTGTCAACTCTTGGAGCAAATTTCTTCACATTCTTCTTTATTTCAGCAAGAAACTCTTGATTTGACTGTTTCCAGAATGGTTTCTTCTGCTCATCTTCAGAACTTCCTCCTGCAACAAATTTTGTTTTTGGTTTATAATTTTTCTCATTTTTATAATTTTCTGAAGAACTAAAACCAAGACCTTTCTTTTTGAAATTACTATTATGGTTTGGTTTCTTTTGAAAACCATAACCAGAACCGTAACCCATTTTCTTGTTCAATCTTTGTTGAACTCTTGAAGTGTACTTTTTAGGTTTTTCAGCAAGATTTAAATCTTTTATTTCAGAAATATTAATTTCTGTTAATTTGAAAACCTGTTTAATCTGTTCAGTTTTGACACTTCTTATTGGGAATTCCTCATCAGAATATAATTTGTCTGAATCATTCAAAGTATATGCCACTTTGATTGGTCCATCATTCAAATTAGATTTTGATAACAGGAATTCTTTATTGTAAACCCGTTTAACCGGTGAACTCGGACTCTTCTCTGACGAACTCGAACTATCTGACTTAGACTCCGAATTTGACTCTTCATCCATATCCAACACCTGATCGACCACTTTCTTTAACAATACAGACTCATGATCAGTGTCAGACGCTGTGAATGTGACATCAATATTATCTGGTAACTCATCAATGGTTTCAGACTTTAACTTGATGTTGACTGCCTTTTTTAAACGCTCCTCGTTTGGATTTCTAGGGGAATAACTCTCATAGATTGGAGGCGCACACTTGTTATACTTGACACTTTGTTTCTTACCAGCATCGATTTCTTCCGTCTCTTTATCTTTGAAAGCTTCAAGACCTGCAACAGTGGGATAAACTTGATCAATCAAATAATCACATGTTGTATAACTCAACAGTAACCTTTTGATTCTTTCACTCTCAATCTTTTCGAGTTCCAATTCTTTCTTCAACTGTGCACAATTTTCAATGTACTCATTAATGACCTTCTGCTTTGACATTAATGTTGAGTTCATCTTTGTCATAGAAGTCTCAATTTCTGAATTTGTCTTTTTTAAACCATTCACTGTGTTATTTAGGACATCATAAGATTCCTTCACATACTTCACATCAAACAACAAATTTTCTTTCAATTCTTCCATTTCACTAATCTTCTTGTCTTTCTCCTCACAATGTTCACAAGACTCCAAACATTTCTGACAAGGTTTAATGACCTCGACTTTCTTTTCAACCTCGATAACCTTCTCAATTTCAACAATTTTCTCTACCTCGACTATTTTCTCAACTTCGATGAGTTTTTCAACTTCAACAATTTTTTCTACCTCAACGATTTTTTCTACTTCGACAAGTTTCTCAACTTCGACTATTTTTTCGACTTCAACTATTTTCTCCACTACTTTCTCCACTTCAATGATTTTTTCTACTACTTTCTCAGTTACTGGTTCAACATTTGCTTCTCCAGCTTTCATTTTTGCCTTTTCATCAGCAAATATTCTTGTTGTTTCCAGCTCTCTCCTCAATTTGGCAATCTTCTTCTAATTCAGCAACTCAACTTTATCTGCAAAAAACAAATTAAAACTGTCAGGATCTATACCTTTTCTTGCTTTGTTAAGATATTCTTCCTCATCATCGATATCAATATCACTTCCTAGATCTGAAAAAATCGGGATTCTTTTCTGACTAGATTTGACCTCATCTTCACCCAGAATTCTAGCAACAAGACCAGAACCAGGTGGAATGTATTTATCCCAGCTAAATCCCTCTGCAACAAATTCATCATCTTGATCAATTATCCCAAAACAAGCTCTTTTCTCTTCAATGGTACGTGCATGAGCAGTTTGTGGTTGTTTATCAATCTGATGAAAAATTGACTTTTGATAATATTCATTCTTTCCATCTTGTCTTCCAGTTGCTTCTTTGTTTTTGCATTCTCGTTTAAAATGGCCTTTTCCTTTGCAACGAAAATAGGTGACTTTCGATTTGTCAAACCCTATTGGAGATTCACTCATTCCCCGAAAATCATCTCTACCAGTGATTTGTGTAAATTTTTCTGCTCTTCGAACAACACTGGCTAAGCACCACTTCACATCCATCAATTCAAGTTCCTCTGCATCAATCTAGTCATAATCCTCTTTAGTAAGCATCGGATTTCCAATTCTGCCACCAATCAAGCTTTTATATGATTCCAACATAGCAACAAGTGATGCCATGTGTTGCTTAGCAATTTCTGGTGAAAGATTTTGACCATTTTGAATGTTCAAAGTAACATTGCACTGCAAATTTGTAGAAATCTGTTGTTGAGGACTTGGTGTTGTAAAGTTTGGATCAAAGCTTGAATACGAAGACGAAGATCCACCACTTTGATTCACAGTACTTCCCTTTGATCCAGAAGAACTATCAGCACTGAACCAGTTTGGATCTTTGGGCTAGGGCTGGGGGTAGCCTCAAACTTGTTCCCTCGGTAATATAAACTGACATCTTGTTGAACATTTGGATTCTTCATGATTGCCGTTTTCTGAATATCTAACTCGTGCTCTTCAATCTTTTGAATGAACTGTGCCAGATTCATATTTTCCGATTTTCTCATGTGTTTCACAATCAACAGATAAGTTCCCCATTTCTGCTGTGGTAATGCATCAGCAAGTTTATCCACCCATTCATCATCATCTTTCTTAATGTCCAACCTTCCCATTTCTAAAACTAAATGACAATATCTATCAATAGTCATCTTTGTTGTTTCATGGTAAAAGGCTACAAACATATCAAATGACTTCTTTAGTAAAGCCTTTTTGTTCTTGATCATATTTGCGCTTCCTTTGAATTTTTGAACCAATGCCGTCCAAATTGACCTAGCAGTACCCTCATGTTGAAGTAAAACAAAGATATCTTCCTTAATCGCTTGTTGAAGAATACTGATCATCATTTTTTCACTTGTATATTTCAGTTTATCAATCTCCGAAAAGTCACAAAATGCTTTTTCAAGTCCACGTTCATTTTTAGGTTTCTCATAGTCTTTCTCTAATGAACACCATGCATCAAACTTATAAGCTTGCACCCAGTTCTCAAATCGATTCTGCTATCCTTTAAAATCTTCAATGTACATAAGTTTTGGCGGTTTTTGATGCGTTCCCGTTTCATTCTCACTGTACAATGTTTCAGCAGCAGTAACTGGTGCAATTGGTGTAGCAAAAGCATTGTAAAATTCCTCTTCCATGTTTCGGAAAATTGTTTCACAAACACAAGTCTCAAAAATACAGTTTCAAACAGAATTAATCTTTCAAACGAAATCACTTCACAAACGGAATTCCCTTTTCAAGCGGAATAGCTATCTCAAGCGAAATCAGTTCAAGCGGAATCACTACTTGAAGCGAAATCTCTAATTTCGTTTGAACCTTCTCAAACGGAATTACACCCAGAAACGAAATCAGGTAATTTCAAGCGGAATTAGTTGAACTTTTCAAGCGAAATAGCAAGTTCAAGCGGAATCAAGTGCTAATCTCGTTTGAAAAGCTGCTGACGTCATTTTTTTCGATTTGGTTTTCAAACGGAATTACAATTTTTACCAATTTTAAGCCGAATTAAGGTCCAATATTTTCAAGGATCCGTTAAAACACAATTACGCACACAATGTGAGAAATTCAATCCATTTTGACCAAAAAAAGTTTCGAATTTTATAAAAGAAGGTGTAGAAGACAGATTTTATGGCTGTTTTAGCAAGAACTCTTCCTCCTGAGCTCTGATACCACTTGTAGGTAGGACTGAGCAGTATACGGTTCAGAACCGTCAGAACCGGGGAACCGAACCCGAACCGCTAGATCCAAACCGTATTTTTGTATATAGGGTCCGGTTCCGGTTCTTAAATTTGGGTAAAAACGGTCCCCGGTTCGGTTCCAATTAAACCCACGGTTCCGGTTAAAGAACCGCTAGAACCAGTTGGAATTATAAATATTTAAAACCTTATTTTATTAATGGGTTTTTCAACATCATACGACCATCCTAATTCTTATTACCTATTCTTATATTTATTCCACGATTTCATCTTTCATCTTCTAATTCTTCTCCATCTCTCAACCCTAACCCTAATTGCTATCATACAAGTTCATCTCCATCAACACCCTGTAAATACAGGTACGCTATTCTACATGACCTTTTTTATGATTGCATATATTTTCTTTCTAGATGTTTGCTTTCTGATACATATAGTTTTCTGTATGTGAAAATAAAAATTGAACAAAAATAATCAAATCAATGTTGATAAAATTGTAAATGTGTATATAAATAGTGTATCGCTTGTTTTAATTGTTAACACAATGGTTGTAATAGTTTTATTAAAAGTTTGTTTTATGGCTTGAAATTTTTTATCGTTGCTTTGCTTCTTTTATTTTGGTTTGTTTGAACTTTGAATGTTGCAACTCTTAGTTAATGTTTTAAATGGTTTGATTCGTTTCTATTGAATTGTTAATTTTAGGATTTAATTGTCAACCGGTTCCCTCGAGAACGTTTTAACCGGTTCGGAACCGAACCGAAACCGTTATAATACGGTTCGGTTTCGGGTCTTAAATTTAGCAATTAACGGTTCTGGTTCTGTTCCGGTTCGGTTCGGTCCAGTTCTGAACCATTGCACAGCCCTACTTGTAGGATCGTTCTGTGACCCAAACGAGTCAATCAGAAGAGTTCTAGTCAATTCAAGAGGCGGAAACATATGAGTTGACTTGGAAAACAGCTTGATTTACTTCTAAATGTCTTGTATATTGATTAAAACAAGTTTACAGACCAGTAGACACGTCGGCAACACTTCGGTACCGGAAACAAGAACCTTACAAATGATTTCGTTTGAGCCCTATATATATTGGAGGTGATTCCACTTGAAAGTGGCACTGGCCATTTCAAGCGGAATTAGCCATGTTGATTTCGCTTGAAACTGCACATATCATTTTCAAGCGGAATTAGCTCAAACATACTCAAAACCCTTTTCTCGTACAACGTGCCCTGATCTAACAATTCTAGTACAAGACTCGATACAAGACAAAGTCGACAGACGTAATGCACCAACAGTGAGTGAATCGTATTGTTTTTGTGAAAAATGATAAGTTTATTTTTTTGTATATAGAAAATGTGCATGTAACCAAATGTAATTGAATGTGTTGTATGTAAATGTATCAAATGTCACACCCCGACCCGCAGCGGAATAGGTGATCGGGACATAATTTGGTTGATTCAAAGCTTATGACTTGCTATTACGTGTTTTAAATAATCATTAATCCATATTGAATGTTTCACAAAACAGATAATCCAAATAAAACAATTTAAATATATGAGACATTATTCATAACCACTAAATTACATTTATTCATTTCTTGTTAACTAAGGCTCATCCTATGTCCAAATCTTCTCTTCATGTCTGTTCACCTGTATCACGTGTAAAAGTAGTTTTTGGGTCAACAAAGGTTGGTGAGTGAACCTCATTGTTATTAGGAAAATAATATATCTAGTTTATGTATTGAGAAAACGTGCGTTAACCAATGTAAGTAAATATGTTGTATGTCATATGTCAAACCTCATAACACAACCTCAAACAATAAACAAATTAACTATAATGATTCAAATGAATGTAAGTATATTGCACGGTATTATTGTGTGCTACAATGTCTAAGCTCAATCAAACGAAGTTGACCTCGTATGGTTGGCAACGTCAAGTTCTGCTCATAGGTAATGGGGAACAGACGAGACTATGATGATGTAATGTCTGGAATGAATGAAACACACCAACTGACAAACAAACAATCAACACATAACACATATACTTCACATAATGGTAATTGCACGTATTTGAATTTGTAAAATGTAACAATAATATGCGACACATGATACACCCAAAAAACGTATAATAAAGAAAAAAGGGAGTTGTAAGATTCACTCACAATTTTACGTATAAGGATTCCTAGGAGATAACGCAATTCTCTAATACATATACATTCATACATTTATATTACACAAATTTCACTACTACAAGTTCTCCATATCTCATCATTTTTCTACAACAAGTGGGTTTCACTTCAAGTCTTCAATATAATCAAATTCAACCATAAGTCATCTTCTACATGATGATTCTAACTCACATTCAAGCTCAATTTCATACAAATTTCACGGATTGATTAAAACCTACTTCATCAAGATCATCAAAACATATAATTTAACTTACCTTATGTTGAAGACACTTAGATGATTGAGGAACTAGACACATGTATACGAATCTTGCCCTAAAACACACCCAATTGCTGAATTTTTTTTGTGATTGTTGGAGGATAAGGGTTCTCCTTCTCTCATGCTTCTCTCTTGCGACACACACACACACATACACAACACTTTTATTTTATTTTTACTTTATTCAATGTACACTTTCAACCCCTATAGTTCCGTTTTGTTATTATTAAAGCATAACTTTCGTTCTTATTGTCGTACCGCTTAACTTATAGTCAACTAAGGTTTTTATATTGCATTCTAAAATATTTAGAGACACAATAAATCCATTATGCATTTTTTGGGGTGTTAGAGCATTCTCATCCAATTCATCAAATTATACATACATTCCACTAAAAAACAACTCTTATATCGATATATTTCCACTAAAAACAAATACTTTTTCTCTCTCCTTTTCAATTAAATAATAGAGTAAATTACAAGTTTTGTCCTTTATGTTTGTACCAAATTGCAAGCGGTGTCATTTGCCTTTAAATTTGACGAGTTTTGTCCTTAATGTTTCAAAATCTTGCACGTGATGTCCTTTAGCCCTAACTCAGTCAGATTTTTTTTTATTAAATATGGTCATGTGACTTGCACATGAGGGTATGTTTGTCATTTTATCTTTATGGGGCTATTTTGCAATAAATTATAATTCAAGGACCATTTGTAAACACTGAAAAATAAAAAAATATATAAAAACTCACCCTCTGCTTTCTCTCTCTCCTCTCTATTTAACATCAAATATAAGTCAGATTTTCTTCATCAATATCATCTTTAACATCAAATCTGGAATTAGAGTTAGCGGGGTTGATAGGGTACAAAACTGCAAAAATTGAACCCCATAATTCAGTGGTGGTGGTTTCCAATCGAACCCGACGATGATAGGGTCGATGATATTGAGCGACCTGGTGAAACCATAATCGAACCCCCAAAATTGTTTTCTTTGATTCTAATATTACTGGGGAAATCACAACCTAGAAGCAAAAGACTACCACCAGCACCATACGACCGCCACCACCAGAATTGCTGGGCTAAAAAACACAACGAAGATGATTTTGGTACTAAAACCCAGATTCGAAGCTCCCCCACCTGGAATTGGAGGTGGCCACACCACCACCATCGATCCTCTCCCTGGTTCAGTAAGAACCTGTTTAATAAAACTGTAAATAAGTATTCCTAATTTAATAAACATCAGAAGGAAAGTAAACAAAGTAACAAACTCAATGCAATGAGCTCTTTACGGGCTTCCACCAGTTCATCGTTGCTTGATCGTTCTTTGATTATTAAGGCTTGATTAAGTTCTTCCAAGCTTTCGAGTTCCTCTTCTTTTTCTTTTAAATTTTCTTGAATCGACTCCATCTTTTCCTTCGCTTCGATGTCTTCGTAACTCATGTGTTTCATCACTTCCAACGCTCATTTCATTTGCTCGATCTGTAGCTCCAACTGTTGCTTTTTGTCGAGCTTTTTCTGAAGCTCGATGATTTTCTAATGCGCTTTTTCTTTTGCTTTCTGTCATTATTATCGTAGATTAAAAATACAGATAATCCAAAACCATGATTTAAGGATAAAAATATGTAAGAAACGTTATGTTCCTCAGCTAAATCCAACATTCTTTGATCTACCTTCTTCTGCTCCAAAATTGCCAATTATGTTAAAGATGATATTGATGTTAAACAGAGAGGAGAGAGAGAGAAGAGGGTGAGTTTTTATATTTTTTTTATTTTCAATGTTTATAAATAGTCCCTGAATTATAATTTATTGTAAAATAGCCCTTAAAGATAAAATGACAAACATACTCTCATGTGAAAGTCACATGACTATATTTAACAAAAAAATTTGACTGAGTTAGAGTTAAAGGACATAACGTGCAAGATTTTAAAACGTTAAGGACAAAACTCGTCAAATTTAAGGGCAAAGGACACCGCCTGCAATTTGATACAGACATAAAGGACAAAACTTGTAATTTACTCCTAAATAATATTATCATCACATTTTTCTCTTTCCTTCACACACAACCACTTTCAATATATATTAAAAAAATTATACTGGGTGAACAGTGTCCCCCCAAATATACAGATGAACAGTAACATTTTCTCTCTCCTCCACTCACAACCACTTTTTTTACCCTTTACAATATAAAAACTCACCCTCACAAGTTTTAATGGATTGGATGAGAATACTCTTACATATTACCAAAAGGTCACCAAGATGATCTCAGCCATTGAACACACTCATCCAATGGTCAAGATCGCTTCCTACACTTTTAGAAAAAACACACTTTGTAAAGGAACCCCACACATAATAATAATAATAATAATAATAATAATAATAGTTAAATAAATTTATAAAACAAAAGGTTTAATAAACCTAAAAGTCAACCAAGAGAGTCATTTTATACTTTTACTAATGTTATAAGGGAAGAAAACTATAATGGATAATATGTAATAAAATCTTGTAAATTAAGCATATAATTATATACCATGCAATTAAGTGGTATACAACCATTGGTGTATGAAATTAAATAGTAATTTTCTGAGTGTGACTAAAACTAGTGTTGGCGTTAGTAGGAGATAGTGATTTCTTCTTTGTAGAGGTAAGACTCCACCAAAGATCTGCGTTGAGCCCATTTCTTTTTGCGGTTGTCTTAGATGAGCTGTCAAATTCAATTTAGGAGGCAGTTCCATGGTGCTTGCTTTTTGCTGATGATATTGTATTAGTCGCACAGAGTGATCAGAGTCTGAATCCAAGGTTAGAAGAGTAGCGAGCAACTTTGGAGGGCAAGGTTTTAAGAATTAGCCGCTCTAAGACTGAGTACGTGTGTTGTGATTTTAGTGGTGTGGGAGATGGTGAGGAGATTCAGATCACCACTGAGGGACTAGTAGTCCTGCAGCCTACTAAGTTCAAGTATTTAAGATTGTTTATTCAAAGGGATGGGGAGATAGATAGTTAGGAGGTTCGATGGTGTAGGTGTAGAGCAGCGATTGGGGTTTTGTGTGACAAGAGGTTTTCAACCAAATTAAAGGGGAAATTTATAGGGTTGCAGTTAGACCTTCTATGCTATACAGAACAGAGTGTTGAGCCATCAAGAAGACACAAGCGCGTAAACTAGAGGTAGCAGAAATGAGATGTTGATGTGGATGTGCGGGCATACTAGGTTGGACATGATAAGAAATGAAGTTTTTAGGAATAGATTAGGGGTAACTAGTATATCAGATAAGATCAAAGAGGGCAGGTTGAGATGCTTTGGGCATGTAAGGAGGAGGCAGACGACGACCACAGTTAGAACCGTGGAAACTCTTATGGCGGAGTAGAGGTAGACCGAAACTAACTTGGGATGAGCGAATTAGAAATGATTTAATAGACTTGCACATTTCTAATGACATGGTCGAGGATAGGTGTTCGTGGAGACGCAGTATTAGGGTTAGGACTTTTAGGAGGTTGGTACGGTTGGATATTAGAGACCTGTCTTAGAAGCCTTGCTTTTTAGTTGTTTTTGGTGGCCTTTACATGTCAGTGCTTGCCTTTGTGTCTACTGCTTGCTTGTATGTTATTGCTTTCTTTATTGCGTCATAGTTTTAAAATGAATATTTCCAAGACCTATATTGTTATGTGTGTATTTATGATTCATTTGATGCTTATGGTTGAATGTGGCTTTGGAGTTGGTGGTCTAACCGGAAGCAACCTCTTTATCCTTGGGATAAAGGTAAAACTTGTGTACATCTCACCCTCTCGAGACCTTATCAGTAGCTGGCTGTGGGTGAAATTATACCAAGTAGGATTGACTGAAGCAATTTTGATAAATAATAGTGGGTTAATTACTCTATACAAATTAGGTAGTTTCTTAATAACAGTGAGGGTATACAAACATGAGCTGGTCCACATGTTCTATTTAGGATTGGCAATTTTTTTTATCACTAGGTTAGTTATCCGTGTGATACATGGGCTGATATAATATTGATTAAAAATAGCAAAATTGTAATTATAACTGATACTTACAAATAGATCAAATGTAATAGTAATTCATAACTCTCTAAATACTTATTCTCGTCAACTGAATCCTATTCATCCCTTTATAAAAAAAAAATATCAATCTGCGTAACCATAATATAGAATCATAACATTTAGCTTGAGTATTTTCAAGAAACTGTTGTGATTAACAATGTTATCCCAAAATGAAAATTGTTTCAGGTTGGACATCAATACCATACCATCATCCTTGCCAAATTTCATTCAACAAATATAGCATACTGTATTACATAGGTTTGACTAACTAACCTAATTTATAATCATTACTTATGTTTAAAACTTAAATGAAGTAAAGTCATATACATTTATAACTAAAAAAGCATCTCCGTCGGTCAATCAAAATGGTGTTTTATACAAAGCCTATATATAGTATACGGAATATGTGTAGAGTCGACAACTAATCTTCAAATACTCGGTTTCTTTCACCAAAGATGCGATGTGCCTGGTATTCATCCATGGCCTTTTTTTGGCTTTCCAAAAAAAGGTTACCAACAGTAGAATGCCTATAGAAATGGACCACTCGACTTGTCGTCAATATTTGCATCAATCTAATTTTTCCCCAAAATAGCAAATTTGTCAACAAATTATATTAAGTTATTCTAGCACTAACCATATAAAAATAAAAGGATCTAATTTGAAGTTACGCTTAAACCCTAATCTCGGCTATAGCTGTCAGCAAAAAAAAAAAAAAAAGATCTACTAAGAAATAAAAGGAGTTGGGGTTTAGTTCAATGCGCACCTCAGATTTTGGTTCGATACTGGTGATTTGAACCGCCAATTTAGTGTGCGTCTGATATATTTTGGAAGCAAGACTTCTGGAGATAAACAAACACGAACAAACTTCATTCTTTTCCGCTTCGAACCGCCATCTTCACAAATCACGAGTATAAACAAACATTTTTTAATGAAAATTATGGCACATTGCTCTTTTAAAACGGTGATCTTAAATAATAAAGATAGTAACCAGAGGGTGCGTTTTTATAAATTGCTATTACCAAGTGAAAATCATTTATACTATTAATTAGTTCAACGATATCAAGGAACTAAATACAAAAATTAAGATTTGAGGAGGAAATGACTAGATAAACTATGAATGTGTTTTTTTTATTTTTGTAATTATATGGACACTAAGATTATATATTTAGATAAAAAAAGTATGTCTTGTTTTATCACAAGAACCAAATTATTTTAAAAACGTTTTATACCGCGTGTATCATCTTTCTTTTCTTTGTGGATACCATAAACCGGTTTACACTTTGCAGCAGGTCAAGAACTGTATTGCTGAAGTGGTAGTTTATGGGCAGTTCAGCCACCTTAAAATCTGTTTCCAGATCGTGTCTGCCACCGTGCAGTGTAATAAAACATGGTCCGCTATTTCGTCCCGCATATAATTTACAAGTTAAGGATGGTGGCGCTATACCTCTACTTTCCAGAGATGTTGTTGTTGGTATTTTCCCCTCCATGGCTATCCACGCGATCAGATTTGACTTAAGCGTTGCAATTCTTTTCCGTACAAACCCGTTTGTGGGTTCGTTCAGAGCTACCCGTTTCGCCAGATCTAATCGTACTTTGTTGACTGAGAATCTGGAATCCACATCATCTTTCCATAGCCATTTATTGCCCTCCTGTTAGTAGTTGTAGGAGCACTATGTTCAACCAATCTAACTCGGCCTTCTCTTCATCACTGTTGTTCTGAACCGGTATCCATTTCCACAAAATAGCCAATTTGTCAACAAATTATACTAAGTTACTCCAGCACTAACCATAAAAAAATAGAAGGATCTAATTTGGAGTTACTGTTAAACCCTAATCTCGGCTATAGCAGTCACCAAAATTTCAAAAAAAAAAAAAAAAAACAGATCTACTAAGAAATAAAAGGAGTTAGTGTTTAATTCAATGCGCACCTTAGATTTTGGTTCGAGACAGATGATTTGAACTGCCAATTTAGTGTTCGTCAGATGTATTTTGGATGTAAGACTTATGGAGATAACAAAATACGAACAAACCTCATTCTATTCCGCTTCGAAGAAAGAAGAATGATAGAAGGGTATACGCGTAGAGAAAAACATGACACGTGTAAAAAAAGCCACGTGGGCTGAAATCCTGCCAAGTGTACAATTATTTTCATTTATAAGTATAGAGATTGCAAGATTGCATATGATTGTGTCAATTCAATCAGATAATCTGCGCAAATTAAGTCTCAAGTGGTAAAAGCCAAATGGTAGATTTATTAATTTTTTTAAATTTAAACTTAATATATTGTTATTTTAGTGTAAAAATTAATTTTGAGTGTATTTTGTTTTTCTTTTAACCTCTCGACTCTGAGTCATTTGGTCTTTTACATTCATATTCTTTGTACGTTTTTCCCATTTTTTTGTTGTTGTTGGCTTGCTGTTTTTATGCCCCATGCCCGGGCGAATTAAGTTCGTCTACGTTTTACGTCAATTGGTATTATAAATTCGTGTTTTTTTACTTTTTTCTTGGTTTTAGTCATCGTTGGGTTGCTACTTAGCCTGCTTTTATGCTCCCACTTCTAGTAGCATCGTTTTACGCCTTCGTCCCGCAACGCGGGGCTCAATTCTAGTTACAGAATAATATTGGAACGTCAGTGTTTTCAAAAAATAGCTAACTTACCAATACATATAATCAACAGCAACATATAAACATGTGACAGTTTGGCCGAGTGGTCTAAGGCGCCAGATTTAGGCTCTGGTCCGAAAGGGCGTGGGTTCAAATCCCACAGCTGTCATCCTTTTTCTTTTCCCCCACGAATTTCATGAACACATAAAAAATGCGTTATTACCGAACCGGTGACCCGGTTCGTTGTCGTTGGATGAGTTTTTCAGGAGGTATACAGTATACTAGTGAATATAATGAGAGTTTTTCGAAACTAATCGAAAAGGTTAATCGGAACAAGAGGTTACGGTATGAGTTTTTGTTAGAGGGTCCGAGGGATAGAATTACGGACGAGTATGAGACGTCGGATCAGCCTTTAGCTACGTTAGATGGTTGGAAGTATACCGCGAAGAATTTGTTGATGTATCATCTGGCGGATAGAGGTGAAGTGGCTTTAACGCTAGAAGAGCGCGCTAATCGGTTGAAAGCGATGACGAAGGAGATTAGTAAGACGAATACGCGGTTTCATGGGAAGACGGTGGATTACGGGTCGAAAGAAGATGATGAAGTGGCGGTTGTTTATAATCCGGTTGCTGGTGGTACGCCGGTTCCATGGACGTCAATGTCGGATAGGAACGGTGACAAGGCGAAGAAGTATGATTTGGAAGATATGAGAAAAAGCCCGAACCCGTTTTATGTCGAGTCTAATAAAAAAGCTGATAACGGGTATAGTTTCGTTAAGACTCCATCGTCGGCCCCAGGTGTGGACGAATCACCGTTTGTTACATGGGGAGAGATCGAAGGCACACCATTGCGATTGGAACCCGAGGACACTCCGGTTGACATCAGTTGCAGTGGAAACGGGCTGCAGTTCAATATCCCTCTTCCGCCTTCGAGAGATGTAAAGGCGCATTCGTTGTCGCGAGAAGCGTCAAGGAAGATTAGGGATCGTTCTAGAATGTTCCAGAAACCGCCACTGCCGTCTGGCTGTGCTAGTCCAGGTGCCCGGACGCTTTCATCAGAAACGCGATTGCAAAGTCTTCGCATTCTGCTGGTGTTGATGAGTCCGGGCTAGTTATTGCGGGTCAAGCCCTGGGTTTTCGACGCCGAAAGGCGGAAGAAGCGCGTCTAGGTTGAGTTCGAGATCGCCTTCTGTTAGGGAGGCATCTAATCCTCCTTGGTAACAAGTATGCTGGTTTGACTTTACGTTGACCGTATATGTATCGTTGAATGTTGAAGCATACAACTTTTAGGTTGCATACTTATGAATCTATAAGGGTGGTATGCTATGGTTTTATTAGCATTTTGTGATTGTTTCTTCTTGTTTCATTGCCTTTATTTATCTTTTTAGTTTCATTGACTTTAGTTTGACCATATATGTATTGTTGAATGCATGCTAGAAGTTGTTATTTGCAGTGTATACATCTGTTATCTTTACATTTGGTTCTTCTTTGGAGCAAACTTGCAGTAGAAGATTCACATGATTTCACATGGATTCATTAATGGTGAATCTTTCATGGGCCTTACTCGACGATTTTAGTTTTCGCCGAAAGAGTTTGCTTTATTCATGATGAAAATGTGTGTAAGATTACATCTTTCTTGCTTTTGCTTAAAGTGGAATCTGATGCTACACCTTTTTCCTAGATTAAACCACATGCCTGGATATTGGTTCAAAAGTCAAGTTGGCTTTCTAACTGACACGCGATACTTGGTGAAGGTGCGATTGCGGTAGAGAGTTGAATGATCACGTAATGATCGGATTGTTTGTATGTGATATTGGTGCGTGGTTTGCGGGAGTCTTGAAACGTAATGATCAGATTATGAGTTAAATGTCGTTTCCGTCCATGTGGTTTGTCCAAGAATGCCAGCTAAATTTCAAAATCGTACTATTTCCACCTCTGACATTCTTGAAATATGGCAGTTTCGTCCAAAAAAACTAACGCCTGTTAAAAACTGTTGTTTAATGATGGGTAAAAACGTCATTTCCTTTTTTATTATCCTTTTTTTCATAAAACGGGTGGGATTTTGTGTTGTGGTTCCAACCGAGAATCGATTGGCCAAGAAAATAGAAAGGAACTTGATAGAATTTTAGAGAGATATTTCAAGACTAATTTTCTGCATGTTCATTAATAAACTCCAACTTCCTTTTAAAGGATTACAACGTAACAATAACTCCATAAAACTAGGACCACTACTTGAAAATGTAAACATGCTAAGCTACTCGTGTTTTTGAGAATATCGATCATCTGAGCAATAGATGACTCGATTTGCTCGAGCAACTCGTGTTTGGATAGATTTTGAGCGTCCATTGATGTGGATCAAGACCGCTTTGATACCAATTGTTATGAACCAAATTGGTTTGTGATAGATAATCCGTTGAGTGGATTAAGCTCAAAAGAAAATAGCAAGAATCAAGACTTTGAGATAACTCTCATTTAATATTTTTCATTCATAATCAAACAATAAACATACATGACATTTTATAGGCTTACAAAAGCATCAGAAAAGGAATATACTAACAAACTAAACCCACTAACTAAACAAACCTAATTTTATGGAAAATACAAAACATGAAACATGGAAATAGATGTGAACTTGTTAGTGGCTTCTGTCATGGGAACATGGGCACACATCATTTTGATAGGGTTAAAAAAGGTAAAATAAAATAAAAATGGAAAATGACGTTTTTACCCTTTATTAAACAACAGACGTTAGTTTTTTTTGGACAAAACTGACATGTATCAAGAATGTCAGGGACTGAAATTGTGCAAATTCGAAATTTGGCCTGAAATGACATAATTGGACAAACCACAGGGACGAAAATGACAGTTAACTCGATTATTTGTTTGTGATATTTTGTGATGTTGATGAGTGGTTTGCAGATTCGGGTCCTTTTTAATATGATTAAATGTAGGGAGTTGCAACAGTGGCTGATGAGGTGCGATTTAATGTGTTTATCTGTTGTCACATGCGTTTTGCTTTGTATTTGTGTTGTGTTGGGAATTTTAGCTTTTGAGATTTTGAAGATTTGGTTGTCACGGATGTTACTGTTTATCATGGGATGATGGTGAAATCTCTTTGTGACCAAATTAGTTGGATCTCAATGACATGATTGGCAAATTGAATACCAGGTGTGAAAGTTATGACATGAATATAACATGAAATTTACGGGATAAGTTTTAATCTAAATGGACCTGGGGTTAGTTTTGAGTTAACCCGTAAACACATTAGCTAAACATGTTGGGTTCATGTTGACCTAACATATTAAATCTTTTGATCATACGTGGTGTGGGCCTTTGATAATTTTTTTACGGGTATAGGCTAAGTAAGGAGTTTTAGCCCGGTTGAGTCTTCAACACATTTAAGTAATGAATTGTGAGAACCATATAAATAGATATACATATTACATTAAATATGAGAGATAAAATGGTTATGTGACTATCTTATTTCTATGACTTATCATACCTAATTAACACTATGTGCAAATGCTTAGGGTGGAGGGTATGGTTGCGGTGAGTGTGATCAGGGAGGGGGGTTGCCGAGCGGGGAATGATTGCCGGTGGTGGATCGGTGAGTGGGGAGTAGGAGAGTGATCGGTGAGTATTCACCGAAGGTGAAGAAGAAGCTATGGAGGAGAGAGAGAGGAGAAAGAGAACCAATCAATTTTTTTTAATTGAGTACTAGGTTATAACCCCGTGTATTACACGAGTTGAATAAATAAATTTTATATATTAAATAATTTTTTTACTAAATAATAAAATAATACATCTTTAAAAAACCCATTTATTACACGGGTTGGATAAATGTGATTTTATATACCAAATAATAAAAAAATTACATCTTTAAAAATATGCGTATTACACGGTTTGAATAAATGTAATTTTCTGTACTAAATAATAAAAAGATATATATCCTTAAAAAACCCCGTGTATTGTACGAATTGAAGAAATCTAATTTTATATATCAAATAATAAAAGGTTATATCTTAAAAAACCTCATGTATTACATGGGTCGAGTAAATGTAATTTTGTATAGTGAAAATAAAAATAGTTAGTATATTAATACAAAGTTTGGTTTTCGTGATAAAAATAGATTACTCTGTTGTTGCAAAATTTGTTAACGAAGTCTTAATAAATGTAACCCTTTATTTAAAACTCCATAAATAATATTAGTTAATTTTATTTCAAGTTTCGTAAAATCTATTTGATACCAAACTAACAAAACGTTCAAATATATAGTTAAGATCAAATTAGATAACTAAGTTTGAATTTAATGTAAATAGATAAATATAAAAGTAATAACTAATTGAGTTAATTACTGTTTTCGTCCATGTGGTTTGTCAAAAATCACTATTTCAGTCCATTAGTTTAAAAATTACGATTTCAATCCCTGTAAAGTGGTTTTTTTATTATATAGTATAAATATAGATTGTATTAACTTAATTGGTAAATATCTATAATATACAAATTTTTTTATATCTGTAGCTATGTAATTTACAACCAAACCCACCTTTGAAGGATGTTATATGCAACCCAACATTTTTCAAGTATCTTACATTGTAAATTACATAGCTATAGATATTATTTAATACAAATATAAAAACAAATACATATTTGTAGATATCTAAATTTTAATAAAGGATTTCAATGATTATCTATATAAGAGATGGTCTAATATAATGACAAGTGTCCCCAAAGTGGTTTCTTTTATTATATAGTATAGAAGTGTTTAAACCATTGCGAGTGTTTGAGTAGAAAATGGAGAGTGAAAGGGGGGAGTTGACATGGCATGAGATTATTGGGTAGAGAAAACTCAAACACCCTAACTCACCGCAACCATACCCTCCACCCTTAGTGTGTTTCTCACGATCCTCTATTTAAAATTTGTTATATAATAAACGCATCGTTGCAATCGTATAAAATCCTTTTGTTGAATGGAGATACATGTATTTAGATATATTCACATGACTTATATCCGGTTTAATCATAACTTTGTACGTAATCATATTTTTCTTAATTTAAAATGACACGTTATTTATATACATGTATTTTTTTTTTTTAATTTTGGCATCACACGCATCCCATATATATAAATTGCCACCACCCCTTATCATACATAGTTCTCCCATGCTCTTGCAATCTCTTTGACAAAATACAGGATCCTGAACAACTTCTGCTTGATTCTTCTTTCTTTAAGGTAAACTAATCACAACTTCACATGTCTTCTGATTATATTTTATGCTTATACGCTTTCGTAGACTACCGATATGGATTTATGTAAACGATGATCATGTAAAGTCATAATTCGCAACCTTATGTCGAATTTTTATGCAACGTGTTGATTATGTCATACATAAGCATTGTATATGAACAGTGGCGGATCTAGAAAATCCTTATAGGGGCAACAGTATATAGATGATGATCTAATATGCATATTGCGGATAATTTGTTATGTTATGTTTGATCCTTTGAATTAGCTTGAAATTTACATAATAATTGTTAGGACAATTTAGCTATATATGATAAATCTTGTTAACAATATTATTATTATTATTATTATTATTATTATTATTATTATTATTATTATTATTATTATTAAAGGGAATCTCTGCAAAATGCCATCTGCAAGTCATGAGACATCTGATCAAGACCGAGAAGCGTTTGTTGAGGTTGATCCGTCAGGACGATTTGGGCGGTACAGCGACCTATTGGGCGCTGGTGCGGTAAAAAAGGTCTACAGGGGATTTGACCAAGAAGAAGGCAGAGATGTAGCCTGGAACCAAGTCAAACTAAGAAATTTTAGTGATGACCCGACCGTGTTAAAAAGACTGTTATCGGAAATCGAATTGTTACAAACTCTAGAGAATGAAAACATCATTGTTCTGTACAGTTTCTGGATGGATGTTGAAAACACTACCTTAAACTTTATCACCGAGGCGTGTGCTTCGGGTAATCTGAGGGATTATAGGAAGAAACATAGGCGCGTGTCGCTCAAGGCGATGAAGAACTGGTCAAGACAGATTCTTAGAGGGTTGGAGTATCTTCATACCCATGAACCCTGCATTATTCATAGAGATCTTAATTGTAGCAACATCTTCATCAATGGAAACATTGGCAAGGTAAGTATGTTTTTTGATTCTAAATTCTATAAGCCTGAAGGCCACCTACACAGCGTAAGCTACATTTTACCTGATCCCACTATTTTGTAGGATTTTGGTGGGTCCTGTAAGTTTTCCTTAACGGGTGCTCATATAATAATAATGTTCTTATAGTGTTGTACCATGTGTCAGGTTAAAATCGGGGACTTGGGTTTAGCGGCAGTGGTGGATAAGAATCACGCGGCTCATACATTACTAGGGACACCCGAATACATGGCTCCCGAATTGTACGAGGAAGATTACAACGAGTTAGTGGATATTTACTCATTTGGAATGTGTTTGGTTGAAATGGCTACAATGGAAATACCCTATAGCGAGTGCGACAGTATTGCTAAAATATACCGAAATGTTACAAGCGGTGTTATGCCTCAAGCGTTTAATAAAGTCAACGATCCTGAATTAAAAGTGTTTATTGAACGATGCATTGGTCAACCTCGGGCTAGGCCTTCCGCATCCGATCTTCTTCAAGACCCGTTTCTAGTCATCACTAGTAGTGAAGAGAGTGATGGCAGTACCTAAAGACGTTTTTATGTGTACTAATAGTAAAACCCGTGTGCAAAATATAAAAATTTTAAATAGATAATCATGAGAACCATATGAGTATTTGTACCTATTGTTATAAGTGTGTCACATACGGTTGTTATATGGTTATCTATCTCATTATGTTCTAAAATTATTATGAACATGTGTTTATACGATTCTCTACTTAAAATGGATTCTGTAATGAATGAACCTTTTTTGTTAATCGAATTTATGTGTAATTTATTTTTATATCTTGATGTAATGATTTTAAATAGTTGAAGTTGGTTGAAGATAATTATTATCCATCCTTAATTTAGCAAAAATGGTTTTTGAGTGATTTTTACTATTCATTTTTCTTACATATTTGTTATTTGTTAATTGTTAATGTATACACACCCAACCCCTTTAGTTTTTATTTTTAACCTCTTTAATTTTCATCATTTACAGATTTGTCAATTTGCGGTTCAATCTAAATCTTGTGAGTAAACATGTTGCAACGTGCATGTGTGGTTCAACGTTTTTACGTCTATTTTTTGGTGGTTTAACAGCCCCGTTACAACTCGAGGGTACTAAGCTGACTTAGTTAATCTTTTCTATGTTTTACATTCTGGTCTAATTTTTATGAGTTAACACATCGTAACGCGCATTCGTGATTTAACGTTTTTACACGTTTACTTTTGGTTTAACGCTCCTGTCACAAAGCGTGAATCCTAAATACTAGTTAGTATTAAAAGACATTGTGTAATGAAAATGAATTGTTATGGTTTTGGTATAACTTGATGGGGAATTAAATTAATAAATAAAATAAAAAAGAGGAATTATGGGGATTGAGTAGTGTGGGAGGAAACAAAACAAAGAATAAGGAATAAAAAAATGGAGGATTTTAAGAGCCGTGCCGTCCTGGTTGTTAACTTATGCAACAAACCACTCAAAGACTTCACCTTCACTTCATCTATACATTCTTTGACATTCCACTCTTTGTGTTATACGTATACACACCTATATATAATTAATTATAAAATATAAAATACAAATATTGTGTTTTAATTAAAGTTTAATAAGTTATTTATTTTATCTATACACAAAAATCATAACGAGTACTCTTAAAATCCAATATTTTATACTAAGAGATTTTTTTAGAAAGTTTCGGTAAATTAACACTGCGAAGCGAAAAAACAGAGGGCCCCCTCTTGGCCCTTATAAACTTCGCCAATGATAACCAATGATTCGGCTTTTCAGCTAGTTCAGTTCTGATTCAGTTAATATAAAGTTGAAAATTTTATATAATCTTAGTATATAAAAAATATAACAAGTTGAAGGGGTTTGTAGGTGAACTGGGACACAAAAAATGTAGAGATTGTCAAAATGGTCACATGTAAGAAGGATATAAAACTTTACATCCTTATTCTACTGTCCAAAGCTTTGCTAACATTTTCAAACTTCCCATAATTCAAGAAACTATCTTTGAAACCTTCAAAAATTACCATTTCTTTTACTACATTCGTGTGCATCTTACTTTGACCATCACTACATATGCTTCTACATACTGCACACATCCAATGGCTCAGATTCATCCAAGATCATCTGGTTTTCTGGATTCTAGAAGTACTAACAATGTACCATTTTCATTATTATAAGTTGAGGAGATCCGGATCAAGCAACTATATCCATGAAAAGACTCAAAAATGATGGTTAAATTCTCAGTTTGTTTGTAAAGTTTGCAGAGTTACAATTGCTTGTTGTTGTACAGTTTATTACCATATGGATGGTTCTACACCTAAAGATAATATTTCTGTGCTTTCTAGTCCTTTTTCTTCTGCAAATGTTAGTGCCCTCCTCAAGATCAAGATCATTTCATGGTAAAGTTTGAATCTTTCGTATGTTGATCGACTCTTTCGTTGAATTCAATCATAGCCTTTTGATAAAGTTTGCATTTTTCGTTACATTTATCGCATCTTTCGTTGAATTTAATCATACCCTTTGATAAAGTTTGCATTTTTCGTTACATTTATCGAATCTTTCGTTGAATTCAATCATACCCTTTTGATAAAGTTTGCATTTTACGTTACATTTATCGCAACTTTCGTTGAATTTAATCACACCCCTTGATAAAGTTTGCATTTTCCATTACATTTATCGAATCTTACGTTGAATTCAATCATACCCTTTTGATGTTTATCTTTCTATCCGATTATATTGGTTACAGGAGTCAAGAAACAGGCTTGCCAGCTTCAGTTTGTGTCCGCGTTGGAGATAGACTTTTCAATCTTCACAAGGTGAGTTTGTGATTCAAAACAACAAAAGTTTAAACCTTTGATAGTTTCTAACAGTTGAATAAATTCTTGGTTGTTTATGCAGTATCCTTTATTTTCAAAAAGTGGATACTTTAACCGAGAATTAACCGATTCTAACGAGGTTGTACTACCACAAGACTTCCCAGGCGGGCCCGAGACTTTCGAAATGATCTCACTTTTTGTTTACGGGTCATCCACTTTAGTCGACCCGTTTAACGTTGCATCTTTAAGATGTGCAGCCGAGTTTCTTGACATGACGGAAGAATACACCTCGGGGAACTTGTGTGAACGCTTCGACATATACTTGAACCAAGTTGTGTTACAAAGCTGGGAGGACACACTTATTGTCCTCCAAAAGTGTCAATCACTTGACCCGTGGGCCGAAGAGCTCTTAATCGTGAGTCGGTGCATTGAATCTTTAGCTTTCATGGCGTGCATGGAGATTCTTGATCCCGAAAGAAGAAGAGACCAGTCGGTTGTTACTCTAGAAGCTTTAAGCGCTCAAAGATGGAGCTCCGAAATGGTCCAAGAAATCTTGACCCAAGATGTTTGGATCAAAGACTTAATAGCTCTGCCATTCGGGTTTTTCAAACGGGTCATCGGGTCTTTAAGAAGACAAGGTATGAAAGAAAAGTATGTTAGCCCGGTTGTGTTATTCTACGCGAATTCAACACTTTTTGATGAAAACGGCGCCAAAGAAGATGTATCATGTTTACTAAAAGGGATTCTTGATTTACTTCAAATTGGGGAAAAGGGTAGTAGAGTTCTTCCGGTTGGCTTTTACTTCCGTTTGCTATCTGAATCGCTAAAACTCAAGTTAGATAAAGAGTATACTCTAAAGTTACAAAATCAAATTTCTGGGGCGTTACATATGGCTCGAGTTGAAGATTTTTTACTGCCAGAAAGTGGGATAGATGATGCCGCTAGTAGCATTGAAATGACGACAATGGAAAGCATATTTTCAACGTATGTTGTGTTTCACTTGTGCCCAAACAACGGTACTCCTTTGCCTTATAATTCTGTTGTTGCAGAATTATGGGACGCGTATCTTACCCGTATAGCTAGTGATGCGAAAATACACGCGAAAAGATTCATGGAACTTATTGAAATCATGCCTATAGCATGTAGGCAGAACCATGATAATCTTTATAAGGCACTGAACATCTTTCTACAGGTAAGTTCCTTTACTTGTTGTATAATAGGTTATAAATAATGAATTGTCAATAACTTTGACCATTTTGACTTTTTCCGACGTAAATGAGTAAAATGCTATTTTCATCCCAGAGCTTTAGCCAGCTTTGCGACGTTCCTCCAAAGGTTGCATCTGGATCCAAAAGATTTGACCATTTTGACTTTTTCCGTCTTTTTGTTAACTTAAATGGGCAATTCGGTCTTTTTCACTTTATGTAAGAAAATACCCCTGCCGGAGAAAAATGGACGGAGTTAACGAGCTTGATGAAAATGACAAGATTTCAAACCTTTTGGATCCAGATGCGAAGAAACAAACATTTGGAGGAAAGTCGCAAAACTGGCCAAACCTCATGGACGACTAAAATGGCATTTTACTCGACGTAAATGTTGAAAATGTTGAGACTTGTTGTTTTTGCAGGTTCATACTGAGTTGTCACAAGATGAAAAGAATATGGTATGCAAATACCTCAACTGTCAGAAACTCTCAAATGAAGTTTGTATAGAAGCGGTTCAAAACGAATTAATGCCTTTACGGTTAATAGTACAAGCGCTTTTCGTTCAACAACTAAGCACACACAAAGCATTGAAGGAATGCTCCGATTCATTCAGATACGCACATTGTGGAGACTTCTCGGGAAGCATCCCGAGCTCAAGATTCGCAAATTCAAGAAGCCAGAATCTCATAGAAAGCCCGTGTTTTGATGTACAAGACACAAGAAACCAACCGCTAAGTTTCTTGCTACAAAACGACTCAGAGAAACCCGAGTTTTGCAAGAAAGAATACGAGTCCACAAGCTTTAGAATTCAAACACTTGAACAACAGTTGATGGTGTTGAAAAGAAGCATCCAACTACAAAATACATCCAAGAAAAGAGAACAAGGTTCGAAGAAAGTGGACCCCGTGAGGCCGTACGGGTTAGAAGGAAGAACAATGAGTAAGAAGAGAACCCCTCTTGGTCAAGTGACTAGCTGCATAGGAACGGTGAATTTTGCGTCACAAAGGAGGTATGCTAGCCGGTTATTGAATGTGTTTAGGAGATTTCGTTTGTTTGGTAGAGCAAAAGCGAAGAAGAAATCGAATGTAACCGGTGTTTGGCCCAAACCGATGTAAAGCGTTTACTTTATATAATTCATATGTATGTGTTATCCTAGTATTTATTATTTGTGAAATGCAACAACTTAAGAGCCTGATTCCCCCTACCCAACGTAACCTGGTTCCACTAGTTAACAGGGTATTGGTGGGTCCCATGAGTTGATTACAAACACGCTTCTTAACTTCTTTTATTTACGTAGTACAAAAGTAACAAAGTTACAATACATCAAACCTTTGAAAATCAAACACTATTAATAAGACTACAAATAATAAGTAAACCCAAGCGCAAATAACGAGTTGTTAACAAACCGTTGATGTCATTAAACAATGGGTTTCTTCACGATATGCCCGTTAACATAATGTTGACGGCAAACAGGCATATACACATCCGCTCCACCAATAAGTTCAGTTTTCGTCTCGTTAGTCTTTCTGAAAGTGAAATGGGCCTTTTTGCCGCATAATTCACATCTGGCGGTTAATTTAGTTACCGTATCAGCAAGAGGTACTATATCAAGCACCGGACCAAAGTTTCGTCTGTCAAACAAAAGCGATTTAGATAACCGCTAAAACAATAAAACACAAAGTGATAACATAAACACGCAGTCTAGCAAAGTAAACCACCTTAAATAATCGCCATCAAGACCAGCAACGACAACAGTTTTCCCATCATGATCTGTAGCTTTACAACAAAACTCGTAAAGATCATCGAAGAACTGTGCTTCATCAATTCCAATTACATCCACCTGCAAAAAAACACATAATTTGAACCCAAAGTTAACAAATATGAAAAAAGATTCTTCTTAACTATAGAATTTTCATTGCTTGCTACAGAAGTAATCATAAAGGTCCAACCTTTCCATAAGCTTCTTCACCAAGCTTCTGTTTAAAAGACAACAAATCAGGCAGTGCCCAACATGGATACTTTGTTCCATCATGGGTCACAACCGAATCTATCGCGTATCGGGTATCCTTGTTTGACTTTATCATTGCTATATTCCTAATCAACAAGACAAAAATTGTGATCAAGCAACATGAATAAGTGATTAAGAGATCAGCTAGATAAGGGGAAACAGGCTGAAAGAGCCCAAACTTCAAACCAGCATAACTTCAGTTAGAGGCGGACCTAAGTGTCTTGTTGGGTGGGCGGGCACACTTCTTGAAAAAAAAAATTAGTGTATTTTTAGGTAAAAAAACCCGACCGCACCCCTTGAAAATATGGTTGAACCCTTCCTCCACACCCCAGCAAATAATGCAGGATAGAAGGGGTCGGGGGGACCCCCGAACTTTTCGCTCAGTAGTGTACGGTATGTAGTTTTCGTATAAATTTTTTTAGGTATATATGTTTTCTACAGTGTTGCAAAAATCGCGATTACTCGGTGATTAATCGCCGACTAGTCGCTAGTCGGCCTCCCACTGAGTAATTTTTCACTAATCAGTAAAAAAATCGCTAGTCGGTCCAAGCCGCCCTAGTCGGCCCAAGTCGCCCTAGTCGGCCCATTTGAAATCCTTACAAAGCAGGCCCAAGATTACAACTTTAGCCCATTTTCCTTATCCCTTACCCTAATATGACGAAGAATTTGAGTCGGAGAAAGAGAATGGAGTAGACGAGGAGATTGAATACGAGTTGGATGGTGTCGAAATCATTGAATACTACGGGGATGACGATTACATTTGAGCTATTTGTTAATGTTTGAATTTTAAGTACTGAGACTTGTTATGTTATGACTTATATGTAAGTTTAGTTTGTATTTTGAACTACTTTTACCTTTTTAAGTATTATATTGGTATGGATGTGTGAGTATATATATATATATTTATAAAAATAATAAAATTTACATATAAAATTCCGATCCGATTAATCCCGAGTAGTCGCTAGTCCCCACCTCACCGGCCGACTAGCGACTTGCGATTTCTCCAACCTTGGTTTTCTACCCCGGTTTTATAATTTTTTTAGGTATATATGTTTTCGACCCCCCGAACGGAAATCTCAAGCTTCGCCACTGAATTCTTGGATCCGCCAATAACTTCGGGTACAATTGCAAAAGCCTCCAACGGTTTAAGAGAACCAAATTCCTTGATCTAAGGCCCGATTTTGTTAATCAAAGTAGGGATGAGCAAATAGTACCGAGTACCGAAACCAAACAAGTACCGAATTTAACCTATCTAGTTATTTGCATACCAATTTGGTACCCAATTTTTGTGTTTTTCGAGATAGTACTTTCGGTTCGGTACAGTAACGTGCCGATTTCGGTACCTGTACTCAAAATTTTGCAACTTTTGCACTTTCCTATGGTTCTAATTTCAACTTCAACAACTGAAGGTCAATTTGTAATTTCTAAAATCTCACTATTTTTATTTCTTTGTTTCCGCTCTGCCTCAATAACGAAAACTAGCAATCAATGAATTGATGAGAGTCATAAAAAAGATGAAGAATTATGAAATACCTGCCATTGGTGGCTTCAGATTTGATCCTGCGAAGAAGGGCAGTGGTTTTACCGGCAAACATTGGGCCCACAATGACATGAAGTTCTCCTGTGTTTGTGATCTGATCTTGATCAGTGGGTGTCAGAGACATGATGTTTTGAATTTGGGGAAGTGGGATGTGATGGAGCATGTCTTAAATCTTGAATCTTGTATAAATAATGGATGGATGATTAATGAGATGTGAATTTGTGGGATTTTGAGTTTGAAACTTTGGCGGGAAGATGAGATGTTTTGGGAGGGAAGAAGAGTATGAGACAAGTTTCATGAAAAGATAAAGATGGAGCGCATTGTTGCTTGCTGGCATCTTGTTTGCAATGTTTTAAAAACCGGTTTTTTATTCATACCGGTTTAGGCTCTAAAATGGTTTAATCGGTTGAACCGGGTTGTACCGGGCGGTTCAACCGGGTCACTAATTAACACTATAATTCCATAAAATACAAATTAATCTAAAAAATCAATCCAATCTCAATTAAGATTTATATAACTGATTATGGTTTTATCTAAAAACAATTGTTTTCTTGTAAAATGTTATACATTTTTTAGAGCATTTTTATTACTTATAAACAATATTACATTGGATGATGTGAGTACCAGTTTCAATAGCGACGAAATATTGTAATAGAAGGCACTAGGTTAATTACCAACAATGGAACGTCGGTATTATCTTAATATCGTATTTTTATATAACTAAAAAAAATCAAATTTTAAGATAATGCAAACCGGTTCAATGGTTTGAACCGGTAGAACCGGATTTACCGGCGGTACATAAGACATACCGTATTTGGGTTTTACCGGCCTTTATCGTACCGGGCACGTGTCCGGTATCCGGTTTAACCGGTATAACCGGCCTGTTCATACCGGTATTTAAAACATTGCTTGTTTGTATTCACTTGAAGTTGAAGTGACAAAAGTGAAAGTTCTATTTGGGCCTGGCCCAGATATCAGGCCCAATATCATGCCAAGAAGTAGAGGTGTAAAAAAAACCGGTTGGGCCTGAGAAATTGGTTTTCAACCTGACCTGTTCCCAAAAAAATGGTTTGAGTGGGTTGGATTTTTTCAACCGTAAAATCAGTTTATAACCCAAACCAAACCAGGCTGGCCCATTTAAAAAAACTCTGTTTGCTTTGGGCCCAAACTGGTTTTTGTACACCTCTACCTAGAAGACACAAGTTCAAGACTAACATGTGATTGGCTGGCCCCCTGTTGGTGTTGCCTTTGTAGAAATACGCAAATTCAAAGAATTTTAAAAATTCTTCATCCCACATTGACAAAGGAATAAAGTTTGTAAAAAATGTCAATGAAACATGAGATGCCCCTCATTGCTAAGGTTACATGGTATGGAATGGAGACGCACATCAGCGACATCTAAGTTCATCAGTGCCACATAAGCAACCCCCCCCCCCCCCCCATTTATTCTTTTGGTTTTAAAGGTTTAAATTGAAGTGGGTCCCATATTTGGCGATCCTTCAATGGCGACCAGACAAATGGGGAGAGAGGGCATTATTGGCTGAGGTGGAGTGGGACGTTATTGATTGTTAATCCATGTAGCCTAAGAGAAGATTAATGTGGTGCCAAAGAAGATTTTTAGAGCCTCCACAACCAAATTATACAATTAATTTTTTAGAATATTCAAATATGTCACTGATGTTCACCTTTACAAGCCGGTATATATTCTAGAAATGTGTCTTTGTTTAAACTCAAATTTGTACCGCTTTAACCATTCTCAAGATTTTGGTTTGTATAATTAATAAACATGGATATGAAATGTGGAGATCAAAAATGATGAAGGGATGTTTCTTTATTTTTAAAGCCATAATGTCATATTACATTTTGATACAATCATAATAAGTAACTTAAGATGTTTGGTTTGATCCGGTATTATTGTTCCATACGAGCCATGTGATACTAATCCGGTTGCTAAATTAATCAATAAGCAACTTGATTTTCCCGTTGATTGATTAGAACCTGTCTGTTGATATGTTTTACCTATTTAATTACTGATATGATATAACACGAGATAAAATGCGTAACATATATCTTAAACTTAAAGGGTATTCAAACTACTTGCATAAGTGTGTGTGTGTGTGTGTGTTTTTTTTTTTTGTTTTTTTTTTTTATGTATTAACCAAACAAGAAATCAAGCTGCCCAGTTGATTGAAGATTTTGTTGAGAAACCGCATGCATTTGAGGGACACCATCTAAAACCAAATTCCCAGCTTGCCATACTTGATTAACAACAGACCCGCTTGCAAACGGGCCCACAGTCGCATAAATGGTGATTTCATTGTTCAAAAACTCAGCCGAAAGGCCCGAAACAGGAAAGTTAAGATCTGAAGGCAGCATCGACGGGCTGTAACTAGTTATCATTGTTGGATATACTGTCACACTTCCATTACTGTTGACAAATGCCACTAATGCTTCTGACCCAACCATACCTATTTGGTTTGGGTTGATGGCCCACGCAACCCAACCACCGGCCCCTTGTCTGGCCCGGTATGCAATATCGGCTACACCCATGGTTGAGTTGTAGGTCCAATAAAGCTGAGCTGATAAATGAGGAAGATCTTTACAAGAAGTGTAGACTCCTTTAGATGTGAGTGTATGATCTAAGCATCTAAAAGCATATGATATATCAAAATGAGATTGAAGAAAATATGGAATTAGAACAAGGGTATAGCTTATAGTTATAGCCATTGAGAGAATAATAATAATAATGATATTGAGTTAAATGCTTATATAAGCATAGTATAATATATGTAGGATTGTCATGAAAATGTTACTTATTATACCAACCAGTATAGCAGGTGTATCATGTGTGATGAACCAACTAGAGGGTTTAAATGTGTGTAAAACTATTTTGAAAAAAGAAATTAAGAATACTTTAGATAATTTTTTTTACATAAAACCACATTCATATACTCTTAACGGTTCGGGTTTTCGGTTGATTAAAAATTTTTGTGGTCTGATCAGTTCGTTATTGGGAAAATCAGAGACGAATAATCAACCAAAATAAGACGATTTGACCCAAC
The DNA here is from genome assembly GCA_030545235.1 of Helianthus tuberosus. NCBI lineage: Eukaryota > Viridiplantae > Streptophyta > Magnoliopsida > Asterales > Asteraceae > Helianthus > Helianthus tuberosus. Next base: position 14,210,213 of record CM060412.1, on the reverse strand, counting down.
TTTTTTTTTACCAAAATAGGTGTGGACTTTTTACACTTAAAAAACTAGACATGTTATTAAAAAAATCCAACAAGAAAATGTCACATATGCGGAACCGGCTAGAATTTAGCCCACAAAAAAAAAAAAAAAAACACATCTTTAAAAGTACTACAAGTCCACAAAAACATCAAATTAAAACAATGTACGTGTAATAAACCGGCGAACAATACAAGTGTAATGAACCGGCTAAAATTTAGCCTGTTTGTTACACGTGTATTGTTTTGATCACATGTTTTTATGAACCTTTTGTATTGTTCAAGGTTTTTTATGCTAGTCACTTACAAGTCCTTTTCTCGTTGTGTTTTTTCCTAGTTTTTTAATTGCAAAAGTTTCACGCCCTGTTATTTTTGTGATTTTCCCAAAACGTAGTCTATAACTTATGTTTTGTTTTTAGATTTTCATAATCCTTCAATTTAGTTTATTTGGTTATCAATAAAGGCAAATTAAATTAACCAAAAAGAAATATAATATTGATAACCCGTTTAGAAAAACTAATAAATACAAGTCCAGTTCGTAGCAATATCCAAGCACACCATTCTTTTATGATCTAGAAACATTTCAAAACTTCAAACTCGATCTTAGGTATTTAATTTTCAAACTTCTATACTTTTCTCATATAAATGTGTAAATATAGTAATTTATAAATAAATATTTAATATTTTTTTAATATTATAAACCCCATCAATTAATGTCATTAAATTAAAACAGAGACGATTGCAGACTAATGACAGGTAGACGGGCAACAAGTTGTGCCGCTACCCCCTTCTGAATAGCAAATCCTACCCTGTTAAACACAAAATTCTGCCCCATAAATAAATGGCCTGGAAATTAGGTTTGATCCTTATTAACATAAGTCAGAGATAGGATTGTAAGGGTTTGTTTGGTTGACTAGTTATGTCTATGTTTGATCCAAAGTTATCATGTTTGACCAATTATAGCTTTGAGTTATGGTTATGTAAAGACCAAGCATCACCATGCTTGAACAATTATCACCAAGTTCGACCAAGTGCTTTGACCGTGTATGAATATATATATATTTGAACAGCCAACTAAATCACCGAATAAGTATTCTGGGATGCCCTCAATCGAGCAAATGCATCCCCTCCTCCATAACGGTCAGAGTTGGATGCATACCCGAGCCACCAGTTTCGGGGAAAACCTGCCGCCCGAAGGCCCACTGCGGTAAAACCCGATTCGGCTCGGTTTCAAACTGGCGACCTCCAGAGAGGCCTAGTTCTAAACTTCATTGTCACCACCAATGTCCTTCAAAGTGATGCTAGTGGGAGTTGAACTTGGGACCTCAAAGAGAGAAACCAAGTGACTAACCACGAATGTATGAATATTCAATATTGTGACCTAATATCAATAATTCAATATGGTTGACAAAATTATGGGGATGAACTATGGCCGTATGTTGAACAAATATGATTAAGTTTGATGATAACATCTCGATAATTGTTCTATTTTTCTTATGAAACTTACTCTTCGTGTAGTAAAAGGAGCTATAATTATTGTATACTTCATGCTATTTTTAGCTTTCCAATAGAAACTACACATCACAAATTCGTTGCCAAAGTAGCAACAATTGAAGTATACTTCTTTTTATTTTTTTACCTTTTTTAGTTCTCCCATACAAATTCGTGCAATCAAAGTGTAGCAATTTTTTCTCACAAACTAATTTTATCTCTCCTGTTTTTGTTTTATTCGTGTTTCAACTAACTTAAAAATAGGGTTTGATTTTAAAGTTAAAAATTATGAAATCTGGTGATTATTATTTAAGTGTTTAGTGTTAAAAATATTATTTTAAAGTTAAAAATTATGAAATCTAGTGATGATTGTTTAAGTATTTAGTGTTAAGTGACTCAGTAGGAGGTCTGAACCATTAAGCGGCTCATTAAGATCTAAATAAACACCACTTAATCAAAGATTAGTGCTTTTGCATGGTTCCTTACATATTAACTATTTTTATACACCCTCATACCATCAACTAATCAGAAATCTGCGACCATAGTCTTGTTAGTATATATCATCAATCACTCCAAACAAGCCAAGCAAGAACTCAAAAACAAACCTCAATATAAACATGAAAATGTATACATATACATACATGAATCTCTAATAAGAACATAACACTCAAAATACATAACAATATTGTAGCCATAATTAGCTCATGCGTTCCCACCGGCACCAGTCTCACCACTAATAAAATCCACAGACCCAACAGAAATCCGGTTATCAACACCCAACCCATGCATACCCGGAGCTCCATTATACACCGGACCCACCTGCCACACTTGATTAAACCTGGTCCCTCCACGTGGCAACACCAACGTCGCATAAATCACCACATCGCCGTTAACCCTCTCAGCAGTGAGACTGGGCACATCAAAGCTCAACGGACTAGGTTGCAGACTGGTACTGTAACTGGTTACCGATGAAGTATAGGCTTGAACCGTGCCGTTTGAACTGGTTACAGCAACAAGAGCCTGGGCTCCAACCATACCCTGACCGTTGATGTTGAGGGCCCATGCAACCCATTGAGATGTGTCGGATCCGGTGTGGCGGAAAGCGAGATCGACGGTGGAGTTGGAGGAGTGGTAGTTCCAGTGGAGATGTGAGTTGAGAACGGGTAAAGAGACACATGTGGTGTAGATTGTGTTTCTTGAAAAGGTGTAGTTGTTGCAGTTTTGTTGAGCATATGATGAGGCTAGATTTGATATCAAAATGCAAAATAACACACCAAAGATTTTACCCATTTCAGAAATCTTTATGGGTTTTGAAAATTAGCTGATTTAAGTTTGAACTCCTCAAATGGAAAAATCAAGATTAAATAAGAGAGTTTTGGTTGACCAAGTAGAAGAGTACACGAGTAGAGAGGATATGGAAGGAGGCAAGAAGGTTCTATGAATGAATAATATTATAATAGTTGTATTAATTAATGGCTCATTCTATACGCACCCCCTTCCTGATTACACCCCCCCCCCCCCCCTTGAGAGAGGAAAACTGTCGGTCCCACGCAGGCCCCACCTGTAAGTATGTGAGAGGAGGGGGTGAAAAAAGTATATAGGGGGTGTAGAAAGTAGCACCCTAATTAATAGATAACGAGTAAATTTCTCCCGTACGTTGTCGGGCGTCAAAACGTAAGGTAACTCCGATCTATACCGTCTAATGAAAACGTATTATTAGATAACTTGTGTAAATATTTTATGTATCTCTTATTTTTGTTAACTTCCCTAATTATAGGGACTTATTGATGTAATGTTTATTATATATAAAGTTCCCTGCCCTCATTCAATTGATGAGGTGAACCATAATACATCTTATATGGTATCAGCCATTCTCTAACCCTAATTTCTTTCTTTGTCGTCCCCCTTCTTCCCCGTTTATTTTTTTCCAATTCTAGGATCGTCGCCCACCATGGCCTGTTCCTCCTCCTCTTCTGAAACTCCTTTCTCTATGCATGCTTTCTCACATATGATGCATATGAAACTTTGTTCCAGCAATTATCTTGTTTGGCGAGAGCAAATGCTCCTTGTTTTATCCCTTCACAAGCTATCCGATCATGTTTCAGGCTCGGCTACTCCTCCTTCGGCAACTATTACAGTCTCCGATAAGTCTGTCCCCAACCCAGATGTTGTCACTTGGTCCGATAATGATCAGAAGGCTGTTTTATTTATCAAATCCTCTCTCACCGAAGAAGCGGCTGCTGAAGTTCTTGGCCTCCAAACTGCTCAAGATATCTGGGCTGCCCTAGAACATGCCTATAGTAATGCGTCTGTTGAACGCATACACTCTTTACGTGATTCTATTCGTCTTCTAAAGAAGGGTACGTCCTCTGTTTCCGATTATTCTCGCCGTTTTAAATCCCTTTGTGATCAACTTGCAGCTATCGGTCATCCGGTCTCTGACATGGATCGGCTTCACTGGTATCTCTGTGGCCTTGGTCCATCTTTTGAAGTTTATTCAACTGCAATACGTATTTCTGGCAAAACCTTAAGCTTTCGGGATTGTAACGACCGTCTTAATTAATCAAGATTTTAATAATAAGATACACATTTTAATGCTAAAATGTGTCTTCACAAAATCTTGTCATACTAACATTCCCATATGTTTACAACATTTCAAAAAGATATTTATAAATGTTTACATAATTCACTTTTAGCAAAACAACTCTAGATTTGACGCGGAAGCTTCATTTAACGTGTGTTCGGTTCTTGCTCGCCGCTTGATCTTCATCCGGGACTCTTGACATTCACCTATGATCAAAACCAACTTAGAAGTCAGTTTTGATAGTTAAATAACAAGTACAACAAGAAAATCGGGTCAAATAATCGAAATAAACAAAATAAAACAAAATTTTCAGCATTTAGGCCGTCGTCGCGCGCGACGGCAAAAGGGCCTGGCCGTGGCGCGACGCCACGTTCTTGTTTCGACAGAATGTTGATGCTGGTGCTGCATATTCCCAGCATAACCCGATTTCACGGAAACGAGCATAACTCTCTCGTTTTAAATCGGTTTTACCCAATTCTTTTTCCTACGCGTCCGTAATTTAATTCTCCATCTTATGAAGTTAAAATCCAACATCCGGCATAATAAATTTTGAGACTTCTAAGCCTTCGACTCATTACCTTTTTACCAAATTTTAACCCGTTTATGCATTTATCAAACAAACATATTTGTTTGATCCTTATTTCACATGCACCGCTTCAATTCAATATTATATACCATGTCAGGTTCTAATCACAGGTTTCTTACACAATTTTAAACCCGTTTTCGCTCGTATGCTTATTTTGACCCGTTAAGGGTATTTAAGTATATTTTAAACATGATTCGCTTTCATTTGTATCTAGCTTTATATTTCCGCATTTCTTACCAAGTAATCTTCCACCACAACTAGGTTTGAGGTGGATTCAATGTGGAGATATATATATTCCGAGTTTTATCCCTCGGACTATCATTTTACGACAAAGACCCATATAGAGTCATTTGACCCAAAAATTCGCATATTTCACTTTTTATACATATTCCAAGTATCTATTTGATCACAAAACTCATTTCTAAACAACCTTTAAGGGTCGTTTGCTCAATTTCACTTATAAGGGCATTTTGGTCGCTTTTACCCCTCCTATTACGACGAAGGACCTTTAAAGCCATGTTCGACCAAAATCCTACTTTTAAAACTATAATCTTGTTTAGAAACCATTATATTTCTAAAACACCATATTCATAACTCAATTTATTCGGTTTACCTCAAAGACAACCGAATATCTATATTTTATCCTTGTCTAACTCTTATAGAACCTCAAGTTCTACATAATGAGTTGAATCATTATACAAACCTGGCTCGGATCAATATATTGACCTGTTTCGATAACTTGCCTTAGTGGCCGCTAAGTAATAGCGATGTAAACAAACATGTGCTATTTATTCCTAAATCACACAACTCGACAAACCATTAGTCAATATTTTCAAAGGGTGATATTTTCACCTTTTGACGCGTTTGGTCTAAATGACCATGAATCTTTGTGAGATGTTATTTATTACCATCTTATCTATATGACTCGCTCCGGTTTACACCGTATAGTCTCTTTTACTTATAAATCATTTATCGATTCTTTTGACCCATTATAACTTACGCTATAAAGTGTCTTTCACAACTAACGGTTATTATCAACAAGTGACCAAAATACCGTTTTACCCTTATTATTTGCAATGGTTTACCTTTTAAGGTAACCGTTTAAAAACTCGTTATCTTTAGTCATTTCATGACTAAGTAACCGCATTAGCTCCTTTTTAACCATTCCACATGGTTTATGACCATTGTCTTTTGTTCCGGACCGCACTTGTCGTGTCGGAACATCATAATTTAAATAAGACTTATCATTCATAACCTATTAAATCATTAGGTATTAAATAATTAGAGTGTAAGCTTTACTTACCTTACATCCAAATTTTGCTTTTCCGTCATTCATGCTTCGTTTGACCCGCTTCCTTCCCCAAGCTTTCACCTAGCTTGCCAAGCGTCAAACTATCACTGTAATTGTAAGATGGTTAGGTTAGTCATAATCATTTACAACTATTCCATCCTACGCTTCTTATGTCGAAATTATCATTCGATCATATACTTGGTCGGCTTGACTTTTTAAAGTAAATCGACTTATCAACTTATTCAATGCACATTTGGTTTATTGAATTTCACTTAGGCATTTTAACGAACACCTAACGGATATATTTTTTACATATTTAAAATCAAGTTCATAACTTGTTATTTTTGCCCAATATAAACATGCATTTCAATTCCGTTATGTCAAGCATGCATACTATTATCATAATCATCTTATAGAAATCAAGTAGCACCACTTTTGATAGTCATAATTCTTGTGTTCATCCTATTTCTACAAAACCCATTTAACTTATAAATAGATTATCATGAACTTCATAATCTAAATACAAATTCAGTAAGTTATTGACTAGGGTTTACTCCTAGACATGTATTCATTACTAATTTCATCTAAACATCAACTAATCAAGCTCAGATTTCGATTTCACAAATTATCAAGAATTTGAGACAAAACCAAATGATGAAATTTAGCATACCTTATGATCCCTTCACCGAGGTGATCACGAATTTGTGCTTGGATTTCGATTTGGGTTAGATTTACCCATTCAATTTGCTAATTTTATGCTTGTTAGGGTTTGAGCTAGAGAGCTTCTTGGCTCCTGTGTTTATGTCGACCAGAACACACACTCAAGGTGTGTGTTTTGGTGTTGGGCTTTTATTTATTAAAAACTAGTTTCTAGTTTAACACTTTTAACCCCTCTACTTTTCCCAAGTTTTATTTAGGGTGTTTTAATCAAGTTTCCCCATTACTACAAGACTTGTAATTAACTAGGTTATTTATTTCCTAGTTATTTTTATCTTGTTCATAACCCGTTTTATTTTTAAGTCCCGTTAACTCGGGCCTTTCGTAAATTTATTTTCTCAAAAGTATTCGTATAACCTTTATTTAATATTAGGTTTAATTAATTAAATCCTAATATTTACCGGGTAAATTTTACCACTAACGGTACTTTACCCGTCTTTTAGTGTTAACGTGGTTTGATTACCAAACCCATTTTCGGGGTGTTACAGGTCTACCCCCCTTAAAGAGGTTTCGTCCCCGAAACCTTTCTCGCGTACTTTATTAGTTTAAATAATCCGAACCTTAGTTTCGGTGATCACTTAAGCATTGCTCGCACATGATACCCTTACCAGGAAAGTATGGTAATGTGCTTTCGGTTTCAAAGCGTATACGCCTTTTATGTGTGTGACCTCGTAGGCCGATACTTTCATTTTGTATTCCTTATTCTTGTCACTTATTTGGCCGAGTTGTCATCTGATCACTCGGTTGTATTTATTTTCATCATGCTTACTTCAAGCTAATCTTATTTCAACAGGCGCTTTATATAAGTCGTAACACTACTCCGACTTTGAAAGGCTTTACCGGACAGACTGATTAGTCGCCGTCACTTTATTCCCCGCCATTCGGGTATATCTTATTGCCAACCCGGCCTTTTACGTGTTTTCTGATTTTCATATCTCGTAACTCACGTTACGACTTGATTGTATTCTATATCACTTTTGTAACCGTGATTACATCACGTTTTGTTTAAGTTTATATCGACTTTTATTATCGGAAATCTTTCCTTCGAATGCATCGCTTTGCACCTACCGGTGTTAAGATCCATATTCCTCGATATTAATCATTTTCCGAATTCGTTTCATAATATTCGTATTTGTTAAAGCGTTGCTTCTCACTAGTACTGAATTTTAGTTTAACGCTTTTCTCTTGAACTCACGTCAATTCCAAGGAATTTTCGTCCAAGGATTTATCCCCTTCAGTTGTCATTTCGGTACTGACTTCACTCATTTTTGTGACGTAACACAATTTAAATAATTGTGAATTATTTTGTCATTTTTTTGCCCGATTAAACATTTTAGTGAATTTCTTCACTTTTGTCAACCAGACCTTTCACAATCTCTTCGCTTTTAACCCATTTAATTAACTTAGCGAAACCCATCGCTTTTATACGAACTTTATCCCCCGTTATTATTTTACGCGGGAAGTTACAACCAGTATCCTTGTTTTATACTATTGACCCATAGGTTCTTTCGCTTAGCCTTGTAGGCTATTTCTTTATATTTTCACCTTTTTACCTTATTAAGGTGAGACCCCAACAATTCATTTCTTTCTATTTGGGACCCGAAGGTCTTTTTGGTCCCGTAGACCTTAGCCTCATTTATAATCTCGTAGGTTATGATAATTCCGTAGATCATCTTTTATTCAAGTCTTTATTCAAAGGTATATACATTTATATATGTATATGGCATTAAGGCACCCTTTTTATGTTCAAAAATCATTTATTTTCGCCTTGGTATTTCCTTTGACCTTGAACGTAGTCTAAGGCTACATTTGTTTTCTTTCAGACAAATTTTCCGACTTTGTGACTTCTCACGTCATTTATGTGTCGGTTCATCTTATGCTCACCATTATCCAGTTTACATATATTCGTATTTGATTATGTCCCATTACCGGGCTCATTATCCTTTTGCTTTTAACGCTACCATTATCCCGCTTGTGCTTACTCGTGCCATCCGGCATTATATTATATTCAACCCGTTTGACTTATTCATGTGAAATTTTATCATTTATAGATGTCAAACTTCATTCTCTGTTCGACTCATTCAACTTTAAAATAGTTGAACATAATTAATCAAAATTTCTATTTACATCATCTTGTCGTCTTTTAGTCAAGACTCAAAACCCGAGTCTTTCAACTTTCTATCCGAGTTCTCGTTTCTCGGTCTACGCATGGGTTTAAATCCTTACCCATCAACCGGGTGTTTTACCGAAGTCGTTATTATTACAACCCTTTCGGTATGCATTAAGACTTCGCTTTACTTTTATATTCCGACTTTGTCCTCAAGTTTGACGTTTTACAAAAAACGGCCCGTTAAGAGACAAATTCGCATTTTCCGGGTTCGAGTTTAAGTACACCCCATCCCAATGCATATCTTAATCATTTTACATGTTTGCATTCTTTGGGTTCGAGTGTAAGTACACCCCTTCCCAATACATGTCTAAATTATTTTACATGTTTGCATTCCCCGGGTTCGAGTGTAAGTACACCCCCTCCCAATACATGCCTAAATTATTTTACATGTTTACATTCTTCGGGTTCGAGTGTAAGTACACCCCCTCCCAATACATGTCTAAATCATTTTACATGTTTGCATTCTTCGGGTTCGAGTGTAAGTACACCCCCTCCCAATACATGTCTAAATCATTTTACATCAAACTTTGTCCCTTCACTCGGGCTCATTATCCTAATGTAATACGCTTCCGTCACCCGGCTGTGTATTTACATTATTATCAAATATTTTGCTCATTTGAATCTTTTGGGTACTTTTTAATTTGTCCCACTCATCCCCGTCCTTACTACATTGGATGTAAGCATGTCCATCATAAAAAGTTCATGGTACCATGTGCTCACCACTTACTTGGCCAGAGTAAGCGATCAATACCTGGTATACATGACCTTTTTTATAATTTTCACATTACACCCCATGTAAGTAATGCCTCTAATTGTTTCTCTTGGAAACAATATCCCGGATAGATTTTCTATTCGGGGTTTTCCAAGTTTTTAACCTACATATGCAACTTTCAATCTCTACGTATTTGTTGCATATTACAATTTGTGCAATTAAATTTGAAATGTGCACCTGGTAGTGCTTGCCCTAACGGGCTTCTCTTACCATTAATCTTGTTTGCTATCGCCACGCGATTTAGGTCCTTGGTGAGCATGTTCTTTGGACCGTTCTTTTGTCAAATCCGCAATTTATTAAACTCTCTCTATCTTCATATGCGAGTGTCCTTCAACTAAAACATTTACAACAGTTAGTAATTTCGACATTAATGGATGCCCGTATTATAATACAAGGCTTTTCTACTATACGCTTCAATGCGTGTAATTTCGTTGACTATATCTACTCTATATCGTTTTTTTATTGGTGTAACATGCATTACATGATGACCATATGTGTTGTTCTCAACACTTTAATCATACTAAACCCTCGATATACATGTACTTACCGGATTTGCGATCAAGCCTCGCACCGAACAAACTTTATTCTTTAACCATGAGCTCTGATTACCAACTTGTAACGACCGTCTTAATTAATCAAGATTTTAATAATAAGATACACATTTTAATGCTAAAATGTGTCTTCACAAAATCTTGTCATACTAACATTCCCATATGTTTACAACATTTCAAAAAGATATTTATAAATGTTTACATAATTCACTTTTAGCAAAACAACTCTAGATTTGACGCGGAAGCTTCATTTAACGTGTGTTCGGTTCTTGCTCGCCGCTTGATCTTCATCCGGGACTCTTGACATTCACCTATGATCAAAACCAACTTAGAAGTCAGTTTTGATAGTTAAATAGCAAGTACAACAAGAAAATCGGGTCAAATAATCGAAATAAACAAAATAAAACAAAATTTTCAGCATTTAGGCCGTCGCCGCACGCGAAGGCAAAAGGGCCTGGCCGTGGCGCGGCGCCACGGTCTTGTTTCGACAGAATGTTGATGCTGGTGCTGCATATTCCCAGCATAACCCGATTTCACGGAAACGAGCATAACTCTCTCGTTTTTAATCTGTTTTACCCGATTCTTTTTCCTACGCGTCCGTAATTTAATTCTCCATCTTATGGAGTTAAAATCCAACATCCGGCATAATAAATTTTGAGACTTCTAAGCCTTCGACTCATTACCTTTTTACCAAATTTTAACCCGTTTATGCATTTATCAAACAAACATATTTGTTTGATCCTTATTTCACGTGCACCTCTTCAATTCAATATTATCTACCATGTCAGGTTCTAATCACAGGTTTCTTACACAATTTTAAACCATTTTTCGCTCGTATGCTTTTTTTGACCCGTTAAGGGTATTTAAGTATATTTTAAACATGATTCGCTTTCATTGGTATCTAGCTTTATATTTCCGCATTTCTTACCAAGTAATCTTCCACCACAACTAGGTTTGAGGTGGATTCAATGTGGAGATATATATATTCCGAGTTTTATCCCTCGGACTATCATTTTACGGCAAAGACTCATATATAGTCATTTGACCCAAAAATTCACATATTTCACTTTTTATACATATTCCAAGTATCTATTTGATCACAAAACTCATTTCTAAACAACCTTTAAGGGTCGTTTGCTCAATTTCACTTATAAGGGCATTTTGGTCGCTTTTACCCCTCCTATTACGACGAAGGACCTTTAAAGCCATGTTCGACAAAAATCCCACTTTTAAAACTATAATCTTGTTTAGAAACCATTATATTTCTAAAACACCATAATCATAACTCAATTTATTCGGTTTACCTCAAAGACAACCGAATATCTATATTTTATCCTTGTCTAACTCTTATAGAACCTCAAGTTCTACATAATGAGTTGAATCATTATACAAACCTGGCTCGGATTAATATATTGACCCGTTTCGATACCTTGCCTTAGTGGCCGCTAAGTAATAGCGATGTAAACATCCATGTGCTATTTATTCCTAAATCACACAACTCGACAAACCATTAGTCAATATTATCAAAGGGGGATATTTTCACCTTTTGGCCCGTTTGGTCTAAATGACCATGAATCTTTATGAGATGTTATTTATTACCATCTAATCTATATGACTCGCTCTGGTTTACACCGTATAGTCTCTTTTACTTATAAATCATTTATCGATTCTTTTGACCCATTATAACTTACGCTATAAAGTGTCTTTCACAACTAACGGTTATTATCAACAAGTGACCAAAATACCGTTTTACCCTTATTATTTGCAATGGTTTTCCTTTTAAGGTAACCATTTAAAAACTCGTTATCTTTTAGTCATTTCATGACTAAGTAACCGCATTAGCTCCTTTTTAACCATTCCACATGGTTTATGACCATTGTCTTTTGTTCCGGACCGCACTTGTCGTATCGGAACATCATAATTTAAATAAGACTTATCATTCATAACCTATTAAATCATTTGGTATTAAATAATTACAGTGTAAGCTTTACTTACCTTACATCCAAATTATGCTTTTCCGTCATTCATGCTTCGTTTGACCCGCTTCCTTCCCTAAGCTTTCACCTAGCTTGCCAAGCGTCAAACTATCATTGTAATTGTAGGATGGTTAAGTTAGTCATAATCATTTACGACTATTCCATCCTACGCTTCTTATGTCAAATTTATCATTCGATCATATACTTGGTCGGCTTGACTTTTTAAAGTAAATCGACTTATCAACTTATTCAATGCACATTTGGTTTATTGAATTTCACTTAGGCATTTTAACGAACACCTAACGGATATAATTTTTACATATTTAAAATCAAGTTCATAACTTGTTATTTTTGCCCAATATAAACATTCATTTCAATTCCGTTATGTCAAGCATGCATACTATTATCAGAATCATCTTATAGAAATCAAGTAGCACCACTTTTGATAGTCGTAATTCTTGTGTTCATCATATTTCTACAAAACCCATTTAACTTATAAATGGATTATCATGAACTTCATAATCTAAATACAAATTCAGCAAGTTATTGACTAGGGTTTACTCCTAGACATGTATTCATTACTAATTCCATCTAAACATCAACTAATCAAGCTCAGATTTCGATTTCACAAATTATCAAGAATTTGAGACAAAACCAAATGATGAAATTTAGCATACCTTTTGATCCCTTCACCGAGGTGATCACGAATTTGTGCTTGGATTTCGATTTGGGTTAGATTTACCCCTTTCAATTTGCTGATTTTATGCTTGTTAGGGTTTGAGCTAGAGAGCCTCTTGGCTCCTGTGTTTATGTCGACCAGAACACACACTCAAGGTGTGTGTTTTGGTGTTGGGTTTTTATTTATTAAAAACTAGTTTCTAGTTTAACACTTTTAACCCCTCTACTTTTCCCAAGTTTTATTTAGGGTGTTTTAATCAAGTTTCCTCATTACTACAAGACTTGTAATTAACTAGGTTATTTATTTCCTAGTTATTTTTATCTTGTTCATAACCCGTTTTATTTTTAAGTCCCGTTAACTCGGGCCTTTCGTAAATTTATTTTCTCAAAAGTCTTCGTATAACCTTTATTTAATATTAGGTTTAATTATTTAAATCCTAATATTTACCGGGTAAATTTTACCATTAACGGTACTTTACCCGTCTTTTAGTGTTAACGTGGTTTGATTACCAAACCCATTTTCGGGGTGTTACAGGGATCTTGTGACTCAAACCGAAAGTCAGGAGCTTTTTCTTCAGTCTATGCACGACACCACCTGTCGCCTTCACAGCGCAACAAACTCGGCGGCGGGGCCGTGGCTCCTCTTCTCGTGGCCGTGGTTATTCAGCCGGTCGTGGTCGTGGTTCCAATACTAGTCAAAGTCGTCGACCTCCACATTGCCAATTGTGTCGTACTAATGGCCATTATGCTAATGCTTGTCCACAACTTGCTACATTTGCGTCTAATGCCTCAACTGATGAATCTCTAGCAAAGGCTTTTCATGCTAGATGTCATGTGACTGAGGATTCTTCGGATTGGAGTGCGGACTCGGGATCCACCGACTATATGGTTCCACCCACTGATTCGGTCCAAAACTCGACCCCTTATAAAGGTATTCATCGTATCGTTTTTGGTAATGGTAAGACGTTGTCTATTTCTCATACAGGAACATCTACTATTGCTAACAATCTTAAGTTACGCAACGTTCTTGTTGTTCCTGGTCTCACCAAGAAACTCTTATCTATCAGTAGACTAACCAAAGATCATCCAATTGATGTCTTATTTTCCGATACTTATTTTCATATTCAGGATCGGCTAAGCAAGCAGGTTCTCGCTGAAGGATCATGTGTTGATGGATTATAAGTGCTTAAGAATTCTCCACAAACTTTTGTTGCCACCACAAGAAGTTCAAATAAAGCCTCCTACGAATTGTGGCATGCTCGCTTAGGACATGTTTCCTTTAATATTATTTCTCTTTGGAATAAGCTAGGGATTTTATCTGTTACTTCTTTGTTACCTAAACCAACTATATGTACTCCATGTCAACTTGCTAAAGGACAACGTTTATCTTTTGTTTTGAATTTAAAACGTGCTTCTCATCCTTTGGATTTAATACATTGTGATTTATGGGGTTCTGCACCTGTTTGTTCTAAAGATGGGTTTCGTTATTATGTTGCTTTTATTGATGATTATTCCAGGTTTACATGGTTATATCCTCTATAAACGAAAACGGGATTCTACACAGTTTTACCTGTGTTTCTTCGTCTTGTTCAAACCCAATGTTCACGAAAGGTGAAATTATTTCAAAGTAATGGTGGTACTGAGTTTGTAAATCATACAGTTCGAAAAATCTTTGAGGAGAATGGTACTTTTCACCATCTTTCATGTCCGTATACGCCTCAACAAAACGGACGTGCAGAATGGAAACATCGTCATATTGTTGAAACTTGTTTGGCTATGCTATTTAATGCACACATTCCTGCTACTTATTGGGTGGATGCTTTTACCTCTGCAACATATATTATTAATCGTCTACCTACTCCTTTATTGGGTGATAAGTCTCCTTATCAATTATTGTTTCATGACCATCCTCAATATTCTAATTTTCGAACTTATGGATGTCAAGTTTTTCCTTATCTTCGTGACTACATGAAGCACAAGCTTGAGTCGCGTAGTCTTGCTTGTGTATTTATTGGTTACAACACTCAACATAAAGGATATCGGTGTCTTGATCCATCTACTTCACGGGTTTTTATATCTCGCCATGCACGCTTCAACGAGTTTATCTTTCCTTTCCAGGGAACCTTTAGCTCCACTGCCTTATCATCACTACCTCTTACAAATTTTCTTGAAGAATCTTCTTACTTTGTTGATTCTTCTCCATCCGAGCATGTTCCTGAGGCTCCAAACTCGGACGTTGTGCCGATCTGCTGCATGCATGAGCGGCCTATGGCCCAACATCCGACTCCTCAAGCCTCGGCCAAGCCCACTTCTGATACACATTAGCCATCTACGGCTCAGTCCCCTTCGGTCCACATTTCTTCGGATTCGGCCCAATCTTCTTCGGACTCGGCTTCCTCTCCTTCTTCGTCTGATCATGTTGCTGAGCCCAATAAGTCGGCTCAATCATCAGCTGACCCAGCTCCTTCTTCACTGGTACCACCTGCTCCTACTACCGCTGATGCTGCTCCTCAGTCTTCTCATCCAATGCAAACCCACTCTAAAGCAGGTATTTTTAAACCTAAGCATCGAGCTGATTTGGCTTCTCTTACTACTCATGCTCTTCATGATGCTCTCTCTTCGGCAAAAGAAACGCGTGGTTTTAAATCTGATGCCAAAGATCCTAAGTGGATAGCAGCTATGCATGAAGAATTAGATGCTCTTCATAAGAATCGGACTTGGACTCTTGTGCCTCGCCCATCCTCTGCTAATGTTGTTGGTTCCAAATGGGTTTATCATATTAAATATCATTCAGATGGCTCTATCGAAAGATATAAGGCACGCTTAGTGGCACAAGGTTATACTCAGATTCCTGGTTTGGATTATTCTCATACCTTCAGTCCTGTGGTTAAGGCGTCTACTGTTCGTATTGTTTTATCTCTGGCAGTTTTGAATTCTTGGAAACTGCATCAGTTGGATGTTAAAAACGCCTTCTTAAATGGTAATATGAGTGAGACTGTTTTTATGGAGCAACCACCCGGCTTCACTGATGAACGATTTCCCAATCATGTATGTCGCCTTTCTAAGGCCCTTTATGGTCTTAAACAGGCTCCACGGGCTTGGTTTCAACGACTCAGCAGTTTCTTGATCTCCTATGGATTTATCTGTAGCAGGCCCGATACCTCCTTGTTGGTTTTTAAGCAAGATTCGTGCCTTATGTACTTGCTTGTCTACGTTGATGATTTGATTCTTACAGGCAATAATGAAGCTGCTATTCATACGTTTATTTCTCGTCTCAATCATGAGTTTGCCATCAAAGATCTGGGTGACCTTAATTATTTTTTGGGCCTTGAGGTTGTGTATACTGACACTGGTTTATTTCTCACTCAATCCAAATATGCACATGATATTCTCCAACGTGCTGCTCTTTTAGATGCCAAACCGGTTAGCACACCCCTGGCCTCTCATGAGTCGTTCACCACTGACGGGACACCATGCTCTGATTCTACTTCCTATCGATCCTTGGTTGGTGCCTTACAGTACTTGACGATCACTCGTCCTAACTTATCTTATACTGTCAATCAAGTGTCTCAGTTCCTTCATTCTCCCACACTTGATCACTTTAAGGCTGTTAAACGCATCTTGCGTTATGTCAAAGGTACTCTTTCCTTTGGTCTTACCTACAGTCGGCCTCATACTACTTCTATTCTTGGTTATTCTGATGCTGATTGGGCTCGCTGCTTGGAAACCAGACGGTCTACTTATGGTTACTCTATTTTTCTTGGTGGTAATTTGGTGTCCTGGAGTGCAAAGAAACAGCCAACTGTCTCCCATTCTAGTTGTGAATCAGAATATTGGGCCATGGCTAACACTGCTGCAGAAATTGTCTGGATTACTCATCTCCTGCAAGAGCTTCATGCCTTACCACCAGACAGACCCACGTTACTCTGTGATAACAAAAGTGCTTTATTTATGACTCAAAATCCGGTATCTCATAAGCGAGCAAAGCATATTGACTTAGACTACCACTTCATCAGGGAACTTGTTAACTCAGGGAAGCTCTACACTAAGTTTGTACCGACCAATCTTCAGGTGGCGGATATTTTCACTAAGAGTCTTCCGCGCCCTCTTTTTGAGAAGTTTCGTTCTATGTTACGTCTTGGGCCACCACCTTTCCGATTGAAGGGGGTATTAGATAATTTGTTTAAATATTTTATGTATCTCTTATTTTTGTTAACTTCCATAATTATAGGGACTCATTATTGTAATGTTTATTATATATAAAGTTCCATGCCCTCATTCAATTGATGATGTGAACCATAATACATCTTATACGTATTATATTTGACCACACTTGTTTCCGAACAAAATTTACATAAAAACGTACACCAACTGAAAACACATATAACAATAAGCACGAAAAACGTATTATATTTGATACGATAGAATTTACGTCAAAGCGTAAATCAACTTGAGTTCATACAAAAACCTATATATACAAAAATAAGTACTTAAAACTCGAGGAGGTAAAATGACACTTCATAAAGTTTTTAGAAAGGTAAGAGGGTCTAAGTGTAAAAATTGAAAGTAAAATGACTAAAGTAAAAAAGGGACAAAGAAGGTTACTGCAGTGCGATGTGATGGACGCTACACTAACCTCCAAGTTGTTCTTTAGTATTATTGATAATTCAACAATAAATTAGGAGTATAATAATTTATTTGTTAGTAGAAAAAGACGAGCCGAAATCACAATAGTCGGGCCTTGGAAGCAAGTTGTAAGTATTCAAAATAAGCTAAGGGGCTATTTGTTTAGTTCGTAATAAGGCTCTTAATGGTTCAGACTTCTTACTAGTTCAACACTTAATGATTCAGACTGTTTGTTTCACGAGCAGATGTCCGAATCATCCAGACATTAGCCTCTAAATGGTTAAGACCTCTTATCTGAATTGGTCAGACATTTGCATTTGAACGATTAAGAATTATACTGGTTCTTAATGGTTAAAACTCTTATTGGTTTAGCACTTAACGGTTCAAATCTCTTATTGGTTCAACACTTGCCCATTCAGAAGTTGCCAATCAGCCCCTAAGTCAACTTGGTGTTAATTTGCATGACTCTATTTGATGTGGAGTTCGAGATGGGAATAATACACTTTCTGGTTGGACTTTTGGATTGGAAATAGTGCAATGTACATTGCTTTCCCCCATTTTTTTTGCATTAGAAAGGAATAAGTTGTGTAGAGTGACAGATCGAGTTTCATGAGAGGGAGGTGGGCTCAGTTTTATGTGGGACTGGGCCAGGCCTATGTTGAATGTGGGGGAGACTAAGGAAGCCCGAAATATTACGATTATGTAGGGTAGATTTAATCCGAGAACCGGGCTGGATAATCGGGTTTGGAGACTGCATCCATCTTGAGCATTTTCCGTTGCAAACCTTAAAAACATAACCTCGTCTTTTAATAGATCTCCGTCGATTATTTGTTTTTATAGAATAACTGGATTCTAAAAAAATTTTGGGATCGTGGCATGGAGGGCGATTAAAGAAATTTGGGGTTGGCTTTGGCCTTGTTGGTGTGAACTTATTTGTAAATTTGGTGCCTAGCGCCTTGCTAGGGTGAATAAAAGGCCGTTATTGAAAAAACGTTATGGGCTTTTTGAAGAATTTGATACAAAAGCTTTTACTTTCTGAGTTAGTCATTGGCCATTTGGCCCCATATGTCCAATTTCAAATCGAATTAATTTACATTTTTGGTACTTGAAAGGCTAATAATTTGGATTTTCAACCATTTAACATACTTATTATGAAAGAGATTTAAGTAAAAAGAATATTAAGATAAAACCATCTAAAATCACATGTATAGTGATGTAATACACGATCTCATTGTCTTGTATTTACTCTAGTTCCCGTATCACGTTTTATGTCAATTAACATCCTACTAACGTATATGTAATTGCATTCTTTTATGCATTTACTTTTATGAGCCTTCATTCCTTATTGTTCCATGAAGCCTCACACTAGTGAGTTTGCGAAGGGTGTAAAACACCCTTAACTCACACTCACACACGCTCGTGCGTGGCTTAAGCACAACGTGACGCTTTAACGGCTCACTTTACATACTCGCATCACGACGAGCCGCCTTTGTATTTTTGAAGGTTGGCTCGAGTGGCTCAGCTCAGTGATGTGTTGGTAACAACACTGTGTAATTGTATTAGTTTTGTATATGTTTTAGCTTGTTATCGAGTCGTTTTGTGTGTCTTTGATTGTACTTATGTTGTATAGTGTCTTGCAGGTTAAAAATGTGCTAAATGAGGAAAAACGAGCTTTAAAGAAAAGGGTTGGAGCACATGGTTGAACGAAGGACAAACAATAGAATTCAGGAAAAGTGGGTCACCCATGCCATGCGGGGAAGGAGACCAAAACCCATGCGACACGTGGGGGTGGGAAATGCCAAAATTACCCTTTATGCTTTTCCTGAGCGTTGGGACAAACGAATGAAGACCCCCGCGACACGCTGGGGAGTGTAAAGTTGGGAAACAATAGATTTCGCCCTAATTAGGCTTGCGGATTAAGCTAACATCCCATACTTCGATTCCAGACGAAACTAAAGCTTACCATAGGCGATTTTCGAGTTCCAAGGCTGTTCTAAATCGATTCCTTCATGCAAAATCATTCTAAATTCAAGATTGAAGTTGTAATGACAACCATGAGCGGCTAAACCACCAGTGACTTCCCCCGGGTGAAAGATTGTTAGGTTTTTACACGTTAGACTTTGTTTGATTGCTTTATAAATTGGTATACCTACTACTTGTGTTTGGATTAGTTAAACATTTATTTATATTTGAAATCTGTCTTTTTATCAAATGTATTTGCTATTTCTTGCATCATTAGCATGTTGATAATTAGATGGGTAATTGGTATTTGTGAACGAACAATTAGATTATAGGATTATTATTTAAAACTGTCTTTAGTTCTTATTCTATTCAGAAATCCCAACACCATGTTAACTTTAAGGGTATTCACACTCCTTGCATAAGTGTGTTTTTTATTTTATTTTTTATACATTAACCATACAAGAAATCGCATGCATTTGAGGGACACAATCAAAAACCAATTTCCCAGCTTGCCATACTTGATTAACAATAGACCCGCTTGCAAACGGGCTCCCAATATCACAAATGGTGATTTCATTGTTTAAAAACTCAGCTGAAAGGCCTAAAACCAGAAAGTTAAGATTTGTAGGCAGCATCGACGGGCTGTAACTTGTTATCATTGTTGGATATGCTGTCACACTTCCATTATTGTTGACAAAAGCAACCAATGCTTTGACCCAACTATACCTATCTGGTTCGGGTTGATGGCCCATACAACCCAACCACCGGCCCCTTGTTAGGGCCGATATGCAATTTTGGCTACACCCATGGTTGAGTTGTAAATAAAATGTAGCTGTGCTGATAAATGGGGAAGATCTTTACAAGAAGTGTGATCTGAGCAACTTAGAGCATATGATATATCAAAATGAGAGAAGAAAATATGGAATTAGAACAAGGGCATAGATTATAGTTATGGCCATTCTTAGAACAACAACAACAACAACAACAATAATAAACGTGTCAAAGATCACTTATGAAGGACTAAAGTTGACAAACAAAGAAAGTATGTGAAAATAAAGGTTTAAAGTGTCAACAATGGATAAATATACCTTACAATAACCCTACACGATGTTTATACTCTTAAACGGATGAATCATGGATCATACGAAGCTAATTGTGAGAGAAAGTGGGAAATTACAAACTATAGGGGTTAAATGTGTCAACATATTTAAAGTATACCTCTGAGTGACCTTTTAGCAAACCCGAAGCTTTGTAATGATTAAATATACTCACTAGAATAAGTGGTAAAAATTTCACAAGGTTTCGATAAAGTATGAGAAAGTTATGACAACATTCGTATACGAGGGGTAAAAAGCGTCAACGTTGAAATCTAAGGCCTTACGGGTGATCACAAAGTTAATCGAGGACTTAACGATGTTTGTATATGTCTTGGAGCCCTTAAAAGTAAGGTTAGAGGGCCAAAAGTGCCAGAAAAATGCTTAAAACCACGTTTGAAAGGACCAGGGGCTGAATTGTAAATAGCTGAAACTTGTTTGGCTGGTTCTGGAAGGCCAGGCGGCCCGCGTAGGACTACCTAAAGGTCTACGCGGCCCGTGTGAGTGTGCCAGCATCAGAAAATTCGCACAGGTGTCTGTCCAGGCCTGTTAACCGACTTTGAATGCTTGTTTTGCATACCAGGGGCTGCCCCAATGGTATATCATGCATAGGGGCACTTGTCTTGATCTGGAAACATCATTAGACTACCTTGGCATGATCCTATGTGATTTAAATTGCTATATAAGAACCCACTTGGTTGCAACACTTCACACTTCATTTGCAAACCTTCACAACTTCACTTCTGGAGCTCTCTGGTCAGCAACCAAGTTTTCTTAGGCTTCCTAGTCGAGCATAGGACCCTTGTAAGTGTCCTTAACTTTCTTTAATTCAGTTTAGCTTAGTTAATTAGCTTAAAGTCAAACCGTCGTAATTAGAGTTTGACTTTGGGATTAATTATAATCTGTCCAGTCAAATTTCAAATTGAAAGTACATATGAGTTGGTAATTATGTGGGCAATAAACCCCTAAAAGGGCACCCTCTAATTCCCACTCTAACTAGGTCAATTGTCGGGTCAAAGTTAATCTTAAAAAGTCAACAGAAAGCTTATTTTCAAACTAATGCATAATTAGCAATGTAGGAGCCATACAACCTGTTTTATCATTAATATAACTTGGTAATTAATGTAAGAACATGTTTAAACATGTTAAACCCGACAATTTTTCAGTTTAGACTTGGTTCGGAACCGAAAGTCGCAAAATTTGACTTTTGCTTTGAATTTCAGTTCTGACCCAATGTAGCATGTTTTAGAAATGCCTTAGAGCCTTATTAGGACCAGGTTACATGTTAGTATAACCCTCTCTGATTATACAACTTGGTTCATTAGTTATCCGATTCATATGCATGTTTCCGTTAAATGCTTAAATGTTGACTATTATGCCCATATGACCTTAAAATGTGATTTTTGAAAATGTAAAAGAATAGAAACCTTAGTTACTGATTTATAGACTTGTCCCTAAAATTTGACATCAGTTTGAGGTCTAGATTAGGAGTTATGCTCATTAGCGTAATTAGAAAGCTTTTTATTAAATTAAACGACGTAATTAGCATATAGCCTATATAAACCCAATTTTTTATACCAAACTATTTACCCACTGATGTAATATAATATTTTGGGATTTTTGAAGATTTTTATTTATTTTTAGACTGAGCATAACATAGAGTTCAAAGCTTGATTCGGTCATTGTCGGTTTTGCCCTCTTGGGTTATAAAATGAGTTTTACAAATCTTTTGATACCAAACCTTTTTCTACTAATCTAATATGATAAATAAAATATTTTTAGCCTTCTGGAATGATAAAGATATCAGCTTTTCTTATAAAACCAGGAAATAGCTTAAAATCGTCTTTTTAAGCATTTTTAACGCATAGTATGTATTAAAACTATTTTAAACATATAAGGTTTGATGCCTACTGATATTTTAAGTAAATTATTATATTTTAACAGTAAGCAAAAGTTTTAAACTCAGATTTCCAGAATTGACCTTTTAGGCTTACGTGAAATTACCAAAATGCCCATACGGTGCATAGTATAGTTATAAATGATAAATTTCACATATTTACAATACCCTACTGTTATGACTTATAAAAATAAGTATTTTTACTGATTAAATCAGACTTGTAACTCAGATTAATATATAAACTCTTTTATAACCTTTAAAATGACCAAAATACCCCTACGGGGCGTAGTTTGTGTTTATATCCATTTCGGGCATAATAGAAGATATCTTACTGATGTCAAAACATATTTAAGGTATATTA
This sequence comes from Helianthus tuberosus, assembly GCA_030545235.1. NCBI lineage: Eukaryota > Viridiplantae > Streptophyta > Magnoliopsida > Asterales > Asteraceae > Helianthus > Helianthus tuberosus. The sequence continues at coordinate 14,187,443 of CM060412.1, read as the reverse complement.
ACTTAGGAAACCTGTATATGGCTCTTATGGTTACCCGTTACGCCTCTTTTGCGTTCGATTCGGTTTATGTAACTAGTTTGCATAAATTGACCGAAACGGGTCAAACCTTATCATTTTTGTCTCAAAATCCAGAATGTGTTAGGTTTACCCATATTACACAAGTCTCCAAACTTGTCGGGTCTAAACCACATTCTACTCCGGTCTTCGCTTAATCGTGCGTTTGAACCGTATCTTCCTTTAAAACTAACCGGTCTAAGTTTAAGCTTAAATAAAGACCCGTTAGGAATCTAATAGGTTATTATAAACCTTTGTTCCAGACTAGGAGACCCGGTAAAAGCTACGTGCATTTGCTGTTTGTGATTATTACTTGCAAAGGTAAATACTTTTAACTTATTTTCCCTTATACGGGCTTGGGGTACGGTATATAAAATACCGCTTGGTCTGGCATTGAATTTTTAATTGTATGAAGATTAATTTATTGAAATGTCCCGTTTAAATTGTTTTGTCTGCTTAAAGCCTTTGGGGGGTTAATGACCATGTCCCGGATATCCTTGGCATCATTTTAAGAAATGGCCACGACCTAAGCACGGGGTGTAGGCGTACACCCGACAGTGCATATATAAATAATAAGGTATAACCGCCGGTTTCGGAAATAACTCGCCGCGGGACTATATCATGTGGTGTGTCTATTAATCTTTAACCCGGTGTCAATCCGGGCTACTGAACGTATAAGAAACATGTAATTCTTTTACAAGTTTATATATAAATAATTATCCCAAGTTATAAAATATTTTGTGCCTTGTGCATTCAAACCAATTTTCTAAACCTTTTCAAAATGAGTCAGTTAATTGTATTTACCAGTGTAAACTGAAGTGTTTTCCCAAAAAGGTTAAGTGCAGGTACTACTCGAAATAGGCTGGCCTCTCCTTAGCATCAATAAGAGTCTCGCAAGCTTGGATGCATTTTAAGTCTGATGAACTATGTTTCCTTTTTATCCGATCCGCCTATGGATCTGTTTCAACTATTTTGTGATGCTTAATATTACAATTTATTCGGTTGAAATGAACCTATCTTTTGCTTCCGCTGTGCATTTAAAATTGTGTTGTTTGACTGCGATGATATCAACTACGTCACGATACTCCCCACCGGGCCCACCGGTAATACGTGGAAATATCGGGGTGTGACAGGTTGGTATCAGAGCCAACACTGAGTGAATTAAACACTAGCCTTTTGTGTTTAATCTCAGTTACACGGTTGCACATTCCTAAATTTTCGAGTCTAGACAAAGAACTTAGGACAAATCCCGATTTGTTTTATTTTTGTCTTTTATATATTTCCTTGTTGTTATCTTTGTTTATGTTGATAGGTTCAATCATGCCACCAAGGTTCAATAGGGGAAGAGGAAAGGCACCAATCATAGGCCACGACCATGAGGTCGGGCCCTCACACAGACGAACCCCACCAGCCTCGATGAGTACGAGTCCTCAGGAGCATTGGAGGACGTATATAGAGCCAGCGAGACGATCCGTCTCGCTAAGTTCGTCACCATCCTATCATCATTCCTACGGGCCTCATTCTGAAAATGAGCCCCATAACCCGCAGCCATCTTTCATTCCCCTCCAGGGATCCAGCCCTCACTATTCCTTCGACGACCCGACACCTGTCTTCCAAAGCCGGTTCAACCCGGCAAACTACATTGAAGAACCAGTGGGTTTTAACCCACTAGGACCTGAAGACCACTTCTCGGGCGACCATGCGATGGACATGGACGAGGACACCGATCCCGCAGAACCACCATCCGGAACCCCTAACCATCCCATCGAAATTTCAGATGGGTCACCTTTTGTGGGATCACCTTATAATGGTCCCGACAGCTATGAGGAGATGTTCAGACAGATTGATTGGGTGTTTACTCCCAGTTACCAAAACTCTCCGCAGCAGCAACAGCAGCAGCAGGATCCCTCCGAGGATTCTCGTTTTGTCGCGGTCACTCCGCCACCACAACCAGCGCAGCAACAGCCTCCGGAGCCACCGAGGCGAAGAAGATCGAACGCACGGATGTCCGTGTGAGGAGGAGTGCGTATCAGCACCCCTCATCCCTCAAGTGGCAGTCGCTACCCGCCACTCCATGAAGACCCGCAGATGGGTGGTCCTTCAAACCCCGTCTCAGAAGTAAACTCTGCGCCTATCGCGCCACCACCGTTGGGTTTTGGAGACCCAATTCCTACATACGCCGGCTCAGCGGCGTATAATCCCTTTGAGCAGCCGGTCCACACCAACTACAACTATGCAGAGGCCGACCCTTACCTGGTAGCAGCGGCAAACTACAATGCCCATCATCCGGAAGGATCCTTTGGGGTCCCATATCAAGCCGGATACTCACACTATGGGTACCCACCTTATGGGTATCATCAACCGCCACCTCCTCAACCTCCGCTATATCAGCAACCCCCGCAGTAGCCAGTGATGTCGCCGTCGCAGCATCAAGAGATTCTTCAAAGGATTGATGAGGTGCGGCAGGAAGTGCGGGAAGACCGTAGGCAAAACCGAGGAATGTTCAAGAGTCTGGCAAACTTAATTAAAGGAAAAAGCAAAAAGGATCATTGAATCCTTTATTTGTTTGTTTGTCTGTTTTTAGTGTTGTAATCATGTCCCTGCGTGGACATTTGTTTCTGTATTCTGCCCCTGCGTGGGCATGTCTTTTTGTATTATGCCCCTGCGTGGGCATGTCTCTCTGTTGACCCCTGCGTGGGTATGTTCGTTAGTTTAGCCCCTGCGTGGGCGTGTTATCTCTGTAGAAGTCCCATTTAGGGCAAATCTGTACTTGTTTAAATTTTTAATGGTTAGTTTAAATTTTTATTTTTATTAATTATCTGCATAAACATAAAATGTGAAATAAATGAAAATAACAGTCCTATTCTAAGACCTATCATTATAATAAAATAATAAAAATCTAAATAGGACAAAACCTAGCCATATGTCATTATAAGACAAGGCCAAGATGGTAGTTCTTCAAATTAGATTCAGGTCTTTATTAACATCTCAATTTAGGATTGTTCTGCGATAAAAATTAAAAAGAATCTTAGAGGTAAAACCTAGCCACCTGTCATTCTAAATATGGCCAAGATGATAAAACCTATTTAAAAAGATTCAATTCCTTGTTAACGTCTTTAAACATGTTAACATTCCTGGCAAAATGTGATTCGATAAAATCGCATAAGTCATCCATATATTAGATTTTTTCAAATTTCTTTTATTATATTAAACAACCAATAGGGATGAAATGCCTACGGGCTATATTCATTGTCATATAAGACGAAAAACAGTCGTGGTCTTCGACCCCCTGTTAAGAAGAGGTAATAAATTATAATTAAAACCTCAATACCTTGATCCTATAAGATCATGATTAAAAACATTTCAAAACTGTCCATAAGACTAGACCTTTTTGCCATTGATATATCTAAATTATAACTAAGGATTATTATAATGAAAATCCTGAATATATATATATATATATATATATATATATATAGGGAGAAGATCATGCGAGAACCACCTCTTATTGCGAGAACCGCGAGAACCAATGTGAACACAACCAAAAATGCCTAAAAATAGCTAAAAATCACACAAAAATTTTTTTTTAATCTTTTTTATATAAAAATCGCTACTTTTTTAAGCAAAAAAAAAAATTTGGCCACTAAAAGTAGCGATTTGAGCAAAAAAATATTAAAAAAAATTAGATTTTTTTAGGTTTTTTGGGGGTTTAGTTTTTAGCATTTTAGCTTGGGGGGGTGGGGGAGGGGGGGTTTAGGTTTTTTTTTTAGGGGGGGGGGTTAGGTTTTTTTAGGTTTTTTGGGGGTTTTAGTTTTTAGCATTTAGCTTGGGGGGGGGGGGGTTAGGTTTTTTTTAGCTATTTTAGGTTGTGTTCACATTGGTTCTCGCGGTTCTCGCAATAAGGGTGGTTCTCGCATGATCTCCTCCCTATATATATATATATGCTTAACAAATTAATCGAAATGGTTTCTTAAATACCATGATTAATAAGTCATCTAGAATAATAAAACTGCTATAGACCTCTGAGTAAATTAAAATCATCTATCTTTTGTAGCAATCAAGCTACATGGCCGGGTCTGATGAAGCCAACAGCCACCCCAGAGTAAATCATGACACTTCCAGGGTCAACGTAGCAGGAGCAGAATTACAGGCATTGATAGACAATGCTGTTACAAGAGCTTTGGATAGGCAATTCAATGAATCCAGTGGTACCCATGTAAGGACCCAATCGGTACCACATACGAAGCCACCCTCAAGAACTCATACAGCTCACAAAAGTGATTCTCATCACTCATCAAACCAGAGGAGTGTTCCATCTAAGAGAGTTGTGTTAAACCAAGAACCACGTGCTAAAGGTTGCACTTATAAATACTTTGTCTCCTGCAAACCCAGGGATTTCACCGGGGAAAAAGGAGCAGTTGATTGCATGTCATGGTTAGACGAGATGGACACTGTGGTAGATATTAGTGGATGCGCTAATAAGGATGTGGTAAAGTTTGTGTCTCAGTCGTTCAAAGGTGAGGCACTGGCCTGGTGGAGGTCTTTGATCTAAGCCACTGGGAAAATCCCATTGTACAATCTGTCTTGGGAACAGTTTGTGACATTGATTAAGGAGAATTACTGCCCTCAGCTTGAGGTTGAAAAGATTGAAGCTGATTTCTTGTAATTAACTATGAAAAACCTAGATTGTCAAGCCTACCTTACGAGCTTCAATACTATGTCAAGACTGGTTCCGTATCTGGTGACTCCGGAACCCAATAGGATAGCTCGTTTCATTGGGGGTTTGGCCCCAGAATACAAGGCCAGTGTGAAGGCCTCTAGACCAGCTACTTTTAGGTCTGCAGCTGATATTTCATTGTCTCTCACTTTGGACGTGGTCCGGCAGAGATCGCTCAGAAACACCGATGCTGAGAAAAGAAAGCGTGAGAATGACAACTCACGAAGGTCGGACAAGAAGCATAAGGGAAACAATGACCACAAAAAGAGTTCTGGAACTAAGAAGGATGGTCATCAGTCGGGCGATAAGCCCAAGTGTAAAATCTGTAAGAAGAACCATTTCGGGAGGTGCAGATACGAGTCAAAGTCCCAATTGCAGCCAAGGCCTTGTGGGATTTGTAAATCTTCTGAACACAAGACATTGGACTGTAAGAAAATCAAGGATGCAACATGCTATAGTTGCAACGAAAAAGGGCATATCAAATCCAACTGCCCAAAGTATGCAAAGAAGGCTGAAGATGGGAAAAAGACCAATGCTAGGGTCTTCCAGATGAACGCACAGGAGGCGATCCAGAATGATAATGTCATAACAGGTACCTTCCTTATTAATGATGTTTATGCAAGGGTGTTATTTGATTCTGGAGCAGATAAGTCATTTGTTGATGATAAGTTTTGTAAGTTGTTAAACCTACCTGTTAAAACCCTAAGCATAAAATATGAGGTTGAATTAGCCGATGGCACCATAGAAACCGCATCAACCGTGTTAAATGGATGTTTCATATCCATAAAGAACCACTCTTTTCCATTGTCCTTACTTCCTTTGAAGTTAGCCGGTTTCGATATAGTTATAGGCATGGACTGGTTATCTCATAACCAGGCCCAGATTGTTTGTAACAAGAAGCAAGTGGTGATTAAGACTCCGTCTGGTGAGTCACTTACCATTCAGGGAGATACCCAGTATGGACTGCCTGAACAAGTGTCTATGCTCAAGGCATCTAGATGTTTGAAGAAGGGTTGTGTCATTTATATGGCACAGGTGACTATTAATGAACAGAAGCCCAAGGTCGAAGATATTCCCGTCATTTCTGAGTAACCTGAAGTATTTCCTGAAGAACTACCTGGTTTGCCACCAGATAGGCAAGTAGAATTCAGAATTGACATTATTCCAGGAGCAGCACCTGTTGCAAGGGCACCTTACAGGTTGGCACCAACAGAGATGAAAGAGTTGAGGACTCAACTAGATGATTTATTAGCAAAAGGTTTTATTTGCCCTAGTTCATCTCCTTGGGGAGCACCAATCCTGTTTGTGAAGAAGAAGGATGGGTCGATGCGTCTATGCATCGATTATCGCGAGCTTAATAAGGTCACTATCAAGAATAGATATCATTTGCCCAGGATCGACGATCTGTTCGATCAATTGCAAGGGGCAAGCTACTTTTCTAAGATTGATTTGAGGTCGGGCTATCATCAGCTGAAGGTTAGAGATGAAGATGTGCACAAGACTGCGTTTAGGACTCATTATGGTCATTACGAGTTCCTAGTGATGCCTTTTGGACTCACTAATGCACCAGCAGCATTCATGGATCTCATGAATCGCGTCTGCAAGCCTTACTTAGATAAATTCGTCATCGTCTTCATTGATGACATTCTCATTTACTCGAAGAGCCAAGCTAACCATGAGAAGCATCTTCGATGCATTCTGAAACTGCTTCATCAAGAAAAGCTCTATGCCAAGTTTTCGAAGTGTGAATTCTGACTTCGTGAAGTCCAATTCCTTGGACATGTTGTTAGTAAGCGTGGTATCCAAGTAGATCCCGCTAAAGTTGAAGCTGTCATGAATTGGCAAGAGCCAAAGACGCCTACAGAGATTCGTAGCTTTCTAGGTTTAGCAGGATATTATAGGCGATTTATAGAAAACTTCTCAAGGATTGCTGCACCCCTAACTTCGTTGACACGTAAGAATATTAAGTTTGATTGGGGTCCTAAGCAGCAGGAATCCTTTGACATTCTTAAGCAGAAGTTGAGCAATGCTCCAGTATTGACATTGCCTGATGGAATAGAGGAATTTGTAGTATATTGTGATGCATCGCACACAGGTATGGGATGTGTGCTTATGCAGAAAGGCAAGGTTATTGCCTATGCTTCTCGACAGTTAAAGGTGCACGAGAAGAATTACACCACCCATGATTTGGAGTTAGGTGCCGTTGTATTTGCACTAAAACCATGGAGACATTATTTGTATGGTACTAAATGTGTGATCTATTCCGATCACAAGAGCCTTCAACATCTGTTCAACCAGAAGGATTTGAACATGAGGCAGCGACGATGGATGGAAACTTTGAATGATTATGATTGTGAAATCCGATACCATCCAGGCAAGGCAAATGTAGTCACGGATGCCTTAAGTAGAAAGGAACGAGTGAAGCCCATAAGAATCAATGCCAAAAGTATTAAATTAAAGAATAGTTTGAATGAAAGGTTGTTAGCTGCACAGAAGGAAGTTGTACTAGAAGCTAAATATCCTGATGAGAAACTAGGAGTAACTGCTGAACAGTTATCCTATGGCAAAGACGGAATCCTAAGGTTAAATGGACGAATATGGGTTCCAATTTATGGAGGACTTAGGGATGTGTTCCTCCAGGAAGCCCACAGTTCTAAGTACTCTGTTCATCCTGGAGCTGATAAGATGTACCAGGATCTAAAGGCAAATTTCTGGTGGATAGGCTTGAAGAAGTCCATAGCTACCTATGTAGCCAAATGTTTGACGTGTGCACAAGTTAAAGCTGAACATCAAAAGCCACCAGGTTTGCTACAACAGCCTGAACTTCCCACCTGGAAGTGGGAGATGGTGACAATGGATTTTATCACTAAGTTGCCAAAGACAAAGAAAAGAAACGATACTATTTGGGTGATAGTGGATAGACTGACTAAGTCAGCTCACTTCCTACCTATTAAGGAAACACATAGCTCAGATAAGTTAGCTCAACTGTACGTGGATGAGATTGTATCTCTCCATGGAGTGCCAGTGTCTATAATATCTGATAGGGATACAAGGTATACCTCGCATTTCTGGAAAAGTTTTCAGAAATCCTTAGGCACTCGATTGAACTTTAGCACAGCATATCATCCTCAAACGGATGGTCAAATTGAGCGAACAATTCAGACGCTAGAAGATATGTTAAGGGCTTGTGTTATTGACCTAGGTGGAAGCTGGGATGAACATCTTCCACTGATTGAATTTTCGTACAATAATAGCTATCACTCAAGTATCCAAGCTGCACCATTTGAAGCTTTGTATGGAAGAAAGTGCAGAACGCCCGTTTGCTGGGCAGAAGTTGGAGATGTCCAACTAACATAACCTGATATAGTCCTGGAGACGACAAACAAGATTGTTCAGATATGAGATCGTCTCAAAGCTGCCAGGGATATGCAGAAAAGCTACGCAGACTTAAGGCGTAAACCTCTAAAGTTCGAGGTTGGTGACAAAGTGTTGCTTAAAGTATCACCCTGGAAGGGAGTGATGCGATTTGGTAAGAAAGGTAAGTTAAGCCCAAGGTATATAGGACCATTTGAGATCATCGAATGTGTCGGATCCGTGGCCTATAAGTTAAACTTGCCTGAAGAGCTCAGTGGTATTCATAACGTATTCCACATCTGCAATCTGAAGAAATGTCTAGCTGATGAGTCACTGGTCATGTCACATAAGGATGTGCACATAGATGAGAGCTTAAAGTTTGTTGAAAAACCCTTGTTGATCGAGGATCGATAGGTCAAGAAGCTTCGAAGGAAGCAAGTGTCGATTGTAAAGGTTAAATGGGATGCCCGTAGAGGTCCCGAGTATACGTGGGAGGTAGAGTCCACAATGAAAGAAAAATACCCTCATTTATTTCAGTAAATCTCGAGGTCGAGATTTCTTTTAAGGGGGTGAGGATGTAACACCTCGTAAATTTAAGTCCAATAATGTATCGACACGTGTCATGAGCTTTAAACGTGTAAAAGATCACTTATGAAGGACTAAAGTTGACAAACAAAGAAAGTATGTGAATATAATGGTTCAAAGTGTCAACAATGGATAAATATACCTTACAATAACCCTACACGATGTTTATACTCTTAAACGGATGAATCATGGATCATACGAAGCTAATTGTGAGAGAAAGTGGGAAATTACAAACTACAGGGGTCTGTCCAGGCCTGTTAACCGACTTTGAATGCTTGTTTTGCATACCAGGGGCTGCCCCAATGGTATATCATGCATAGGGGGCACTTATCTTGATCTGGAAACATCAGTAGACTACCTTGGCATGATCCTATGTGATTTAAATTGCTATATAAGAACCCACTTGGTTGCAACACTTCACACTTCATTTGCAAACCTTCACAACTTCACTTCTGGAGCTCTCTGGTCAGCAACCAAGTTTTCTTAGGCTTCCTAGTCGAGCATATGACCCTTGTAAGTGTCCTTAACTTTCTTTAATTCAGTTTAGCTTAGTTAATTAGCTTAAAGTCAAACCGTCGTAATTAGAGTTTGACTTTGTGATAAATTATAATCTGTCCAGTAAAATTTCAAATTGAAAGTACCTATGAGTTGGTAATTATGTGGGCAATAAACCCTTAAAAGGGCACCCTCTGATTCCCACTCTAACTAGGTCAATTGTCGGGTCAAAGTTAATCTTAAAAAGTCAACAGAAAGCTTATTTTCAAACTAATGCATAATTAGCAATGTAGGAGCCATACAACCTGTTTTATCATTAATATAACTTGGTAATTAATGTAAGAACATGTCTAAACATGTTCAACCCGATAATTTTCAGTTTAGACTTGGTTCGGAATCGAAAGTCACAAAATTTGACTTTTGCTTTGACTTTCAGTTCTGACCCAATGTAGCATGTTTTAGAAATGCCTTAGAGCCTTATTAGGACCAGGTTACATGTTAGTATAACCCTCTGTGATTATACAACTTGGTTCATTAGTTATCCGATTCATATGCATGTTTCCGTTAAATGCTTAAATGTTGACTATTATGCCCATATGACCTTAAAATGTGATTTTGAAAATGTAAAAGAATAGAAACCTTAGTTACTGATTTATAGACTTGTCCCTAAAATTTGACATCAGTTTGAGGTCTAGATTAGGAGTTATGCTCATTAGCGTAATTAGAAAGCTTTTTATTAAATTAAACGACGTAACTAGCATATAGCCTATCTAAACCCAATTTTTGATAATAAACTTTTTACCAACTGATGTAATATAATATTTTGGGATTTTTGAAGATTTTTATTTATTTTTAGACTGAGCATAACATAGAGTTCTAAGCTTGATTCGGTCATTGTCGGTTTTGCCCTTTTCGGCTATAAAATGAGTTTTACAAATCTTTTGATACCAAACCTTTTTCTACTAATCTAATATGATAAACAAAATATTTTTAGCCTTCTGGAATGATAAAGATATCAGCTTTTCTTATAAAACCCGGAAATAGCTTAAAATCGTCTTTTTAAGCGTTTTTAACGCATAGTATGTATTAAAACTATTTTAAACATATAAGGTTTGATGCCTACTGATATTTTATGTAAATTATTATATTTTAACAGTAAGCAAAAGTTTTAAACTCAGATTTCCAAAATAGACCTTTTAGGCTTACGTGAAATTACCAAAATGCCCCTACGGTGCATAGTATAGTTATAAATGATAAATTTCACATATTTACAATACCCTACTGTTATGACTTATAAAAATAAGTATTTTTACTGATTAAATCAGACTTGTAATTCAGATTAATATTTAAACTCTTTTATAACATTTAAAATGACCAAAATACCCCTACGGGACGTAGTTTGTGTTTATATCCATTTCGGGCATAATAGAAAATATCTTACTGATGTCACAACATATTTAAGGCATATAAACTTAGGAAACCTGTATATGGCTCTTATGGTTACCCGTTACGACTCTTTCGCGTTCGGTTCGGTTTATGTAACTAGTTTGCATAAATTGACCGAAACGGGTCAAACCTTATCATTTTTGTCTCAAAATCCAGATTGTGTTAGGTTTACCCATATTACACAATTTTCCAAACTTGTCGGGTCTAAACCTCATTCTACTCCGGTCTTCGATTAATCGTGCGTTTGAACCGTATCTTCCTTTAAAACTAACCGGTCTAAGTTTAGGCTTAATTAAAGACCCGTTAGGAATCTAATAGGTTATTATAAACCTTTGTTCCAGACTAGGAGACCCAGTAAAAGCTACGTGCATTTGTTGTTTGTGATTATTACTTGCAAAGGTAAATAGTTTTAACTTATTTTCCCTTATACGGGCTTGGGGTACGGTATATAAAATACCGCTTGGTCGGGCATTGAATTTTTAATTGTATGAAGATTAATTTATTGAAATGTCCCGTTTAAATTGTTTTGTCTGCTTAAAGCCTTTGGGGGGTTAATGACCATGTCCCGGATATCCTTTGCATCATTTTAAAAAATGGCCACGACCTAAGCACGGGGTGTAGGCGTACACCCGACAGTGCATATATAAATAATAAGGTATAACCGCCGGTTTCGGGAATAACTCGCCGCGGGACTATATCATGTGGTGTGTCTATTAATCTTTAACCCGATGTCAATCTGGGCTACTGAACGTATAAGAAACATGTAATTCTTTTACAAGTTTATATATAAATAATTATCCCAAGTTATAAAATATTTTGTGCCTTGTGCATTCAAACCAATTTTCTAAACCTTTTCAAAATGAGTCAGCTAATTGTATTTACCAGTGTAAACTGACGTATTTTCCCAAAAAGGTTAAGTGCAGGTACTACCCGAAATAGGCTGGCCTCTCCTTAGCATCAATAAGAATCTCGCAAGCTTTGATGCATTTTAAGTCTGATGAACTATGTTTCCTTTTTATCTGATCCGTCTGTGGATCTGTTTCAACTATTTTGTGATACTTAATATTACAATTTATTCGGTTGAAATGAACCTATCTTTTGCTTCCGCTGTGCATTTAAAATTGTGTTGTTTGACTACGATGATATCAACTACGTCACGATACTCTCCACCGGGCCCACCGGTAATACGTGGAAATATCGGGGTGTGACAAGCTAGAATTTAGCCGACGCAAAAAACATCTTTAAAAGTACCATAGGTCCACAAAAAAATCCAATCATCAATACAAGTTTAACAAAACATTTAAAATTTAGTCTATTCGTTACACATGTATTGTTTTAATTGAATGTTTTTGTGTATCTGTCGTATTGGTTAATGCTTTTTTTTATGCTGGACCCGTCGTATTGGTCGTATTTGGTTATTACAAAGCAAATTGACCAATTAACAAAAAGAAGTATAAGACAGATGAGGAGATAAAGGAATGGAAGGAACGTCTCGGGGTTCTCAGCAACTTGTGACTCTACATCGATAAGGATGCTTGGCAGTGGTTGGATGATAGCCAGAATGGTTTCTCGGTGAAGTTGGTTAAAAAGGCTTTGATTGTGGATAGAGGCAATTGTCAACCCCCAAATTTTGTCTGGTGTAATTGGATTCCCATCAAATGTAATATCATGAATTGGAGAGGCAATTTGGACAGGCTCCCCACAAGAATTAATTTAAAAAGGAGGAACGTGGATATCCCCTCGGTCATGTGCCCATTTTGCGACGAATTCAAGGAAACGGTGGAGCATTTGTTCACCGCTTGCCCGATGGCTAATAAGGTGTGGTCGGCCTTCACCGATTGGTGCAACCTTCTGCCGCTTTATTTTTTTTTCAAGTTTAGAGACATTTTTGACATCCACAAGTTCACTAAGAGTGGTAAGAAGGCGGAGAAGTTCATATATGGGTTGGCTATGATAGTTTGTTGGTTCATTTGGAAATAAAGGAACTATGTGGTGTTTAGTCAGAAAATTGGTTGTCCGCAGAATATCATAGGGGAGTTAAAATCGAGAGGATATACTTGGGTTAAAAATAGAACGTCTTTTGATTTTATTAGATGGGCGGACTAGTGTAAATATCTATTGTACATGTTGTAATTTCTTTGCCATTTGCCCGTTTGGGTCGGGGGTTCTGTTGTTTGTTGGCCTTTTGTTCGTTTGGGTCGGATGTGCGTTTTTTTATGAAGTATATTTTTCAAAAAAAATATAATATTGATAACTCGTTTAGAAACGCAAATAAATGCAAACCCAATTCGTAGGCAATTTCCAAGCACACCGTGCACACGGGTCAACATAGTTGAAAATAAAAGTCAAATGTTCATTTATGATCTGCAAACCCTTCAAAACTTCAAACTCGATTTTAGGTACTCAATTTTCAAACTGCAATACTTTTCTCATATGAATGTATACATATAGTAATTTATAAACGTTTTTAAATACAAATGTTACCCCTTACTAATTACTATACATTATACCAATAAATCTAAAATTCCACTCTTATAAATAAATGGCCTAGAAATTAGATTTAGTCCTTACTACCCGAATACGGGTATGAGACTATGATCCTAAGGGTTTTGTTTGGTTGACGAGTTATGACTATGTTTGACCGGGCATCGTAATGTTTAACAAAACATGATCATGTTTGACCAAGCATTCCTATGTTCACTAGTTATGTTTAAATTTGATCAATAGTGATGATGTTTGATCAATTATAACCTTGTGTTAACCATATATGATCAACTTTAACCTTGTGTTGACAAAGTGCTTTGACCATGTATGAATATTGTGACCAAGTATCAATACGGTTAACAAAGTTATGGCTATTTTTGATGAATTATGGTATATGTTGACCAAATATGATTATGTTTGACCATAACCTCTCGATAACTGGTCTAATTTTCCTATGAAACTTACTCTTCGCAATTGCGTAGCAAAAGTAGTAATAATTATCGTATACTTCATGTTATTTTTAGCTTTCTAATAAAACTTACACATCACGAATTCACAATTCATAGCCAAAGTAGCAATGATTAACGTATACTTCATGTTATTTTTTAGTTTTTAGTTTTTTTAGTTTTCCGATGAAACTTACTCATCGCAAATGCAAATTCGTAGAATCAGAGTGTAGCTAATTTTGCAACAAACTAATTTTCTCTCTCCTATTTGAATAGTGTTTCAACAATCTAAAACCGATATCAACATTAGTGATTATGCAACAATCCTTATAGTTTTTCTTAAATCGTGTTTCAACAATCTAAAAGTGATATCAAGATTAGTGCTTATGAACAATCCTTACATTGTTTTATAACGGCAAACCCTCAACATCATGGAAAATAAAATACCGTGTATACACCTTGATACCACCAGGCTCTGTGTCACATATAGGCACACATTTGCTAGGCATACATTTGCTAAGACTAAACCAAATTATCTATCTCATTTTGTTACAAGTTCTAAAACTAACTTAATCAAAGATTAAAGCATGATTCCTTATATATGACAACTCTTTTCATACACCCTCATACCATCAACTAATAAAAAACCTAAGATTAAAGTCTTGTTAGTATATATCATCAATCACTCAAAACAAGCCAAGCAAGAACTAAAACATAAACCTCAATATAAACATGAAAATTGTATAAGTATACATAAATGAATCTCTAAAAAGAATATAACACTCAAAATAAATAACAATATCCTAGCCATACAACATCTTAGAAAACCATCTATGCATGTCCATTAGCTCCTGCATGAGTCACTTTGTCTTCTTTCTTCCTCTTTAAAACAATAAACCATGTCAAAGCTTCCAAAATAACTGTAATAACTCCCAAAGCGATAAGTATCCCGGTGTAAGCATTCTTCCACTTCTTCTCAGGGTCCAAGATATCGAGTCCCTCGTACACATTAATGATGCTCAAGATGATAATCGAGTATCCAAGAGAATGATGGTAGATGTTCCAATAGAATCTGTATTTGTTGTCTGGCTTAGGCCTCAAAAGCAAAGCAAAAACCTACAAAAAACAATCAACTTAACTGTCAAGATCCATTGTTTGAGTAATTGTTAGCTAAAGTTACAAACTTTATGTCAGTTGTAAGCAAACTAAACAAAGGTAAACATTGGGTGTACCTGAAGTGTTGCAAAAGAAAACAGGATGATCCCAATATTCCTATGAGACTGGTGTGTGATACCAGGAGAATCACTACCGAGCTTGAGCCCGGTAGCCCATCCGGCTACACCGACGATATAAGCCGACGTTTGTGTAGCGGCATGGATGTAAAACCAAGCCGGATTAGCGACGCTAAAAACCTTCAAATATCTTGCAGCCATAGCCCCCATGGGCATCAACACTCCCCAACTAACCGCATTCAGTACTCCATGAGTCTGCCAAACAATCACCCACAATATTCAATATCCAAAACCACATAATCAGGATTAATAAATATTAATAAAGATTCATAAAGATTGATAAAGATCCAAACTTTTTAACATAAATCAAGTGGGATCATTTTAATTTTCAAGATATCTCAATTTTCCAAACTGGGTATACAAAATCACCAATCAAGATCATATCTTTATCAAACAATAAACACATATAACCAATTTTAAACCAACAAATATAATTAAAAAAAAAAAAAAACTTACATTTCTCCTGCGTTGGCGGGACCCACCAATATTCCCACCAGCACCAGTCACACCACTAGTAAAATCAACCGACCCAAGAGAATTCCGGTTATCAGCACCCAACGCATGAATACTCGGAGCTCCATTAATAACCGGGCCCACCTGCCAAACCTGATTAAATCTGGTCCCTCCACTTGGCAACACCAACGTCGCATAAATCACCACATCACCGCCAACCCTCTCAGCAGTGATACTGGACACATCAAAGCTCAACCGACTCGGTTGCAGACCGGTCTGGTAACCGGTTACCGATGAAGTATAGGCTTGAACCGACCCGTTTGAACCGGTTACAGCAACAAGAGCCTGGGCACCAACCATACCCTGACCGTTGATGTTGAGGGCCCACGCAACCCATTGAGATGTGTCGGATCCGGCGTGGCGGAAAGCGAGATCGACGGTGGAGTTGGTGGAGTGGTAGTTCCAGTGGAGATGTGAGTTGAGAACGGGTAAAGAGACACATGTGGTGTAGATTGTATTTCTTGAAAAGACGTAGTTGTCGCAGTTTTGTTGAGCATATGATGAGGCTAGATTTGATATCAATATGCAAAATAACACACCAAAGATTTTACCCATTTCAGAAATCTTTATGGGTTTTGAAAATTAGTTGATTTAAGTTTGAACTCCTCTAATGCCAAAATCAGGATTTTCAAAGAAAATAAAGTTCGGTTTTTTGTAAGTGCGGGGGGGGGGGGGGGGGGGGGGTTCTTGATGAGATGAGATGAGATGGTTTTGAAAAGTGTGAATGATATAAATAGTAAAGTTTGGTTGACCAAGTAGAACAGAACACGAGTAGAAGAGAGGATATGGAAGGAGGCAAGAAGAAGGTTGTGTGAATCGGAATGGGGGGTTGATGAATTAGTAGATGTATTAATTGATAATAAATAATTCAACAATAAAATCAGGAATATAATAAAGTTAATTGTGACTTTATGAGTAGAAAAAGACAAGCAGAAGTTTTGGACTTTTGGAAGAATTAGAGTTGATATAACTTGATACAGAAAAAAGCAGGTAGGCAACGGTGGTGGTGGAGTGGGAAGGGAGAGATTTGGTGTTCTAAGGTACTCAAGTTCGATTCCTAACATTCCTATTATTTTCTGTGACATCTGATGATGATGAGAGACTAGACGAAAAGATGAAGATCGCTAGTTCGATTCTTGAACTAAGCTGGTTTTACCTCAACGCAGCACTATCAGCAAAGAAAAAAGCAGACAGCCAGAGAAGCTTCCATCATTCTGAGCGAGTCATTGACCCCATAGCCCATATGGCCAATTCCAAAACCAAATTTATTTACATTTTTGGTACTTGAGTTGAAAGACAACTAATTTGGTCCTTCAAAGTTCAACCATTTAACATTTAACTTATTATGATAGAAATTTAAATTTTTCATGTGGTTTGGGCCATTTAGCCAGTTTAGTCTAAAGGTTTCATTTTTCGCTTGTGAGTCCAAAAGAATTTCACCTTTGCCATTTAGTCCGCTGGGTTAACTTCATCTATTTTTTCTATTAACGCAGACAAAAAAATGAAACTTTTGGACTAAACTGACAAAATGACCCAAACCACATGGACTAAAATAACATTTGACTTTTTAAGTAAAAAGGAAATTATGATAAAAACATCTAAAAACCAGGTGTATATGATACGGGGTCGTTTGTGAACCACTAGAATGCGAAAGAAGGGTGAAAAAACGATTCATAACTTAAAAAAATAATTTTTCTAAAACGTTTTAATAGTTCATTTTTATTTTATATCATTGGTTTTATTACTTATTTAGAATCTAGAGTGTAGGTTATTTTAACCAAAATTAATATTTCGATTATGGTATTTTATTTCAGTTATGCCTCTAGTTAATATTTCGTTTATTTGACCAAATTTAATGTGTAGGATAGTAAACTAGCCTACAACTTATTTGTAATATTTAGGATAACCTTGATATATGATACTAACATTTCTCTTATTTGGGTTGTAAATTGAGAGAACGAATTTCTTGAATTGAATTCTCCCCAAATGATACAAGCCCTAATTATATACAAACAAAACTAACTAACCAAATGTTTTCTAACTACCTAACTAACAATTAACAGAATAAATAAAGGGTAAAATAGTAATTTGACTTTATTAAGTCAACATCACCCCTCAAGTTGGTGGTATAACAACACCCAACTTGGACAAAATTTCTCGATGATGTGGAACAACTAAGCTCTTCGTAAAGATGTCAGCAAGTTGGTCGGTTGTACGAGTATGCGTCAAAGAAATAAGCCCGTCTTGAAGTTTCTCACGAACAAAATGGCAGTCAAGCTCTACGTGCTTTGTTCGTTCGTGGAACACGGGATTCTTAGCGATGTAGATCGCAACTTGATTATCACATTTTAAGGGAATAGGGGTGACATTATTAAGTCAACATGGGTTTTATCTAAACATTTGTTAGAACGTATCTAGCCCTTTTATCATTTCGTTATAACGATGTAATACGCAACCTTATTGTCTTGTATCTACTTTCACTTGGTATCAAACCCAAGCCACTGTCACAACACTACCGAGCACAATTCCCAACCAACACTCTCCAAGCAACACTCGGTTCCCAGTTGACACACACTGCTGGCGACACTCTCTAAGAGCAAGTTCATACTGCAACCGGCGACCCTTGCCAGGTGACAATCTAGCCTAATAATTTCAGGCGACACTCTAAATTAACTGGTGACACTTAAGGTTTTCTTGAACAATGACAACAATTATCACTTTTACCTCATCTGAACGAGTATCTCACAACTCCCACAAATTTGTTTTCACTCTCCCCCTGACAAACTATGGCTGCTTAAAAACCATGATTGAACCATTTCTGATCACAAACAATTTATTTGGCTATATTGATGGTTCTATACCTTGCCTGAATCCCACTGTTACCACAACATCTGAATCATCATCTGTTGTCACATCTAATCCCTGCTATCAAGTTTGGATTGTAAATGATAGTCATGTTCGCATGATCATCATATCCACGGTCTGTGAAGCATCCGTTTATATTAATGCTTAATGAGTTATTGGATTTTATAATCTTAAGTTTCACCTGTTGTCGATAATAATCTCAACTTGTAAGAATTTGGCCTCCATTGATCCTTTTCCAATATAGGTGCACTTAAATCATTTAAGGACTTGAATTTGTTAAGGAGACCGAATTCTTATATGTTAGAAAATGATCAATGAAGGGTCAAATTCTTAATAGTTTGGATAGTTGGAGGAAATTTTTAAAGTTGAGATTATTATGTGCTAAAAGGTGAAACTTAGGATTATTAAAATCCAATAATTCATGCTTAATTGACTTCATCCTTCTATTGATTTATGACGTAATAACTTGGAAAAATGTTGAACTTTAAGCTTTCATTAAACTTGTAATTTTGATATGTTTTTTTAGCCTTTCTTCATTTTGTAATCATTTAATTATGATTATATTCAAAAAACTTCTCTTTTTTGTTTGATTTTTAATTCTCCACATTTAATAGTTTTTAACTTTTTTTTAGTTGTGTTGTTTCTCATCTACGGGGCCAACATTATGGATTCCTTAGTGTTTGGTAAACAGAAAATCACGGGTCTTTGTATGTGTTGTCTTCCTTTCGCTAAAAGATTGTCACTTCTTGCAAACTATTCTCTTTCTTTGTAAAAGGTTATTCCTTCTGTTGAAAAGCTTTTCTTTTTGTGTTCACAAGTATTCTTTCATTTATTACTTTATTTCATTTTGTCCTACAAATACCAAAAAATATAAAAATTAGTTTCACTTTTATAAAATATAATTACAAAATATATAATAACGAGACTCTCGTTCTTCGTAGAAAATATCATACTACAATACCGATTGCAATAACTAAATAAAAAGAATATAAAATATAATTTTATATACCAATCTTGATTCAAGCCGCATCTCTGGTGGGTCTTTCACGCGCATTTGATAGCATCCTAGACTCGAGTATTCATCATCTTGAGTCTTGAAAAATACTCCTTGACTGCAACAAAGAGCACACTAAAACGTTGACGATTTTGGTTGAGACACGTGTTCAACACGCTTCCCTTAAAACAGATTTTGGGCATCTACTAAAGACGACGCGACTGTTTCCCAAGGTACAACAGCCGAAGCAGTATGTACTGCCGAAGATGGCTCACGCGCCCTCTCCAAAAATCTAGCATGGAAAACTAACCTCTCCATTCTTCTTTCCCTATTATGAAATTCACATGCAAATTTCTCATTCGTAATCATTAACATGAGGTAAAAGCCCCCTAGGTACTGAATCCTAATGTCGTCAAAACCTTCCACCAACAGGAGGGTTTTGAGCGAAGTCAAAGACTTGAAGTCGCTGGTCCTGGCAATTAATGACCGACCATACAGCCCCATCATAGCATTGAAAGACGGGTCAATAAGAAACACCTTTTCCTTAGCCTTCTGACCCACTAGTTCAGCTACCACATCGCTATAAGAAACACCCGTTCTCACCGGTCTATCCTGAACGACATGAGGGCGTCTTCCCTGCACCGGAACCTCAACCTGAACACCCTTCTCCTGTGCCATCAATTCTATCTCAGCAGCGAATTTGGCAAGATTAACTTTCATCTTGTTATTCCCAACCCTAACATTCTTCAGATTGTTTTCCAGTTCCTTCCAATTCTCCTCCCCTTTGAATCTAACAAAACCAAACTTGAGCCCCTCATTGTTTCTTTTCCGCGCTATATAGACACCGACAATAACCCTAAACTTTTCTAGCGAAGTAGCTAAATCCCAAGGTCTGCAACCCTCTGGGATGTTAGCCACAAAGAATTTGACCACCGGCACTCCTCTACCTGCTCCATCTCCATTCCCGACATTCTTCTTTTCGTCTTCTCCTTCCGATGAACTTTTCAAATTCACCTCCTCTCTCTCCCTCCATTATAATTACGAGTTATATATTAAATCATTCTCCAACATAAAGGTTCCCATTTCACTATAAAGGTTTATTTGGTGTGTTCTTTTATACAAACCATCTTTTACATGGTTCTCCAACATAAAGGTTCCCATTTCACAATAAATGTTTATTTGGTGTGTTCTTTTATAAAAACCAAAATTTAAGATGCCTAATTATCATATTATGATCTCCCACCAATCAGGGGCGTAGTAGGGGTCGGGGGCGCCTGACCTCTCGAAATTTTCGCTCAGTAGTGTACGGTATGTAGTTTTCGTATATAACTTTTTAGGTATATACGTTTTCGACCCATTGGTTTTATAATTTTATTAACTATATACGTTTTCGACCCTAAGGTAAGACCACCAGTAGTGGGGCAGTATTTTTAAAAAAAATTGAAAAAAAAAAAACGCCCCAAAACGCCCCCCCCCCCCCCCCCCCCCCCCACTACACTAGGCGTTATAAGGCGTTGTTTTTGGAAAAATTGCATGCAAGCGTTTTAAATATAAAGCTGAAGTGATTAAATGGATTTTGCATGTGGCCAATGGGGAGTGGTCCAAGGTTTGACTAGCCAATGAGCAATTGTTTGTTTGTTTTTTTTTTTTGTTTAATGATTGGAAGGGGCATTATTAGGCATTATTCCCACTACACCACTTTTGTAATAACGCCCCATGCTGACCGGGATGACACGTGTCGGATAATGCCCCATGGTGGGGTCATTATTTTTCTTAACCACTACGGGTGGTCTAAGAAATCTCAAGCTTCACAACTCCGCTGCCACCAATTACACAAAAAACAATGTATCTTTGATCACATGAACATATCAAAACTAAAAGGAGTTGAACCTATATGAGTCATGTTATCGTCATGTGAGTATCAAGCCAACGAAATCACCGCATCACATATCACGTCATCATATTTCCCTTAATAAATATTGCCTTTAAAAAAAGTTTTGTATTGTTTGATAATTCAACATTTTCAGAACTTTTCATGTACCATAAAATAATATTATTTGTTCAAAAGACGTACATAAAAACACATATACTAAATAGATCTTGTTAATCAATATAAAATTATACATATAAATACTCGAATGGAGTAAAGTGTCAAAACTCATTACATGGGTACTAGAAATGAGCTTTTGGTTATTATTTTTTTTGAACAACAATTTTTTTTTAAATTTTTGCCGTCTATTGAACTTGGACTCAAGAACTCTCTCTTTTAAAATCAGGTGTTCAAGGGTCTTATCTTTGTCAATAGACCACCACCCCATTAAAGAGTTTTTGCTTACTAATCCAAATAAATTGTAGGTAAACTCTCATATCACGTGTCATTAAAGTCTAATTATATCATTTTAATAACCAAATAATATGTATTCGTTTTATTTAACTTCTTTGAATCTAGCTTTTTTATTTTTTATTTATATTTTTCATCAATTTTTACAAAAATAAGCATATAAAAGTTAAAAAAAAAACATTTCTCTTGTGTTACAAGCAAAAAGGTTCTAGAAGGTCAAAGTAAACGTTGATCCATGCTCGGAGTAGATTCTCAGAACCATGACCCGACCCATCATTACATCTTTAGACTTGATCCAAAGTCCATATTCCACACCAAGAAACCAACAAATATTGACCCACATGCTACTCCTTAGTTTGGTTTAGAGGTTTTTTTTTTAATAAATGCGTATATGTCACATATTTTTGTTTAACAACATATGTTATTTTTACGATTCTTTATACTAAAATTCTAAATTATGTTCTTACCTATATTTGAACCTAGACATCCTCTCTAAAAAAGTATGTAATCTCTATCAAATGGGTTAATCTCACATTAACAAGTATATAAGTCCGCATATATACTTACGCATTATAAGAAATGATTCTAATTAATGTCACAAAACACTCTCTTCTTTAACTTATTAATTATTAAAAAATAATAGGGTAAATTACTTTTTGCGTTCCTGTGTTTTATGGGTTTTAACTAGTTGAGTCCAAAAGCAAAAAGTTTAATGACCTGAGTCCTCATAAGCATTTTCTTTAACCATTTGAGTCCAAATTTCTAACACTGTTAGAATTTTTTGGTTAACTATTGTTAAATTACCAAAATACCCTTATAATTAAAAAATAAAAAAATATTTATCTGTCCCTCTTTTTTAACCTAATTAAATCCCCATTTCAATTACCTTTTCAATCCCCATTTCACACTTCCTTCGTCCTCAATCCTTGAGTCCCCTAGTTTTCGCTTCTTCTTTAGGTGAAATTTGGCCCTACGTGTTTGGGATTCCTTCTTTTTCTCCTTTTAACTTCTCATTTTCAACTTTTTGAAGAAGTCACAAATTCTAACTTCTCCTTTTTAACTTTTCATCACACAAAAACTCCTTTAATAAGTTTACCCAAACACTAAAAAGCCAACTTATAACTTATTATAAGTCAATAAGTTAAAAGTTGTTCCAAAATAAGCTAACCCAAACACCCACGAAGGGGACTCACGCTCAAAGGTAATCTAATTTCTTTTTATCTGTTATCACCACCTGGAATCTATGTTTGTTTGGTTTCTGAATCTGCTGTTATGACCTTGGAGTTGGAATCTGTGTTTGTTTGCTCATTTAATCTAATTGTTTTGAGTCCTTAATACACAGGAGCTGGAATCTATCATTTGTTTGTTCATTCATTCAATCTGATTGTTTTGAGCGAGTATGTTACAACAACCTTAAATATACAGGAGCTGGAATCTGTGTTCGCTTCGATGATGCGTGTGGTTTTGTTCATTTGTTGTTTCATTCAATCTAATTTCTTTGAATCTGTTATGTCCTTAAATATATAGAAGCTGTGGTTGTTTCGATGCGTGTTTATTCAATCTAATTGTTATGACCTTAGATATACAGTACCTGGAATTTGTGGTTATTTTGATGCGCGTTTGTTAGTGATACGGATTTGTTTGTTGTATTGGATTGTTTTGAATCTGTTGTGGTGTTAATGGTGGTGGTAGGGGTGGAGAGAAAGAGAGGAGGGTTGCATTAAAGACTTGTTCCTTATACTCTTGTGTATATAAGACTTGTACTTTGTGTAAATGACCAAATTACCTTTGTAGTTAACAAACTTGGTGGATGGAGTTAGAAATTTGGACTCAAATGGTTAAAGAAAATGCTTATGGGACTCAGGTCGTTAAACCTTTTGCTTTTGGACTCAAGTAGTTAAAACCTATAAAACACAGGGACTCAAAAAGTAACTTACCCAAAATAATAATTAATAACTAGTAATATTATTAATATCTAGGGTAAATTACTTTTTGAGTCCCTGTGTTTTGTTGGTTTTAACTAGTTGAGTCCAAAAGCAAAAAGTTTAACGACCTGAGTCCCTATAAGCTTTTTCTTTAACCATTTGAGTCCAATTTTCTAACTCTATTTGAATTTTCTGTTAACTTTTCATTAAAAGGCTAAAATGCCCCTGCATATTATTATTTTAATTATTATTATTATTACTACCAAACTCTCACACACACTCACACAACACAGTGTTTACTCTCTCTCTTCCCTCCATAACCCAAACTTCATCAAACCCTTGCGTTCTCTTCTTCTCCACAATCTCCACCAAATCCACAAATGCAATCTACACCCTAAATTCAAAACAATGATGAGACTATTCACACACAGAAACTCAACACTCATCACCAACAGATTCATCTCACCATTTCACTCAAGAAAATCTTCATCAAACACCCCACGAAATCACAACAATTCTCAGAAACCGCAACTGGCCCCACCTCCTCAATTCATCCCCAAATCTTCTCAAAAACCTCAATCCAGATGTCATACAATCTGTTCTTCATCACAACCAACGAATGGGTATTCATCAAAACCTAAAATCCCCCTTCTCTCTCAACCACACCACCATCACCACCACCATCCTAACGCCACCACCATCCTAACGCCACCACCATCACCACCACCATCCTAACGCCGCCACCACCACCATGACGTCGTCGTGGCCGTGTCTGCCGCCGCCGCGTGCGATCATTTCGGCGAAACCTACGGCGAAAATGAAACAACTCGCTGGGGAAAAGATGAGGTTCAGCTCTCGTTATCGCTTCTCTCGATTCGTTATTATGAGAAGATGAATTTGTTGTTTGGAATTTGGATTTGATTTTCTGAATTTGTTGTTTGTTTGTTTGTTTGAAATTTTTTCTAGTATGAAGTGTAGATCTGGATGGTGGTGGTGGGTGTTTGGAGGCGGCGGTAGTGCGATGGTGGTGGCAGTGGTGGGGATGACGGTGGGGCAGTGGTGGAGGCGGTTAGTCAGGCGGTGGCCGGTGGTGTGTAACAGAGAAAGTGTGTGTAATAGAGAGAGAAAGTGTGTGTAGTGTGTGTGCTGGTGTGTGTTTTATACTTTTATTATATATATGTAATATATACATATTATATTAAAAGTTTATGCATTAAAGACTTGTTCCTTGTATTCATGTGCATATAAGACTTGTACTTTGTGTGTAAGTGACCAAATTACCCTCATAGTTAACAGACTTGGTGGATGGTGTTAGAAAATTGGACTCAAATGGTTAAAGAAAAAGCTTATAGGGACTCAGGTCGTTAAACTTTTTGCTTTTGGACTCAACTAGTTAAAACCAACAAAACACAGGGACTCAAAAAGTAATTTACCCTAATATCTAATATCAAATATTATTACTAATATAAGATGTATTGCTTACGGGTTAACAGATGTATACCTTTTGAATTTAATTAAATTTTATATAATAAGTAAACTATATTTTAATATATAAATTTGTAATTTAAAATTAATAAAATAAGAGTAAATTACAAAAATCGTCATTTATGTATGTCACTTATTGCAAAGTGTGTCCTTTGTCTTCAAAAATTACAAAAACCGTACTCGATGTTTGCAAAACTTTGCAAGTTATGTCCTTTAGCCATAACTCAGTTAGTTTTTATTGTTAAATCTGACCAGGTGAATCCCACATGAGGGTATTTTAGACATTTTACCCTAAATAAATAATTATGTTTAAAAAATATATATTATATATCTACATATACATACATACACAGACAACACAATTAGCCACCACCACCACCACTCCATTTACTCCCACCACCATTCCCACCCCAACCATCGTCCACCGCCAATCTTAGACACCACTATCGAAACCACCACCATCTCGCCTGCAATCTCTGGCAACCTCCGGCCATCACCACCCACAACCGTTTGCCGGAAATAAACTCAACCAACGACAAAACATCAGATTCACCACCACAGAGCCTGCAATCTCCGACAACCTCTGGCCATCACCTCCCATAACCATCCGCCGGACATAAACCCAAGCAGCAACAACACAAACACCCATAAATATTACAGATCCCCAATTTAAGATTCCCAATTTCTTGCGGTGGTGATAGTGGTCCAATTTTACAAAGTTCATCGGCCTTATCAGCAAATACATTATGAATCTCTTAAAATATTAATTTTTTGGTTTCAAAAGCTTTTTTTTTTTTTTGCAGAAGAAGAATATACTCAAACCCACCTTTCTAAGTTCATCGGTCTTTTCTACTAAGTCTTCTGTTCTGGTTCACTTGGTGGTGATGGCGGAGATGTTTAAAGGAGGTACTGGGGGTAGGTGCCGGTGGTAGGTGGGTGGTAGTGGTGGGGAAAGGTGCTGGTGGCAGTGGGGTAGGTGGTGTTGGAGGAGTTAAAGGGGAGGTGACGGTGGTTGTGGTGGTGAATATGCCACCGATTGGATTGGAATCTGACGGTCGTTGCTTGCTTTTATAGATCTGATGCTTGATTCCATCGCTTCAATGTTCTTCTGGTTTTGTTCAGAGTTACGGTTTCTAGGGTTTTGTTCTGAGTTGAATAGAGAGAGGTGTGAAGTTAGAGTGAGTGGGGGAGGTGGTGGTGGCGGCGGCAGGTGGGTGGTGGTCTGGTGGTTGTGGTGGTGGGTAGTTGAGAAAGAGTGTACAGATAAATATAATATATGTGCGTGTTTGTATATATATATAACTCTATATAAAAAATTCTTTTATTTATTATTTTTTATAATTGTTTATTTTAGTATTTAGAGCAAAATGACCAAAATACCCATATATGGGGTCCACTAGGTCAGATTTAACCCTAAAAAATAATTGAGTTATGGCTAAATGACATAACTTGCAAGGTTTTGCAAACATCAAGTACGGTTTTTGTAATTTTTGAAGACAAAGGACACACTTTGCAATAAGTGACATACATAAAGGACGATTTTTGTAATTTACTCATAAAATAATTAAGTTATTTTCTATTATTATAGAAGATACTTATATAACTCTTTGACCCCTGAAATAAATTCGTGGGAAGAGTTTGATTTGATTTATTTATTACCAATATAATTATATATAGTTTAAAGTAATAACTACTGGAATACCCCACATGATGGAGCGGAAATTCACTTTCGATCGGTATCAACCGAAAGAAAAAAATAAAAGAAATAAAGTTATTAAGGTTCAAAGTATAAAAATGTTGCGATCATTTGGAAAAATGAAACTTTACTATTCCTTACAAAAACAAAATCTTATAAAAGTGAAAATCATTAATGAAATATGTGTTCAAACTAATATTTTAGATTTAATATACTTGCAGATTCTTCATGTGTAGCTTTCTAATTATCCTTGATATATTGGCCTCATAAATTGTGTAAATTGTTATGAATTAATATCTATTTATTGTGTGACTATCCACTTGTTTATCATTATACTATGACTCTCCATGTACTTAACTCTCATCTCTTCATGTACTTAACTCCCATCTTGTAAGCCTATAAATAGAGGCATATGTGATCCATATTTTACATTAATAAGAATGAGTTATTCGATTCTTCTTTCTCTCTATATGATCTTCTATAATTCTTGTTTACATACATCATATATTAGTTGCTATTAGGCCGTTGTTTTGCAACACGTTATCAGCACGGGTTGCTTTTGATGATGGATCACATTATCATAAGGTATGCCATTAACTTGTTATTGTTATCATCTTAAACCTCTCAAAGAATCCATATTATAATTTATACACTTTTGGATAGATTGAGATTTATATAACTAATATTGTTGTGTTTCCGAACTTGAGTAAATGAGCTTAAAGAAATGCTACAAAATTTTAGAATGTAGGAACTACTTCATATGATTCGACCGACCAATTGATTTGTCACGTTTGGTTTTTCGCTGGTTTACTTCAATGGGTCGGTGCCAATCTTATGTTTGTTTTTGTTGTTGAGATATCATAATCAAATAATCCGTTAAAAAGTGTTTAATTTAATCTCATATTATAATTCACAATTTTTGGGTTAAATCAAGATTTGTAATTATTATTTGAACATAATTATATGTTATTCATTCTTTCAAAAAAAAAATAATGATAACAATAATAATAGTAAATAACAAATAATAAATAAAGTTATAATATTTGTGTATAATCTATAAAACCTAAAAACATGGGTACATCTTTGTTTCTAGCGTTAGATTAAGGTTAAATGTATATCTATACCACTTTGCATTGTCTTTATTATTGTGTTATTTTGATGAGCTTGATATGATGTGGGTTTCTTTACAACCATGAATATTTATTGTTTGATCGGTTTAAAACCCACTCGAAATTCTTTTAAGTTTTCTCATTGGGAAAATAAAAAGTTTCAATTAGTATTATTAAATTAGAAGATGAAAAATTACCATTGGTATTATTATGTTGGATTTATCATAACATATAAATGAATATTCATTATCTTAGTTTTTTTTTAATTGTAGTATTAATATGAAAAGTTTCGATGAAAGGTTTCAATTATTTAATTTTATTATATTATTTAATGAATCTTGTTTTATGTCAATATAATCAAGTTCATTTGTGTATGAGATATAATTCAATATTTTTGTTCTCAAGATATACTTTATCTTACTTAAGCTTAATTACTTTATACTTTTAATTATGGGATAAGAACTCGCTATCGATATACTTTATCTTACTTAAGCTTAATTACTTTATACTTTTAATTGTGGGATAAGAACTCGCTATGAAGCTAAGCATGTATTTATTTATTGTATACAAAATTAAATCGGTATATTATTTTAAAGGTCTTTGATATTAGATAAACATGGAGTTGTATTCTCATACATATATTAGTTTCTATCATATGTTTAGATAAAATATGCAACTTTACAAAATTATTTTTAATCTATTTGTCTTATTTGTACATCAATAGCACATGCCTTAAATGATAAGAATAATCAAACCATATAAACATATTCTAAGTCGATATTAGCTTTTATTTTACGTAAAGTGAATTTTTTTAAATTGTTGATTCATGAACCAAAATTATTTTGTAACATGTGTTAACTAAATTGCATAATATTTCAATATCAACTAAGAAGTTGATAATTGTGCATGATACTATCACATATTATTTGGTGTAAGTAATAGGTTTCTTTATTTCGTATTGAATATATTTTATAGATGTTTCTATTTTTTTAATGTGAGAGCAACAAATATTATTATAAGATATGCATGTGATTGGTAATGCCATGATAGGTTAATACATAATTTATATATTTTGCTTGAATGTGATGTCATGTTATTATTTCATAAGGTTTTATTATAACCATGTTTTATTTGATAACATGTTATAATGTTATGTATTACTTGATTTAACTTTGTAGTATATGTCATCTATATGCTATATATTGTTTGTATGTAGATATTTTTTGGATAAATAAGCAAATGAAAAACCAAAATTTTTTATTTATCATTACTCTTATAAAATATTATAAATATGTTCACGTATGATATTCAAGGTGTGTAATACTCTCTGAAAGGTCGTCATATGTTGACCAATAAATCTTATACGAGTCGGTCATGTAAGTTTTTCTCAAATTATATATTAATGAGAAAAGAAGATTGTTTTTAAGGAAAAACAAGATAAAGGTTTCCATTGGTCACATTTGAGATATACTCTTGAAGTAGCAATATCAAATGAAAAGTTTGAAATGATTTCATATAATGAAAAGCTATGAAACATTTTTTGGCTTTCCTTCGTTCTTCGAAGTGAATGTGACTACATATTGACTATTGTGATCATGGATATAACTGAAAAAATGGTACAATGATCATATTAATAATGAAATCAATTATAAAAACGTGTAATGATGGTCATGCTAATAACGAGATAGACCACTAAAAGAGGCGAATAAAGAGAGTGATCATATGAGAATAAAGTGTTGAAAGTTTGAGTTGCTAATATGATGTTGTCTCGTATTTTATGTTTAGTATACAAACAATGTGCACATAAAACATAGTGCAAGTAATACATATATGATCATATGTTCATAAAGTAGCAATATTATTAAAGAATATTAAGATTATTACCAGAATAAAAGTTGTATGGAGCCATCCATTCCCTAAAGTGAATGTAATGATATAACGATCAGTGAAAGTTCACAATCATGTAATAACTAAGGAAATTGTAATGATGCCACCATGAATGTTGTATGATTATTCCTTGAATAAAATGTGATGATATAATAATTAGTGCAAAGATCGTGATCATAGTAATTAAGGAATGATGCTCATGTAATGAGATCAACCATGTTTATATTGCGATGACTATAAAACGATCGTTATAAAGCTCATGATCATGGTAAATGAGGAAACTGTAATGATCCTCAACCATGTTTATATTGAAATCGACCACAAGAAGTGGCAATATAAGGGAGTGGTTATACGAGAATAAAATATGGAAAACATGCTATAATATGAATGATTGAAATAATAATTGTTATTCTCTTGTATTTTCTGTTTATGTATTGAACAAACACGAGTGCAACTAAAAGCATATATGATCACAAACCCGAAGTTTATGGTTCATAATCATTTAATGATTGGCATGACCGGTTAGACCATACCGAGTCTAGATGATGTGAAAAATATCAAAGAGCTAGAAGATTCTTCATGGTACTTACACATGCAATATTTTCTCTCAAGGGAAGTTAATGATATACCAACTTAAGTATAGTTTAGATCCCTAAATATTTTGGAAATAATAAGGGAATATGTGTATCCCGGCATGATACCATTTAGCTTTTTTTTTTTAAATCGATGCATCGTCTAAATGGTTATCAAATCAACAACCTGAAGCTTGTGTGATTGTGGCTTAGCTAATGTGATAGCAAACATATTAATCCAAATTAGTATATTTATTTGATAATAATGAATTTTATTCCCAAGTTATTAACGATCATTGGAATAAGTGTTATTGTGATCACTAAACGTCTACTATTGGTTACAAAGCCAATAATCATGAAAGGAGCAAAAGTTCATTTAGGTACATGTAATTTTATATATAGTACCATCAATTCACATCAAGCCAATATTTATAGTTCTCACCATACAGTTGGTTTTTGGTCAAGAACCAAAGATGTCTCATCAAAGATTTTAGTTGTGCGACATATATTGAAACTCATCCACCACACCGCACAAAGATGGGACTTCAAAAAAGTTTGAGAATATGTTGGGTATAAATAAACGTCTACGATTAAATACTTAAAGCCATTAGTGAGAAATTCGTTTATGGCTCATTGGTTTTCACTTTAATGAATGAATGTTTCCAACATTAGGGGGGATAACAAGCAGTTGGAAAGTGAAAAGTGAAATGAATTATCATGTCATCTTGATCCTCAGACTATAAACTATGAACTAGAAGTTTAAAGTATAATTCATTTACCAATATTAAAGAACAAATTACCAGACAAGTTCACTAACTTAAATAGAGTGACTAAGTAAGTCACATAATCAACTGCTTATGCTCCAGTTATATTTGTGTCCCAAGATGACAACCACATATTTTTGTAACGAGTCTATTGCACACCTAAAGCGTGGTAGACTAGTTGATTCTAATAATAAAATTCCTCGAAAATTGGAGCAAGTAATTAAGATGGTCAAGTCGAGGTTATAGTAATAAGATCTCCTGAAGAGACAATAGACATGATGGTTCAAGAAGAACCTCAGGTACCTGAAAATAAAGAGATATCGATAAGTTGTATCATGTCTAAGATATGTATGGAATCTAAATAAAAATCGACGTCGTTATACTTTTGTACATAATGTAGCGCTTAAAATGATTAAATAATGAGGATCAAGATTTAAAATCTGCCTATGAATGAATATTAAGAAATGATTGGCCAAAATGGAAAGAAACAAATAAGACAAAGCTGAATTCTCTAATGACATGGAAAGTATCTGGACCAACAATATATACAACTGAGGTTGTAAAATATGTTGGACATAAATGGGTCTTTTATGCGAATTATGTGAAAATAAAATTGAGTGATATAAGGAAAAATTGGTGGCACAATAATTTTCGCAAAGACCTATGATTGATTATGAGTAGACGTTTTCTCCAGTGGTTGATGTATTGACTTTCCAATATTTTATTAGTCTGGTAATATAAAGAGAGAATTGATATTCGTCTTATGAATGTTATGTATCATTTGATATTGAGAGTTTACATGAAAGTCCCGAAGGATTAAATTATGTACGTCATGTAAAGTAAGTTATCGAGAACAATGTGATCATTGTATACATATTCAGATTTTGAATAGGTTATGATTTTTTACATGTTGGATATAATGGAAACTCCTGATGAGTTTCTAAAGCAATTGGGTGCTTAAAAGGTTAATTGAAACATCTTAACGATGTAATACTTGTGCACCAAGAAACGTACATAGAAACTTGTACCCAGTGTGTGATATCTCAATAAATAGTGTACACGCATGGTACAATATGGATTTTGAAGATAAAAACAAGTGTTCATGACATTTTTGCATATGATATAGATATCTATGTGTTATATGGGTAAGTTTATGTAGCAAAACTCATGAAGAGTGAATGCACATGTATATTTGGATAAGATGGTGAAGAAACACGGGTTCACCGCCGGGATGACTGGACCGCGTTCTACATAAGGGTGAAGAATCACACCTTGTTCTTCCTCTTGAACCTAGATCTGCAATGGAGAAGGGAAGAAAGTGGAGCTGTAGAGATTGCCGGTAGGAGAAGATTCTCCTGTTTCCAGCTACAAAAAGTGTGGTGGCTCCATTCCATCTGCCCTAATAATGAGGTGAACACCTCTTTATATAGGGGGATATGGGCCTCCCCTAACCTCAATGGGCCAGGGCCAGTTAGGGGTTATCTCTACAAGCCCCGGCCCAAAGTAGTGTAAACTACATCGCGTTGGGCCTCGCGGTTGGGTTAGTAAGCAACAATAATAAATAATTAATATAAAAGCAACAATTAACGGGAAGTCTGATCGCTCGGGTCGGGTTTAGTACCGTACCCCATCAAGTCCCCCAGTCTAGTGCTGCTCCCGCGTGCAAGCGTGGTAGGAGTACTAGACTCGTTAGGAGTGTTCGAAAGTAAAGATTGCGTTTTAGGCTTACCTGTCGCCCGGGTGCGGGAAAGTTGTTGGCCATGCTTGTTGCATCTGTCTTTCGCTACGAGTAGAGATAATGGAGAGTTGAATATTACATGATACTGGTTGGGCAAACCCGGCGCACGCTGTTTGATTGCGAGCAGTTGCTATTGGCGCATTGCCGTGAGCTTGTCAAGGCTGCGCGTACGTAGCTAATTTTAGGTTTATTAGTTGGGTTTATGTTTCAACCATAAGGGTTAATCTTCTTAATCCTTCCTGAGCTTAGCTACGGTCCTTCCTGTGTATGAAGGAACCTATCTTTAGTCGGAGTAGTTTAGAAGGAGATGAGCTGATGGGCCTGAAAGATGACGACAAGGAATATTCGCTCTGTCCCTTTTGTGCCAACCGTTGGTGTCTTCTAGAAGATCTTCGGTGCTGGCGCACCTTGATTGGAGCCACGTAGGCGTCCTTGCGTTTCTTCTGCCTTATGCACGATTGTTAATCATGGAGCGCGATAGAATACAACCTGCGCCGCCAACCTTGCGCGGCCTTTAGTGTGTGTCCATTCAGCCGGCGCAAGGTTTAGGAACTGAGGGCCTTCATTCAGGATGCTAAGTGTTGAATCTGATCTTCAATCCTGTTTGAACCTCGCGCGCGGATTAGGTTTTATCTAAGCAGCCCGCGCGTGGTCCGTAGATTAGTTTGATTAACGTATAAGGAGTATGGTTTGTACGGATTTTTGGGACCATACCCCTTCAGATGGGCATAATTCCCTCATGGATTGATAATGTCGGAAGCATTGATATAAAAACCTCAAGAATATACTATATGAAGTTGACAAAATACGTGTGGGCTAAAATAGTTGGGTCGAGTGTTGTACAACTCGAGATATTCACATAAAGAAGGATATAAGTTCGATTAAATTAGCCATGTTCTATGAACATTCTACTTTTAAAAGTTCACTATAATCGCAATTTACAGTAATGATGTCTAGGCATAATCGAGAGAAATTGTCGAGCTTTTAGAGGGAGAATTTTTTAATGACCTTGGCACGGTCTAATTATTACTCGAACTGTAGTTCGAGTATATATGTAATTATATTTTACTAATCCCTCAAGTACATCTAGAAGATGATGTTTGGATATTTTAGTATGGACATAGTTGAACCTTAAAGTATGTTAAAGGTTGTAAAGTCATTTGTTATAAGAAATGCCTATTATCATCTCCTACCAAAGTAGAGATTCTCATTCTAGAAGTACCATCGTTAAATGCATAAGTGCATTAATATGTTTTGCTACCTATGTATGGTTATAATATCTTTCACTTGAGCTTATTGTCATGATATAACCTTTGTCAAGCGAAGAGACATTGGAATGAGTTCAAAGAAATATTTCAGGTATAAACGATATTTGATTATATTTTACTAACCCATCAAAACAAGTCTGGTTAGTCTTGTTGATGCAGGAATGTAACGAAACATAGTCGTGGACATATGATAATTTCTGGAATGAGGCACCTAAAGTCTCATTAGAAGATTATACAACATTGCTCAACATAAAGGATTGCACATTAAGGGATCAAGCGGCAAATCATTCGCTACAAAAGCTTTATTCGACTTTCAAGGAAGATGGACACACATCACTTAAAGGATACATGTTACAAT
Organism: Helianthus tuberosus; assembly: GCA_030545235.1. Classification (NCBI taxonomy): domain Eukaryota; kingdom Viridiplantae; phylum Streptophyta; class Magnoliopsida; order Asterales; family Asteraceae; genus Helianthus; species Helianthus tuberosus. The sequence continues at coordinate 14,153,055 of CM060412.1, read as the reverse complement.
GAGGGGAAGACTTATTCAAGTTGCACTCTTTTTCCCTTAACTAAGTTTTGTCCCATTGGGTTTTCTTAGTAAGGTTTTTAATGAGGCAACATACCTGATCAAAAAGTATCAATGGGAGAAAATGCGCGCTGCACTCTTTTTCCCTTAGCTGAGGTTTTGTCCCACTGGGTTTTCCTAGCAAGGTTTTTAACGAGGCAACATCACCAAACGTATTAAAGAATGGTATATCATCATGTGGATAGTTTTGTCAAGTGGATAGTCAAGGGGGAGTGTTATGAATTAATATCTATTTATTGTGTGACTATCCACTTGTTTATCATTATACTATGACTCTCCATGTACTTAACTCTCATCTCTTCATATACTTAACTCCCATCTTGTAAGCCTATAAATAGAGGCATATGTGATCCATAATTTACATCAATAAGAATGAGTTCTTCGATTCTTCTTTCTATCTTTCTCTCTATATGATCTTCTATAATTCTTGTTTACATACATCATATATTAGTTGCTATTAGGCCGTTGTTTTGCCACATAAATTTATTTCAAAATTATTATGTTTTTTTTTTTTTTTAACTCAAAGTAAGAAATTGAGACTTTACTAATTATGGGTGGTTTTAAGCAAAATTTTATATGATATTTATTATTTTTCTTATTTACGTAATTACGTGAGATATTTTATTTATTCAACCCGTGTAATACACGCGTCTAAAACCTAGTTTAGTTATATGTATAAACATTATATTTTCTAGAAGAGCTATAGATTAATATTTTTTACCGACTATATATTTTAATAAAATATTTTTATTTATAAAAGAGAAGTAAAAGAAATGTTGGGGAAATGGGTTATGTTGGGATGAAGTGAAGTCGACGTTAAAATGAAACCACTTGACACGGCTTGCTTGGTCATTATTTGTTGACACGCCACTTCAAATGTAACGGCTTTACAAAGTGGTTGTCTTCCGTTTTCCCACTTGTATAATATAATCACAATTAGACCATGTGTAGTGGTTTACCCAAATAATGCCCACACCATGTGATGTTTTGCGACACGTGGCAGTTCAGTCAGCATGGGACATTATTGGGGGTTATTGCAAAAGTGCCGTAGTAGGAATAATGCCCAATAACGTCACTTCAATGATTAAAAAAAAACGCCCCACTACACATGGTCTTAGAGATGGGCATAATAACTAGTTCTAAACTCGAATCGGTAGATCTGATCTGGAACGGATTCCAGTCCCTACCCGTCTTATAGAAGAACCGGTTCCGGGTTGAAAAAACCCGTAGGTTCCTACCCGGTTCCACTATTTATAAAAAAAATGATACGCACCCGGTTCCTACCGGGAACCGGTTCCTCCGTACCCAACTGAGACCCAATGCATTAACTTGCAGACAATGTTATGGTGGAATCGATTCCTAGCCGTTTCATTTTAACCAAACATTACATTACATTAAATTACAACCGGTTACATAAGTTAAAACCAAACATTACCAAACACTAAACATTACATTAACATAAAACACATTAATCAAACATTACATAACATAAAACACACTAAACCCAACATTACCTAAACACACTAAACCTTCGAAGAACCGGTTCCGGATGATTCACCGGCTTCACTTTTCTTCGCCGTAGCCTTTGTAACCGGACAATGACGGTCGATGTGTTTTTTAAACGTCGAGTTCGCCGTAGCCTTCATGAACTTCCCGCAACCTTTGCACCGTGCCATCTCATGGCTATCGGACATCAAGCACAAATCAAAATGCTTCCAAACTTGGAGGTTTCTTTTGTTTTCCAAAACCATGACTACTTCATCGTTGCACGCCATACCGAGATTTGAAAGCGATTAGAAGGTGTAAACTTGAAATCGATTTAAGTTGTTTTGGAACTCCTACACTTATGTTTGATGTTGATGGGTATATATAGGGTATGTTTGGCATGGAGCTTTTAAGAGCTTTTAGGAGCTTCTAGCTTTAAGCTTTTAAGAAAAAGCTCCTACTCAATAAAAAGTCTTGTTTGGTTGAAGGAGCTTTAAGCTTTTAGGTTAGGAGCTTGAAGCTTTTCGTTTGAACACTACTACTAGTAGCGTTTAGAAGGAGCTACAAGCTTTTAGGGAAAAAATGACTATTTTAACCTCCAAAAATAAGGAAAATTTTAATGCACCAACTTTCTAAATTTTTAGTTATATCCATTTTTGTCATTTTATACATTTTATTAAAAGCTCCAACTACTATACCAAACACCAAATATATCTAAAAAACTACAGCTACTAGCTACCAGCTACAACTATCAGCTTCCAGCCACTAGCTACCAGCTTCTAGCTTCCAGCTACCAACCACCAGCTACTTTTGCCAAACATACCCATATTCTTGAAACCGATTTTAAATGGCCATAAATCGATTCCTAACGACATTATAGCCGTTGGAATCGATTCCTACATGTTTTTGCAGGCTTTTTCAGTAAGTTACCCGGAGGGGGCTTTTTTTTAGGAAAATAAGTCCAAAAATATCCTACTACATTCAAATCAAGGGGGGAGGGGTATGATGCAACTTATAGATTTTAGTTCTACGAGAGTCTAGTCTATCATTGTCGTATCTTATCTGCACATGTCAAATGAAATTTAGCTAAATTAAACCAAACTCAGTTATTTTGTAAATACTCATAATCCAGTAGTCAATGGTATTGTGATTGCCCCTCACAAAATGGTATGGATTTAAACTTTTACAAATTTAAGATTATCTAATATTAAGGTGAAAAAAACCCCTATTAAAAAGTGTCAAGTTAAAAAATTTGCAAATTACTTTTTTCCCCAAGTCATTTAGTGAGTAGGATCCTTTATATCACACAAACCATTACTAACTTTATTATATTTTTAGGGAGAAAGAAGTAGGTTGTTCACAAAACAACCACCAAGCACTTTGAAATGAAACTTGACTTTCAACGTCTTATATGCGTATGTCACCAGAAATTTAGCTATATTAAATTTGACTCAAATATTTTGTAAAAGTTTATGATCTAGTAGAGTGGTATGGTGATTGCTTTTTATAAAATAATATGACTTTAAATTTTTACAAGTTTAAAGTCACGTGGTATTAAGTTAAAAATAATCATATGTAAAATATTATTTTTATCAAGATTAAAAAAAACAGACAAAAGTGTTGTAGGGCTAGTTTATCCTTACAAAGATCACATGTTTCGACTCATACTAACCATGTTGCATAAAGTACATATTTTCCACCTCTAAGACTATGGGGTGTGGTTCCCCTTCCCCCATGGCCACATCATCTCCACTTCACTTTCACATCATTACCTTCTTCTTTCTCTTCCTCTTCCTCTTCCCCCAACCCTAGGAAATGGTTTCCCCATCCATCTCCATCCAATCAAAGCTAGAGAGAGAGAGAGATTCAAGAGAAAGATAGAGAGAATGAAGAGAGAGAGAGAGAGCTCGGAACAATCGGGAGTGGAGTCACGAAGGCACCGATTCCCGCTCGGGGGGGGGGGTGTTCCCGTCGGGGGAGGAGCTCCACCTCAGCTCCCCGACGCCGTCTCCCGAACCACAACCTGGCGCCTGATATGGGTCGGTAAAAAGTCACTTATAATGGGTTGACTTTTTGTATGTCATTTGAATGGGTAAAAAATGGACTGACTTTGTTACCACATCAACACAAGAGGAGGTTTCAATTGTAAGACTATCTCCAATGCTAACTGCGTTTTTAGGCGTGCTTAGCTGCCTAATCAGCAGCCACGTCATATCCTTATAAATCCTTAAAAACCCACAACTTCATCTCCAACCATACAAACATATTTACATATTCTTACATTTTCCACATCATCACCCATTTTTTCTTTAAGTTTACTTATTTAAATTATTGAAATGGATTTAAATAATTAAATGATTAGATAAATAATATAAGTAATATAAAAAATAAAAAGTAAATAAAAACATAAATACATGAATTAATGGTCATTGAATATGAAACCCGTTCAAAAAAATTCTCATTGTTTTAGAAGTTTAAGTTTTAAAGGTTGGTAAACTCTTAATGGTAAATAAATGTATGCCTTTAAATGAGAAGTTAGTAAAATAGTTTAATTCTTCTTGAATAAATGTTAGAAAGAAAAAGTATAAAATAAAAAAAATAGCACACTAGCCAAAACAAATGAAGCCCTTGCAGAAGGATTTTTCTTTCGGATATACCAAAATAAAATGTTCTCCAATGGGCCCTTAAGCAAGGATTTATTCCAACATCTTGGATGGGATTATGGATCTCCCATATCTCCCATTGGAGATCTCCCATTAGAGATAGTCTAATGGTTCTATGAATAATAACATGTTTTATTATTGTCAAGATTGTAAGACCATATCCAAAGTTAAAATCGAACAATATACAAATCTAGAGAAAGTGTATTGTACAATATCCCTTAACGTACGATGCGTACGTGATTAGTATATAACATGCGGATTTTGTACAATTTGTTTGTCCGAGTTTGCGAGTCCGAGTTTATGACCATGCAATTTTGAGATGTAACATGTGGACAACCAAATTGTGAGTCCGAGTTTGTGTGTCCGACTTTATGACCATGCAAATCCGAGTTTGTATGTCCGAGTTTGATAAATATAACATGCGGGTTTTGGTCTTTTGAGGTTTATAACGTGCGGATTTCTAATCGTGTACGCATCGTACGTTAAGGCTAATTGTACGTTAACTAACCCCTACAAATTTAATACCTAATTTTGTAGATTTTACAGTTTTTATGGACTGATATAGACATTATAGAAGAAGGTGAAAATAGAGACTAAACACGATATAACGACAAAATTGCACATCATGTGATTTACATAAATGTCTTTCATAAGGCCATACAGTGCACATTCGGGATGGGTGACACGGCGTTCGATACTGACGAGAACACCGTCATGCCCCTGGTTGGTCCTGATGTTGTTCATCATGATCGGTATAAATATGTTTTGATCTTGAAAAGCCTAATGGTTAGGGATGAGAAGAATGTGCATTTTCACGGTATAGCCGTACAGGGGTCAAAGTGATGAGACGAGAAAATTATGATGTGACGTTAATGGTCTTCAGGCAATATAAAAACTAAAGTTGTTAAACGGTTAAGGGACTATATATGTATAATTGTTTTTGAAATACGTTTTTGATAATCTTGAGAAGTTGGAGGACGAAATTATTAAATTTGAACCTACCAAAAATGAAAAATAAACCGGTTTGAAATTTGGACGCGGTGATACCCTTCGGGTCAATGACTCGTTTAGAAAGTTATGAAACAAGTAGTTGAAAGTGATATTTTTCTACCTCTCATTGCTTTTTCTTTATGAACGCTAACAACTAATTCTTCCAAAACACGAGAAAAATGACACCTTCGTTCCGTCCTTTTCTACGTTTTTTTGGAACCAAATAAATTATTATATTCTAGAATTTATTGTTGAATTGTTTATTAATTAATTAATTAGATTATTTTGTGAGAAAATCTTACTTTTCAATTGTTATTATTTTTATATGACCTAATTATTATTTATAAACAATTTCACATATGTATTATGAACCATGTAAGACTTTGGTCATGTATCATCTGTTAGGCTGTGGGGAGTGGGGCGTTTTATGGGGCGTGGGATGATTTTCAATGGCAGTTACTTTACCCCGGTTGGTGTTGGGCATGGCGTTGCCCTCTTGGTGTGGGTATTCAGCCTAACGTGGGGCGTGGGGCATGGTGACTTGGCTGGATTTGGTTGACTACTTTAATTTTAAAAAAATTCACATTCCTGGCCACGCCAAGCTAAGCCACGCCACACCACACCCCTCATTTTTCACCATAAACTTGTGGATCCCACTCTTACCACGTGTCGAGCAATGACCATTTTTGAAACGCTTAAGAAAGATATATAAATATTTAGAACAAAGCATCGTAAAAAAATAATAGATACAAAGAAATTTATTAAGATATGCGTTGAGAAAAATGCCCGGATAATCCCTGTGGTTTCGTCTTTTTTCACCTATAGTCCCCAACTTTCTAAAATTACCTGAATAGTCCCCAACTTTTCATTTTTTGTTCCCGGATAGTCCCTGGGTCTAACTTCAGTTTGTTTTCTTTGTTAAGTGGGTGTGAAATTACCAATTTACCCTTAATGTAAAAACAAAACAAATTAATTAACTCTTCCCTCCACCTTCAAACCTGCAACCCTACAGAACCTGCAATCAACTCTTCCCTTCACCTTCAAATCTGCAACCTTAACTCCACCAACAATGGCGTTTTTCGATCTCAACATCCCCTACACCGATTCACCAAACCAAACCCTTACTAACAACAAATCTAAAATTGAAAAAGGGATAAACCTCTGCAAATTTCTTTGGAAACATCAACAAATCAAATTCCAAATCCGTTTCAATCAAAATCGAAATTTGCGATTAGATTAACAGAGGAAACAAAGAAATGACACACCAAAACAGGTATATATGTCCGGCACTAGCCATTCCTCAAGAGAAGCCATAATATTTGAAGAGTGGTCAACCCAAAGACAGGAACTGCCTCTGAATCGAATATACATACAGATTTATACATACGCAATAAATCCACCTATCACCTATTCTTCTTGTAGTAATTAATCATCCAGAAAGTGCCTCTGATTCAAACGCACACTCTCATCTTATTCGCTACCACCTACAACCGGAGACTGAACTTAAACCCGTTCACAACGATGGCATCTGTGATTTTGAGGAACACCACCGCATCTTCATCGCTAATCACTGTCAACGACCACCCTCTACCCTCCACCTTCCACCATCATCAAGCTTCAAACCCGAAACAAAACCACAAAAATTTCCATGATCCTGTTTATCCAAAACCAACCAAATCAAAACACCAGTGACATCATAACAAGCAACAAATCAACCATACAACACAACCAGTGACACCGGTTGTTCTGGTGACATTCCGATCTACCTTTTTCGAAAAACGATCAGAGCAGCCGCCGCAGACGGCGGTGTTGCTGCCGAATCTCCCTCTCTCTGTCTTCGATCTCCGCCGCTCACTCTCTCCTTTTAACAGTCTCTCTCTACAATCAGAGGTGTGTGTGAACTGGTACATAAAGGTGATGAAGATTGCGGGGGTGGTGATGATGGCATAAGTGGTGGTTGTGGCAGGGGTAGTTGTGACGATGGAGGTGGTGGTCGGTGGTGATGGCTGCGGTGAAGGTGATGGTGGTACCAGGGAGAAAGAGTAGGGAGAGAGAGAAAGGGAAAACTGGTGATGGTGATTTGGTCATCGGTCGGAGAGAAGAAAAGGGGAAAGGGAAAGGGGTGGGGGTGGGTAAAAGGTTAGGTTTTTTTTTTATTAATTATGAAGGGTATTTTTGTAATTTCACACCCACTTAACAGAGAAAACAAACTGAAGTTAGACCCAGGGACTATCCGGGAACAAAAAATGAAAAGTTGGGGACTATTCAGGTAATTTTAGAAACTTGGGGACTATAGGTGAAAAAAGGTGAAACCACAGGGACTATCCGGGCATTTTTCTCGATATGCGTTATTTATATACTCTTTTGAAGTTATGAAGTGTATCAGATGAAACAGATACGTGAGTATAAATTTATTATTGCCACACTAATAATAACGTAACATAAGTTAATGAGTTAACATACTACTATCTCACGTCTGTACTATTATCAGTAAATAATAATATCTGAACAAAGTTACGCATAGTATCTATGAAACAAATACGTAACTACAAATTTATTAATCCCACGCTATTAATGCAACACTAATGATAATACTACCATCATAACGTAACATATGTTAATGTGTTAACATACTACTATCACACGTCTATACCATTATCGGTAACTAATAATATCTGAACTAAACTTGTATATTTACTATCATATGAAACCGATACGTAACTATAAATTTATTAAACCAACACTAATAATCACGTAACATCTTAACAACATGTTATGTTAATATATTAGCGTACTCGTATTGTATGTCTGTACTATTATCGGTAAATAATAATATCTGAACAAAACTTCAAAACTTTATACATACATACATACATACATACATACATACATACTATTCAAACAACCCACACTTTCTTGGCTGCTTCCATATTCTCCACTTGTGTTCGACACAAGTTCACTATCTATATAATTCACACAACTTTTCCCAATCCCATCCACACTCTTCCAACCCATCTCATCTCATCTCATCGAAAAACCAAAAAAAAAAAAAAAAAAAAAACGAATCTTTATTGAGGAGTTCAAACTTAAATCAACTAATTTTCAAAACCCATAAAGATTTCTGAAATGGGTAAAATCTTTGGTGTGTTATTTTGCATATTGATATCAAATCTAGCCTCATCATATGCTCAACAAAACTGCGACAACTACGTCTTTTCAAGAAATACAATCTACACCACATGTGTCTCTTTACCCGTTCTCAACTCACATCTCCACTGGAACTACCACTCCACCAACTCCACCGTCGATCTCGCTTTCCGCCACGCCGGATCCGACACATCTCAATGGGTTGCGTGGGCCCTCAACATCAACGGTCAGGGTATGGTTGGTGCCCAGGCTCTTGTTGCTGTAACCGGTTCAAACGGGTCGGTTCAAGCCTATACTTCATCGGTAACCGGTTACCAGACCGGTCTGCAACCGAGTCGGTTGAGCTTTGATGTGTCCAGTATCACTGCTGAGAGGGTTGGCGGTGATGTGGTGATTTATGCGACGTTGGTGTTGCCAAGTGGAGGGACCAGATTTAATCAGGTTTGGCAGGTGGGCCCGGTTATTAATGGAGCTCCGAGTATTCATGCGTTGGGTGCTGATAACCGGAATTCTCTTGGGTCGGTTGATTTTACTAGTGGTGTGACTGGTGCTGGTGGGAATATTGGTGGGTCCCGCCAACGCAGGAGAAATGTAAGTTTTTTTTTTTTTTTTAATTATATTTGTTGGTTTAAAATTGGTTATATGTGTTTATTGTTTGATAAAGATATGATCTTGATTGGTGATTTTGTATACCCAGTTTGGAAAATTGAGATATCTTGAAAATTAAAATGATCCCACTTGATTTATGTTAAAAAGTTTGGATCTTTATCAATCTTTATGAATCTTTATTAATATTTATTAATCCTGATTATGTGGTTTTGGATATTGAATATTGTGGGTGATTGTTTGGCAGACTCATGGAGTACTGAATGCGGTTAGTTGGGGAGTGTTGATGCCCATGGGGGCTATGGCTGCAAGATATTTGAAGGTGTTTAGTGTCGCTAATCCGGCTTGGTTTTACATCCATGTTGCCACACAAACGTCGGCTTATATCGTCGGTGTAGCCGGATGGGCTACCGGGCTCAAGCTCGGTAGTGATTCTCCTGGTATCACACACCAGTCTCATAGGAATATTGGGATCATCCTGTTTTCTTTTGCAACCCTTCAGGTACACCCAATGTTTACCTTTGTTTAGTTTGCTTACAATTGACATAAAGTTTGCAACTTTAGCTAGCAATTACTCAAACAATGGATCTTGACAGTTATGTTGATTGTGTTTTGTAGGTTTTTGCTTTGCTTTTGAGGCCTAAGCCAGACAACAAATACAGATTCTATTGGAACATCTACCATCATTCTCTTGGATACTCGATTATCATCTTGAGCATCATTAATGTGTATGAGGGGCTCGACATCTTGGACCCTGAGAAGAAGTGGAAGAATGCTTACACCGGGATACTTATCGCTTTGGGAGTTATTACAGTTATTTTGGAAGCTTTGACATGGTTTATTGTTCTAAAGAGGAAGAAAGAAGACAAAAGGACTCATGCAGGAGCAACTAATGGGCATGCATAGATTACTAGTTTGCTAAGATGTTGTATGGCTAGATTGTTATTTATTTTGAGTGTTATATTCTTTTTTGAGATTACTGTATGTATACTAATACAATTTTCATGTTTATATTGAGGTTTATGTTTTAGTTCTTGCTTGGCTTGTTTTGAGACTTGTCATATGTAAGGATTCATGCATGAGCACTAATCTTTGATTAAGTTTAAGAGTTTTAAAACTTGATTCAATTTGAAAGTGGTGATATTAGTTTGATTTGTTTTCGAATTTGGTTTAGATTAATAGAAGGGTCCTTAGCGAATGGGTGCCTTGCGTAAATGATAAGGTGAATGAGAAAATTAGGATAGTATCAAGTACTCAAAACATTACATCAAGACCTCTTATATGTGGTAAATCTAAATAATGCACTTCTTTGGCTGGTTGAGCTGAATTTTCGAAGATTGAAATTGGTTGCCTAGGAAAAAAATATGCGAACAAAAAGTTTAGTTTGAAATCAGAGCTCTAGATTTTTTTTTTTTTTGGAAGGCTTGAAGTGCATTTTATTAAAACACAGCAAAAGAAAAACCTACCTAGCAAGGAGCTAGATAACAGTACACAGCATCATACATTGTTTTGAGGACAAGCTAAGTTAAAAATACACCATTTCGACCACACAATTTCCTCCAGCTTTGCTCGATTTTTGACCCATAGATAGCTAAGCGCTTTAACGTCACCCACCAGCTTATAGATCGGCTTCCTCACGTTAAAAACCATTTCATTTCGCGCACGCCATAAGACCCAAACTGTTGCAAGTATGATTGCGTATATCGCTTTCCGTTTTTGCTTATCGCCTGCAACATGCTTGTGCGTTTGAACCAAATCTCTGAATGAGAAGGCGTATATGGGTGGGATTCCACACCATTGAGATATTATTGGCCATATATTGTTTGCAACCTCGCAGTTAATAAACAAGTGTTCCGCCGTTTCCGGGGCGCTTCCACACATTTTACACATGACCGACCCTACATCCACCCCTCTTTTAGCCAGAGCGACTCTTGTGGGGATTCTCTCCATTTCTGACCTCCATGCGTGTATATTCGCCTTCTTTGGGACCCAATTATTCTACTCGAAACCGAATACTTCCTCTCGCGTCTCTGCTTCAGCCATTTTTTCTTTTATTATAGCCATTGAAAACGCGCTCTGGCTCTCCACTATCCATCCCCATTTGTCAGCCTCATTTGATATTTTCACATTGTTTAGTTCGTTAATACATCTCTCCAATTCCTCCAATTGTATCGGTTCTGTTGGTGGCCTTTCCCATCCCCATCTCCATTCAATTTTCCCATCTTCTATAACAAACCGGTTACATATTTTACAACCTTTCCTTGGTTCTAAATTAAACAAAGCCGGGTATCGGCTACACAGTGGGCCGTCACCCAACCATGTATCCAGCCAAAATCTTAGTTTTTCCCCATTTCCAACCACTCCTTTTATCAGTTTCTGAATTTCAATCCCATTCTTTTTTAATTCACTATTAATGCTGCATATGTTCTTCCAAACACTAGCATGAGAGCTTTCGATTGGGAGAAATTTACCTTCATCCCTTGTGTAATGAAATGCTTCAACTACCTTTCTCCACAGATGTTCCGGTTCAGTTATGAAGCGCCACCACCACCTCGTTAAAAAAGCAATATTAGTTATTTTTAGAGACCCAATACCCAGTCCTCCTTCCTCCTTAGCCGCAATGGCTCTTCTCCATGCGACCCAGCTGATTTTGTCTTTATCCGCATGTCCTCCCCATAAAAACCTCCTTCTTATCCTCTCAAGCTGCTCAATAACCCCTCCCGGTGCTTTATATAGTGAAAAATAATAATTCGGAATACTATCCAGAACCGATTTTTCCAATGTCAGCCTCCCACCAATTGACAGGTTTTTTGCTTTCCACATAGTCAGCTTGGACTCGAACGCTTCAATAACCGGTTTCCAGTTTTGTATCCGGTTCATGTTTGCGCCCACCTGTAACCCGAGATATGTAAATGGCATTGCTCCTGATTGGCACTTCAGAATTGAACTCATTTCCTGCACATTTTCACCAGGAACATTTATACCAAAAAGCGTGCTTTTATTGAGGTTTATCTTTAGCCCGGATGCCATATGGAAGCACCGTAATATACGGTTGATATTACGAGCATTCATCTCCGACCACTCACCGACCAACAATGCATCATCAGCATATAAAAAATGTGAGAGCATCGGGCCATTGTGTGGTGTTTGGATGCCTCGGTAATACCCCCCGCCCCCCGCCTTTCGAATCGCTTCACTAAAAGCTTCCATTGCAATGATAAATATGAATGGTGACAAAGGGTCACCTTGTCTGACCCCCTTTTCACACTGAAACTCTAGTGTCGGACTCCCGTTAACCAGCACAGAAGCCCGAGCTGATGACAAAGCACCCGCGATCCATCTTCTCCATTTTGCTGGAAATTGCATTTGCTCCATAATTGAATCCACAAATCCCCAATTCAGCGAGTCATAAGCCTTTTCTATGTCTATCTTCAATAGCATCGCCTTTCTTTTTTCTTTTTTCATCCAGTTTACCATCTCATTTACTATAAACGGACCTTCTAATATGCTTCTGGTTGCTAAAAATCCAGTTTGTTCAACCGAAATTACTGAAGATATTACCATTTTGAGCCGGTTTGCTAGTACTTTAGCAATTACCTTGTATATGACACCAATTAAGCTAATAGGCCTGTAATCTCCCAAAGTAAGCGGATCCCCTTTCTTCGGAATAAGTGTAAGGAAGGACGAGCTACACCCCCTGCTTATAACCCCATCTTTGTGGAACTTATTGAAAATCTGGATAAAATCCTCCTCAAAAATAGCCCACGACTTCTTTACAAAGTTGAAATTGAATCCATCAGGCCCAGGCGCCCGGTCACCTCCACATTCTGATACTGCAGCCTTAATTTCACCCAGAGAGAACTCGCTTATTAAAAAGCTGCACTCTTCCACCGAGAGCTTTTTGAACGACTGACTAACAAATTTAGGCCTTCTGTGTGTTTGCTCCATGAACTTTCCTTTAAAAAACCGAAAAGCTTCCTCCCTCACAACCTCTTGGTCAGTATTCCACTCCCCATTTATTAGTAATCCATTAATCCTCTTGTTCGAAATATTGTGGTTAATCATCCCGTGATAAAAACTTTAGTTTTCGTCCCCTTCGATAGCCCACTTCACCCTTGATTTTTTGCTTTAGGTCTTTTAATTTTTCTTCATCCATCTCCATAATTGTTTTCTTTATGCCCATCCTCCTTTCAATTTCTGAGTCTGATAATGTCACTTGCTCCCCTTTTTCTTCCAAACCATCTAATTGATTTTTTAACTCTCTAAGTGTTGCTTCTTCTTTCTCTTTTCCTTCCGCAAGCCATCTTTTTAGTTCTTCTTTGATAGCCTTTAGCTTTATTGCCAATCGTTTATCAGGAGGCCCTGTACACTCCACTTTAGCAACTGCCTGTTGGACCGTGTTCTGAAATCCTTCCTTCGTCATCCAAGTATCGAAGAACCTGAATGGGATCTTTCCTGTTTTTTTTTTTTCTGGGTTTGTAATCAATGTTAACGGGCTATGGTCGGTTATATATCTTGGTAATGCAGTAAGGACAGCCATAGGCCATCTCTCCATGAACCCAGAGCACACTAGAATACGATCTATCTTGCTCATTTTTACCCCATTATCAGAAACATAGGTGAACTTTCTCCCACCCATCGGGTATTCTTCCAAATCCCCGTTATAAATAAATTCATTAAAGCACCTTGCATTAGCCGGGTGGAATTCGGTGTTTTTTCTTTCCTCCACATCCACCACCCACCTGCCACCATTGATCAATCCCAATTAATCAACCAACAAAACCCATAAAAATTAAACTAATACCCACAAAAAAATCTAACCTTTTAGATCATTTACATCAGCATCGGTGGCTCGTGGTGAGGCAGTGGCGGAGGTGTTTAAAGGCAGCGGTGGCGGAGGTGTTTAAGGGGAGGTGGTGGCTGAGGTGTTTAAGCGGAAGCGGTGGCGGAGGGGTATAGTGACAGATGTTATGTGAGAGGGGTATCTAGGGTTCCGATCAAAAGTGGTGTTTGACAGGTGGTGTTAGGTGTTTCTGGTGGGTGATGGTGGTTAAAGGTGGCGGGTTACAGTTGGATTGTGGTTGCGGTGGAGGGTTGGTTGCAGGGGGCGGTGGTTGCAGGGGGTTGTTGTTTGCGGTGGTGGATGGGTTGCAGGGGGTGGTGGCTGTAGAGGGATTGTGGTTGCGGTGGTGGATTAGTTGCAGGGAGATGTTGGTTGAGGCGGTGATGGATGGTGGGAAGGAGAAAGAAAGAGAGAGAGAGTTATCTGCTTTTATAAGGTCAAACGAATTTAATTTAATTTAATTATTTTAATTAATAACTTGTTATAATAAACGTATAATGACCATTTTGCCCTCAAGGAAAAGGACAAAATATAAGGATTTTATAAGACAAATATGACTTGATTTCACTCTTAAACCAAAATGGCAATAAAACTGAAACCACAGGAACGCAGATGCAAAATGTTTGAGTTTTGGACTAATGTCACACCCCGATATTTCCACGTTCGACCGGTGGGCCCGGTAGGGGAGTATCGTGACGTAGTTGATATCATCATAGTCAAACAACACAATATATCAATGCACATCGGAAGCAAAAGATAAATATATTACAATCCGGATATAAAGTAATATCAAGTATTACAACGGAAAGTAAAAGATCCACATGCGGATCTTAAAACATAAACATTGTTCAACAGACTTTAGACGCCTAGAACTTGCAAGATTCCTTATTAACGTCCTGAGCAGCTTCCAGCCTATTACGTACTTGTACCTGTCACTTAGACTTTTGAAAATACGTCAGTTTTCACTGGTAAATACACACAACCGACTCATTTGAAAATGTCTATGAAAATTGGTTTAGGTGCTCAAGGCACGAAGATATTTTGACACTTTGATTAAAATGCACAAGGCAAAATTAATCTTTTATACTTGGGATAAACTATATCTCATGTTATCAGTTTTACATAACTTGCTCTACATACGGGGCCCGGTTCTATGCCGGTTCAAGATTAACCGACACACCACTATTCCCTTATTGTGAATCCCATATTGGGTAAAATTAATTAATAAGTATATGGCATCTGTCGGGTGTATGCCTACACCCCGTGCTTAGGTCGTGGCCATTGCAATTAATGAGTCAAGGATATCCAGGACACGGTCGCATTAACCCCCAATGTTTCAGTCAAGCAATATGAATTAAAAACAAGTTATTTGGATTTCCCGACTTATTGGTCTTTGAATCCCATACCTGACCATGCGGTATCTATATTACCGTATCCCAAGCCCGTATAAGGGAAAATAAGTTAAGAGTATTTACCTGAGCTAGCTCCTGTCTTAAATAGCAAGAATTATAATAACTCAGCCGTATTCACTTAAGTAAGCGTAGGTACAATTTACCGGAAGGCTCTAGTCTGGAATGATGGTATAAATAACCAATTAGAATGCTAACGGGTCTTTAATTAAGCCTAAGCTTAGACCGGTTAGTTTTAAAGAAAGATACGGTTCAAACGCATGATAAAGCGAAGACCGGTTTAGAATGTGGTTTTGACCCGGCAAGCTTGTATGCTTGTTTAATATTGGTAACTTAAACACATTCTGGATTTTGAGATGTAAACGATATGGTTTGACCCGTTTCGGCTAAATTATGCAAACTAGTTACCTATGAAGCACGGGGACGGCATATTGCATCGAGTACCCGTCCTGGGGAGGACTCGGGGACGGAAACGCGTAGGGGACGGCTTGGGGACGTTTCCCAAGCGTACCCGGGTATTGGGGACTTCTACAAAACCGTACCCGATATTGGGTACTTCCAAAACAGAGTATCGGGGACGCTTCCTAAAATATTTAGGGTTTTAACCCTTTTAACCTCCAAATACGTCGGCCTTTATAATTATATATGCATATATACACTGCATATCTACAGGTAATCGGATGGTAGATGGGAACAGAGACGGGAGACAACAACATGAGCAGGTCATATAAGATGGAAAATTAAAGAAGATACAGTTTAATAACATTTCTTTTGGCCATTGATCTATTTGAACCCATCACTTATAATGAATTTACATTATCACCCCTTTCATTTTGTTCACTTTTAAGTAAAAAGAACAATTTTTTAACTTTCTAACTAATATCTAATTATTTTATTACTTATCTAATCTACTGTGAGATTTAGTAATGTATACATTATTTGATTTTTATCATAAGTTTTTCAAATACGTTTAATGTCACAATTAATTTGTAAATTAATACCATTTAACATTGTTAAACGCAAGTAAACTTGTTAACTAAATTTAACACAATTTTAATATCCTTTAATTATTAATCAGTTAATATGATAATTAATATTTGGAGTTTAATATATTCTAGACTTTGTTTAATATATTTTATTTTTTGGACTTTGTTAATATATTTTTTTTGCCGTACCCGTATCTTGTATTTTTGAGTTTTTCCGTTCCCCGTACCCGTATCGTCCCCGTACCCCAGTCCCGTACCCGTATCCGTGCTACATAGCTAGTTACATAAGCCGATCCGAACGCGAAAAGTGGGTAACGGTTAACCATATGAGTCATATACAGGTTTCCTAAGTTAATACGCCTTAAATATGTTGTGATATCAGTAAGATATCTTCCATTATTCCCAAAACGAGTTTAATCTCAATTTAAGCCCCGTAGGGGTATTTTGGTCATTTAAGAGATTATAAAAGAGGTTAATTAAAATTCTGAGATTCGGGTCCGAATACATCAGTAGAATAACTTATTTTTTAGGTCATATCAGTTGGTAATAGGTCTTATATGCCAAAATGTTTCAAACCCAAACTATGCGTTTAATACGCTTAAAAAGCCATTTTAAGCGATTTCCGGGTTATACAGGAAATCTGAGTTTTCTGATCAGGTTATAAAGTTCAAAATACTTTATTTATTATATAAAATCAGTAGCAATTGGATTGGTGTCAAAATATCATGTAAAACTCATTTTATACACAAAAAGGGTATAATCGGTATTTACCGAATTAAGGCGATAGCCTTAAGTTATGATCAGTTTAAAAATAATTAAAACTCTTTAAAAATATCAAAATATTATATTACATCAGTGGGTAAAAGGTTTGGTGTCAAAAATTGGGTTTAGATAGGCTTTATGCTAATTGCGTCGTTTAATTACTAAAAGGCGTTATAATTACGCTAATGAGCATAACTCCTAATCTAGACCTCCAACTGATGTGAAAATTTAGGGACAACTTTATAAATCAGTAATAAGGATTATTGTCATTTCACATTTCCAAAATTCTCGTTTTATGGTCAAAAGGGCATATTGGTCAACATTAGGCAATTAACGGAAACGCGTAAACGAATGGGGCAATCAACGAACCAAGCATAGAGGGTTATACCAACATGTAACCTGGTCCTAAGGAAGCCCTAAGGCATTTATAAACCTATCTAATTCGGGTCAGAACTGAAGTCAAAGCAAAAGTCAAAGTTTTGCGACTTTCGGTTCCGAACCGGGTCTAAACAGAAAATTGTCGGATCAAACAAGCTTAGATAAGTTCTTATACTTATTACCAAGTTATATGAGTGATAAAATAGGTTACATGCCTTCTACATTGCTAATTACATGTTAATTTGCAAATTTAGCTTTTGTTGACTTTTTCTAAACAACTTTGACCCGACATTTGATCTAGTTAGAGTGGGAATCTGAGGGTGCCCTTTTAAGGGTTTATTGCCCACATAAATACCAACTTATAACTACCTTCAATTTGACTAATCACTGGACCATTAGTGATTAATCGATAAGTCAAACCTTAATTACGACGGTTTGACTTTTAAGCTAATAACTAGGTAAAACTCAATCAAGGAAGATCAAGGATGCTTACCAAGGTCTAATGTACGGCCATGGATGCTTAGAGAATGGCCTTGAGCTCCAGAAATGATCAGATGTTGAGTTGGAAATGAATGATCAAAATGTGCAAACATTGGGGCTTTTTATAGTGTTCTTGATCCATTAAGATCATGACAAATCATGCTATACATGATCTCTGATGATTAACAAGTGTCCCTAAGGCCTAAGAAATAGTTTAGGCGGCTCTTGGAAGTGTTAAAGGGCAATACAAGTAGCTTACATGGGCTGAACAGGCAATTTACGAGTTTCTGCATCTGGGAAACGCTTACGGACCGTAAGGTCCAGGTCTTACGGTCCGTAAGGACCTGGTCAGCATTCAGAAACTTTCATTTGTTGACAGTTTTAGCCCCTGCACCTCCAAATGCCATTTCCGACACATCCATTGCCCGTTAAACCATTTTTAAGGCTCTACAATGATGCCTAAGTATGGGGAACATGAAACATGCTCAAAAATATGCCGGATGTCGGTTCGTTTGGTCGTACGGTCACGTTGTTCGGTTAATTACGACGAAACACGGACGGACGCGAAAAACGAACCAATTGACGCGACGAATGGAATTTTATCAAGCCAAACACTAAAATAACATATTTTAGTGTTTACATAAATTTTTGGGTGTTCGGGGATATTCAGAATGTGAGATATGCGCGTAAATGCAAACTTGTGCGCTTTTTGACACTTTTAGTCCCTGCATGACTTAAAAGCTTATTTTTGCGCTCCAAACACCTCTAAGCCTATATCTAAGCTATATTAGGGATAATTATGGTATTTTTATCTCATGTTCATATTCCGGAAGGTCCGATAACATACGAATCGGTATACTTTAGCAGTTTGACGCTTTAGGTCCTTCTAATGCGCAAACTTGCGTAAATCATCATTTAATAGCATTGAAGCCTCATCTAATCCATATTAGGCATTCTTGAAAGTATTATTAAACATCATAATGCTTCGGGTTCGATAAAAGGTCATTCAGAGGTATAATTAAACATATTGACACTTTTAGTTCCTTATACTTGCAAAGTTGCGCGTAACTTCACTTTTGGGCATAAAAGCCTTGGGTGGCCAATGATTGGCAATCCCGAGAGTATAATCAAATATCATGAGTGATGTGTGCTAAACAGACTATTAAAAACAAACTAAATTAGACTCTCTATTCTAGACACTATAAAGCTTTAATTCTAGACTCGACCTAAAACCACACAATCGGCAAGTGTACCGATCAATGTAGGACAACCTAGGAAGTCCGGATATCGAACCACAGGACTCTATTTATCACGTAGACTAGACTCTGACTAGACACTGACAGACACGACTGAAACTTGTTTATTCGTTTGGGGGGGGGGGGTTACTGAAAACTATGGAAATCTATATTAGACTACTAAATTAACTAAAACTGGACTAAAAACGAATGAAGACTGCGGACTTTCTTATATGAGAACGAGACCACCTAGACAAGAATTCTGGATTGTTTTTAAGAGATTACCGATTAAGTTAAATGCATGAGTTATGGAACCGGGATCTTAAAATACTAAACCTATTAAGAACCAACGAGGCCCCTCGACCCTTCTCAAGGAGAAACCTGTGGCACTACCTAGGCCGTTAATTCTACTGGTTATTAGACGTCTTCCCAGTTGTCTAATTATTGTGTAAGTACCCTAATGTTGACCTATTCTTTCCCAATCCTAGATCTAGGGTAGTTTGAAGTAAATAGTTTGACTTGATAGACTAATAAGACCGACAGGTAAACCAAGACATAACCTTTCCCAAGGCCTATCTAAAGCAATTCGCCGGGTAAGACCTACCAATAGCCCCTCACTTCCCAGTTATTAGGACTAGTAGAACACTAAGACTTAGCAAATTATTACCACTTACTTCTAGGGGTTATTGCGCAATTCTCCCTAAAGAGTGAAGGTTTTCTAACGTGATATAGACACTCACCGAAACCCTAAACCCTAATATGACTCTATGTTGTGATATAGACCGTCACTAAGAATCATATGAAGCAAATAATAACAATAAACCAATTCAAAGTACGCATACACATCAAACCATTAAATCAAACCTCTTACTAAACACAATCACCCATAACAATCATGCAAATAACGAAAACAGTAAAATCTTTATATTAATCCATTCATCATAGTCTAGGTGGTTTATAAAATTAGCCAAGCATTTCAGTAAATGAAAACAAAACAAAGATGTCTAAAACAGAATTCATTGTAACAAAGTTCCAAGAAAGTAATCGACAAAACAAGGGATTAGAAAACCCGATTGATTCTTCGATTCTTCGCTCTCGACTCGTACCAATGATTCCCGTGCCTTGAAATCTCCAATTGTTCACCAAGAATGCTCCAAAGTTACTCCAAGAAGTCACAAATTCGTAATTAGGGTTTCTAATCAGGTTTCTTCAGAGTTAATCAAACCAACCCCTAGCTAAAACAATCATTACACGAAATCAACCCCCTCGCGTGACGCCAAGGGGGGTGTCGCGTCGCGCGGCGCCTCCAAGGGTGATTTTTCTGATTTTTTTATTATTTCCAATTTCCAGCTTCTCCGACGCGCGTACGAATCCCGTTTTTTCTTCCGAACTGCTCGTTTTGACTCGTTTTTCAACACTTTAAGCTACGGGACCTGAAATCAAAGCTTAACGTCAGCAGTATCATAATTCTAACCTAAAACAGACTCGAAACGACTGAAAACTGACCAAAATATACATTATAAACATATGTACTTTACAGTACATCAATGAGGCTCTCGGTTTGTTAAAAGGTCACTCAGAGGTAAGAATTAACATGTTGACGCTTTTAACCCTTTTCTGCGCAAACTTTCAATTAATTACATAAACGGCTACACTTGATTAACAAGTGGCTCATTTGTGAATATAAAACCGTAAAAGGTTATTTAGAAACTTATTTTAGGTATGATAATACTTCCAGTTCTTTCATAATCAAAGTTTTCGATTTTTCGAAAAATTAGTCCCTTAAATTCAACGTTTGACTTCATTAGGGTTTATTACACGTGTCAATACTTTATTGGACGTGATTTTTCAAGGTGTTACATCCTCACCCCCTTAAAAGAAATCTCGACCTCGAGATTTGCTTAAAGTAAAGGAAGTACTTTCTGTCGTATCATGGATTTAACTTCCATAGTATATTTGGGCCTCCAAGGGTATCCCAGTTGACCTATACAATAGGTGCATACTTTCTTTTGGAGCTCCTTAACCTGTCGATTCTCAATCGACATAGGTTGCTCATACTATCATAGATCTGCATATCATTATGTGATAGTGCTTTTCGACTTATTGGTGACACGTCGCTAAATCATTAGTGTGGGTCATATTGCGCGTTCCACCAAGCTCCTAAATTAGGTCTTAGTTCGTAAGCTATTTAGTCTTGATACATTCGAATCCTTCGAATGACTTTATATATTCCGAGCTTAACTAACCTGAAAATTACAACTCGGCACACCCTTCTAGGGTGTTATCTTTTGTTGAACCTTATCTTTTAACCAGAACTTAGGAGGGTTGCTATTTTCATAAATCCTTGATTTTCTGCCGAATACTGGCATCTTACAGATGATTATGAATTTGCGTGATCTTATTTGTTGTTTCCAATACAACTTTCAGATCCTGATAATTGGACTTACCAATCTATTGTCCTAACAATAGATGTTTAACATTCCATCTATACAAGGTCTCCAAGGGAGCAGCCTTGATACTTATATAACAACTATTATTGAAAAGCTTATTTTAAGGTGAGATGGTTAATCCCAACCACTGCTCGAAACTAATCTTAAGGAATAGCTAATCCTTGTCGTTAGTCGAATAAATCGACGATCCTGGGCAGCTGATGGCAAATTCTTAATTGTTGCCTAAATAGGGTTGCGGTAATTAATGCATAAGCAAAATGAACCGTCTTTCTTATCTAACAATACTGAATTCTCAGAATATTGAGTTAGGCTTTATAAATCTATATCTTAAAACTTACTTAATCAGGGTTTCCGATTCTTCCAATAATGGTACTAGCTGTCTTGGAGATTTCATAATGATACAGCCTTAAATGGGATATGAATCTTAACTCTACTTGCCCCTCGGGAGGTAAACAGGGTAGTCTTAGTAGAAGATCATCAAGATACAAGGAGGTTACAGAGATTTTCCATATCTCAGGCTCCAGTTCATCCGTCATTGCTTGTGTCAAATAAGTGACACATTTATGTTACAATTCCACGAATTCCTTAATCGGGAACATTTATTTGGACAATTCTATTTTCAGATATCTTCTTTGAATACCATTAGCTGACTTTAGTACCATATGATCATTGGGATATCTTTGTGGTTCCATGCATTAAACCTCCATACTGATCAGGCATGGAAGCAATCTATGGGACACGCTAGGATACGCCACTCCTCATATGGTACTTTTATCAAACATAGTTTGGCATTCGCAGGCGATAGAAAACAATGAGAAAATAATAAAATAAAATAAAGTAATATATATTGTCGTACTCTTTTTGGGGAAGAGTACTCCAGATTCTTATGAAAGGATTATCTTCGAGGATGGGAGAGAGGGTCATTAAAGATTCCATTGGTAAATTATACCTTATTTTTAATATCTGAAGTTCTTATGAATGTAATCAAAAGTTTGCTAAGCTTATGGTTTACTAAAGGTTTATTATCCCTTGCATTAACGTAAAATACTTAGCAGATACAATCGATGCTAAAAGGTAAGGACGTACCTAATGCTATTATTGATATGCACTCTCTCTGGCATTCAACCGGTAGTTTAGGCGTTTCCTTTCTTATCCATCCCAGACTTAGCTGCTCCTTCCTTGGCAGCCTCAGGGCAATTAGTACTGATGTGGCCCTTTTCGCCACAGCTGAAACAGTTTGCATTCTTTATGTCCCTACATTCGTGGGACTGGTGGCCAGTTCTTTTGCAGATGCCACATTGCTTTATCTTTTGGTTTGATCGACACTGTCCCCAGTGTCTTCTTTTGCAGGTTTTGCATGTAGGCTTCTTGTTGGAATCCTGTTGGTTATTGTTGCACTCGGATTTGCTCTTCTTAGGATTCTGGGAGTTATCCTCCTCCCTTTGTCTTTTCTCATTAGATTCATTCTTGATTGACTTTTGTCTCACTATATCTAGAGTGAGAGACAAGGATAAATCTACAGCTGATCTGAAGGTGATTGGCCTTGAAGCCTTAACATTCCCTTTTATTTCGGGCGCCAAACCACCGATGAAACGCGCAATGCGTTTTGGTTCAGGGGTAATTAAATAGGGTACCAATCTAGATAAGGAGTTGTAGTCGGTAACATATTGCTGACAATTTAGGTTCTTCATTGTGAGAGCCAGAAAATCCGTCTCCACCTTTTCCACTTCGTGTTGTGGACAGTAGTTCTCCTTGATAAGAGCAGCGAACTGATCCCAAGTCATGTTGTACAAAGGGATCTTCCCTGTAGCTTGGATCAGTGATCTCCACCAAGCTAGAGCTTCTCCTTTAAAAGATTGTGAAACAAATTTCACAACATCTTGTTCCGCGCAACCGCTGATGTCAACAACAGTGTCCATCTCCTCGAGCCATGTCATGCAATCGATGGCTCCTTCTTCTCATGTAAAGTCTCTGGGCTTGCAGGAGACAAAATATTTATATGAGCATGTCTTAACTGGTGCCTCTTGATGAAGCACAACTTGTCTAGACGGAACACTCCTCTGGTTTGACGAGTTATGAACATCGTCTTCCTTTGACTCATGTGATTTAGAAGGGGGCTTACTACGAGCCGCTGATAGAGTCTTAGAGTGTGTATCACTTGATTCATCATACTGTCTGTCGAGGGCTCGTGTAACGACATTATCTATTAATGCCTGCAGTTCCGCACCAGTTATATTAATTCTGGGAGCATCATTATTTTCCCTCGGGTGGCTGTTAACCTCATCCGATCCAGCCATGTAGCTTGATTGCTACATAAATATTGACGATGATTCATTCAGAGGTTATTATGGATTCATCACTTTTGACGATTCATCAACCATGGTAATATAAACCATATTGCTTAATTTGTTAGTTATATTTAATTAGCATTTTCATTATAATTTATCCTAGTTATAAAACATTAAGGATATTAAGGTGGCGCAATGGCCTAGTCACGAGGACAGTTTTAAATTTACAAGCCATGATTTCAGAGAATCGAGGCATTAAGGTTTGAACATATTTCATTACCTTTTCTGGACAGAGAGTCAAAGACTACTACTGTCTTTAGTCTCAGAGGACGTTAATTATAGCCCGTAGGCACTTCATTCTTAAGGGATGATTATTTCAAATATGGCTTGTGTAACTTTAACGATTCACAGTTTGCCAAAAATGTTAACATACTTACAGATGTTAACAGGGATTGGAATCTTTTGGATAGGTTTTACCGTCTTGGCAATGTCTAGAATGACATATAGGCTAGGTCGTACCTTTAAGATTCTTTTTAATATGTATACTGGCAGGAAAGGAAAGATATTTATTTTATTCAGGATTTTTATCATAAATCCTAATTTATAAGTTAGTAATAGCACAAAAGGCCTAGTCACGTGGACAAGTTTAATTTATAAGCCATGATTTCAGAGAATCGAGGCATTAAGGTTTGAATCAAAGTTCATTACCTTTTCTTGACAGGGAGTTGTAGGCTACCACTGTCTTTAGTCTCAGAGGACATTAACTATAGCCCATAGGCACTTCCCTTCTAAGGGATGTTTATAATATGATCACCTTATAGGATGATTTAAGCCATGATTTCAGAGAATCGAGGCATTAAGGTTTGAATCGAAGTTCATTACCTTTTCTTGACAGGGAGTTGTAGGCTACCACTGTCTTTAGTCTCAGAGGACGTTAATTATAGCCCGTGGGCACTTCCCTTCTAAAGGATGTTTATAATATGATCACCTTATAGGATGATATAAGCCACGATTTCAGAGAATCGAGGCATTAAGGTTTGAATCAAAGTTCATTACCTTTTCTTGACAGGGAGTTGTAGGCTACCACCGTCTTTAGTCTCAGAGGATGTTAATTATAGCCCGTGGGCACTTCACCCTTAAGGGATGATTATTTCAAATAAGGGAATTTAGATTAACCCCCTTTTTAAAAGATGGCCTGTGTGACTTTAACGATTCACAGTTTGCCAAAAATGTTAACATACTTACAGATGTTAACAGGGATTGGAATCTTTTAGGTAAGTTTTACCGTCTTGGCCATGTCTACAATGACATTTAGGCTAGGTTTTACCTTTAAGACTCTTTTAATATTTAACGCAGAACAATCCTAAATTGAAATGTTAACAAGGATCTGAATCTAATTGGGGAACTACCATCTTGGCCCTGTCTTAAGGTGACATATGGCTAGGTCTTGTCCGTTTTAAATTTTGCCACTTTATTATAATGGTAGATCTTATAATATAGGAATGATATTTTAAATATATTCGTTCCATTAAAATTTAAACAAGTATATGGTTGCCCTAAACGGGACTTCTAACAGAAAATGACTTGCCCATGCAAGGGCTAATCGGAAAATAACAAAGGAACCAAATAAGGACAAAATAAAACGAATTAGGATTTGTCCTATGTTCTTGTCTAGACTCAAGAATGTGCACTGTGTAACTGAGATTAAACACAAAAGGCTAGCGTTTAATTCACTCAGTGTTGGCTCTGATACCAACCTGTCACACCCCGATATTTCCACGTTCGACCGGTGGGCCCGGTAGGGGAGTATCGTGACGTAGTTGATATCATCATAGTCAAACAACACAATATATCAATGCACAGCGGAAGCAAAAGATAAATATATTACAATCCGAATATAAAGTAATATCAAGTATTACAACGGAAAGTAAAGGATCCACAGGCGGATCTTAAAACATAAACATTGTTCAACAGACTTTAGACGCCTAGAACTTGCAAGATTCCTTATTAACATCCTGAGCAGCTTCCAGCCTATTACGTACTTGTACCTGTCACTTAGACTTTTGAAAATACGTCAGTTTTCACTGGTAAATACACTCAACCGACTCATTTGAAAATGTCTATGAAAATTGGTTTAGGTGCTCAAGGCACGAAGATATTTTGAAACTTTGATTAAAATGCACAAGGAAAAATTAATCTTTTATACTTGGGACAAACTATATCTCATGTTATCAGTTTTACATAACTTGCTCTACATACGGGGCCCGGTTCTATGCCGGTTCAAGATTAACCGACACACCACTATTCCCTTATTGGGAATCCCATATTGGGTAAAATTAATTAATAAGTATATGGCATCTGTCGGGTGTATGCCTACACCCCGTGCTTAGGTCGTGGCCATTGCAATTAATGAGTCAAGGATATCCAGGACACGGTCGCATTAACCCCCAATGTTTCAGTCAAGCAATACGAATTAAAAACAAGTTATTTGGATTTCCCGACTTATTGGTCTTTGAATCCCATACCTGACCATGCGGTATTTATATTACCGTATCCCAAGCCCGTATAAGGGAAAATAAGTTAAGAGTATTTACCTGAGCTAGCTCCTGTCTTAAATAGCAAGAATTATAATAACTCAGCCGTATTCACTTAAGTAAGCGTAGGTACAATTTACCGGAAGGCTCTAGTCTGGAATGATGGTATAAATAACCAATTAGAATGCTAACGGGTCTTTAATTAAGCCTAAGCTTAGACCGGTTAGTTTTAAAGAAAGATACGGTTCAAACGCATGATAAGGCGAAGACCGGTTTAGAATGTGGTTTTGACCAGGTAAGCTTGTATGCTTGTTTAATATGGGTAACTTAAACACATTCTGGATTTTGAGATGAAAACGATATGGTTTGACCCGTTTCGGCTAAATTATGCAAACTAGTTACAGAAGCCGATCCGAACGCGAAAAGTGCGTAACGGTTAACCATATGAGTCATATACAGGTTTCCTAAGTTAATACGCCTTAAATATGTTGTGATATCAGTAGGATATCTTCCATTATGCCCAAAACGAGTTTAATCTCAATTTAAGCCCCGTAGGGGTATTTTGGTCATTTAAGAGATTATAAAAGAGGTTAATTAAAATTCTGAGATTCGGGTCCGAATACATCAGTAGAATAACTTATTTTTTTTAGGTCATATCAGTTGGTAATAGGTCTTATATGCCAAAATGCTTTCAAACCCAAACTATGCGTTTAATACGCTTAAAAAGCCATTTTAAGCGATTTCCGGGTTATACAGGAAATCTGAGTTTTCTGATCAGGTTATAAAGTTCAAAATACTTTATTTATTATATAAAATCAGTAGCGATTGGATTGGTGTCAAAATATCATGTAAAACTCATTTTATACACAAAAAGGGTATAATCGGTATTTACCGAATTAAGGCGATAGCCTTAGGTTATGATCAGTTTAAAAATAATTAAAAATCTTTAAAAATCTCAAAATATTATATTACATCAGTGGGTAAAAGGTTTGGTGTCAAAAATTGGGTTTAGATAGGCTTTATGCTAATTGCGCCGTTTAATTACTAAAAGGCGTTATAATTACGCTAATGAGCATAACTCCTAATCTAGACCTCCAACTGATGTGAAAATTTAGGGACAACTTTATAAATCAGTAATAAGGATTATTGTCCTTTCACATTTCCAAAATTCTCGTTTTATGGTCAAAAGGGCATATTGGTCAACATTAGGCAATTAACGGAAACGCGTAAACGAATGGGGCAATCAATGAACCAAGCATAGAGGGTTATACCAACATGTAACCTGGTCCTAAGGAAGCCCTAAGGCATTTCTAAACCTATCTAATTCGGGTCAGAACTGAAGTCAAATCAAATGTCAAAGTTTTGCGACTTTCGGTTCCGAACCGGGTCTAAACAGAAAATTGTCGGATCAAACAAGCTTATATCAGTTCTTATACTTATTACCAAGTTATATGAGTGATAAAATAGGTTACATGCCTTCTACATTGCTAATTACATGTTAATTTGCAAATTTAGCTTTTGTTGACTTTTTCTAAACAACTTTGACCCGACATTTGATCTAGTTAGAGTGGGAATCTGAGGGTGCCCTTTTAAGGGTTTATTGCCCACATAAATACCAACTTATAACTACCTTCAATTTGACTAATCACTGGACCATTAGTGATTAATCGATAAGTCAAACCTTAATTACGACGGTTTGACTTTTAAGCTAATAACTAGGTAAAACTCAATCAAGGAAGATCAAGGATGCTTACCAAGGTCTAATGTACGGCCATGGATGCTTAGAGAATGGCCTTGAGCTCCAGAAATGATCAGATGTTGAGTTGGAAATGAATGATCAAAATGTGCAAACATTGGGGCTTTTTATAGTGTTCTTGATCCATTAAGATCATGACAAATCATGCTATACATGATCCCTGATGATTAACAAGTGTCCCTAAGGCCTAAGAAATAGTTTAGGCGGCTCTTGGAAGTGTTAAAGGGCAATACAAGTAGCTTACATGGGCTGAACAGGCAATTTACGAGTTTCTGCATCTGGGCAACGCTTACGGACCGTAAGGTCCAGGTCTTACGGTCCGTAAGGACCTGGTCAGCATTCAGAAACTTTCATTTGTTGACAGTTTTAGCCCCTGCACCTCCAAATGCCATTTCCGACACATCCATTGCCCGTTAAACCATATTAGGCATTCTTGAAAGTATTATTAAACATCATAATGCTTCGGGTTCGATAAAAGGTCATTCAGAGGTATAATTAAACATATTGACACTTTTAGTTCCTTATACTTGCAAAGTTGCGCGTAACTTCACTTTTGGGCATAAAAGCCTTGGGTGGCCAATGATTGGCAATCCCGAGAGTATAATCAAATATCATGAGGCTCTCGGTTTGTTAAAAGGTCACTCAGAGGTAAGAATTAACATGTTGACGCTTTTAACCCTTTTCTGCGCAAACTTTCAATTAATCACATAAACGGCTACACTTGATTAACAAGTGGCTCATTTGTGAATATAAAACCGTAAAAGGTTATTTAGAAACTTATTTTAGGTATGATAATACTTCCAGTTCTTTCATAATCAAAGTTTTCGATTTTTCGAAAAATTAGTCCCTTAAATTCAACGTTTGACTTCATTAGGGTTTATTACACGTGTCAATACTTTATTGGACGTGATTTTTCGAGGTGTTACAACTAAAGTGACAAAGTGACCAAACCTCAGGGACCAAAACGGAAATTTACTCTTACCATTATGAAGTTAGTATAAGTATGAATTTTGTTATCTTCTTGATGTGCTTTTTATCAAAGCAACATGCAATTACCAGAAGATTAGGGAAATTGAACGTGTAAATATATTTTTGAATGGCTAAACTTACACACCATGAGGATTGAACCTCTGACCTCCTCCTACTCTAAACTGTATCTAACTCATCAGTACCACTGGACTATTCCCAAGTGGATAATTGAATGTATATGGGTAATCCCTATGAAACATGGTTAGCGACCATTGTGACTGTTGTACTTGGTTGATACATAAAATGCAAGTTTTGGACCTATTCGGGCTCAACTGCTCAAGCTGTAGTTACCGAACCCCAAGTTTACGCGAATGATTTTAGCATAACTATACCTAAAAATGAGAGGGTTTAACTGAAATAAATAGTAAACAAAAACCACGTTGGCCTGGATCATAATGGTACCAAAGTGGACAAGGGACACATACCCTAAGACTGAGTGGTATGGGATGGAGCCTTTAGGGGCTCCATTGCGCCACATTAGCGCCATATAGACAGGGTGGCTCCATTGCCTTTTCTCAATAACACATATGTAATAGATTACAACCCCCTTATTAAAAAAAAGGAAAAAGAGAAATAAACACAAAAACAGTTGATTGGTTATGCACATGGGCTCACCACTTTCTCTCCTTTAACACTCGTTACTGTGTTAGCGAATGATAGAATGGCACACCCAATAGGGCTCGGAAATGGGTATGGCTAATGTGGAGGGGGACGCTACCCCATACCAGCCTATTATCAACATGAGATAGTACGGTTTATTGGTGTCATGAATTCGTCGTGTTTTATGCAATTCATTTGTCTTTTTACTAGAATGAATTGCTGGATCGGTTATTGTAAATGGTGCTAGCACGCGGATCCAATTCAACAAGTGGTGAGGTGATTTGCTAATCACTATTGTTACTTTCATGACACATACTCGAATATGATAAAAGATACAAAAAAATAATGATAATTGTGATATATGCAAAGTAGAAGTAAGTAAAGCATTCAGAATGGTTCTCGAAGAGTGTGTTAATTGTAATATAACGAATGATTAGACCACCCATAGTGGTTAAGAAAAATAATGCCCCCACCATGGGGCATTATCCGACACGTGTCATCCCAGTCAGCATGGGGCGTTATTGCAAAAGTGGCGTAGTGGGAATAATGCCTAATAATGCCCCTTCCAATCATTAAAAAAAAAGAAAAAAAAAAGAAAAAGCAAATAGTTGGTGATTGGCTAGTCAAACCTTGGACACATGCAAAAGAAAAATCAAACACTCCCATTGGCCACTTGCTTTGCATATTAGCGTTATTATTAAAACGCCAAAGTTCAATTTTTGATTATTTTTTTTTAAAATAACGCCTACCGTAATGGGGGTGGGGGCGTTTCCGGGCGTTTTATTTTAATTTTTTTAAAAAAATACCGCCCCACTACGGGTGGTCTTACGAGTTGAAGCAAAAAGAAAATATTACCGTTCATCTATCTATCTATTATATATAATAAATGAAAGTTATTTGGGCCACGTGTCAATAGACTAGGGCTACACTTTTTTCATTTTCCCGCCCAAACTTCCATCCCCTTTATTCTCTCACTTTTTCACAAACCCTAAGAGCATTCTCATCCAATCCATCAAAACTTATGAGGGTGAGTTTTTATATTGTAAAGGGTAAAAAAAGTAGTTGTGAGTGGAGGAGAGAGAAAATGTTACTGTTTATCTGTATATTTGGGGGGACACTGTTCACCTAGTATAATTTTTTTAATATATATTGAAAGTGGTTGTGAGTGAAGGAAAGAGAAAAATGTGATGATAATATTATTTAATTGAAAAGGAGAGAGAAAAAGTATTTGTTTTTAGTGGAAATATATTGATATAGAAGTTGTTTTTTAGTGGAATGTATGTATAATTTGATGGATTGGATGAGAATGCTCTAAATACCAAAACTTTCATCCGCTACTTCATTCTTCTCCTTCACGCTTACATACAGGATCCTCTTTCTGATGTTCATCCATCTCCTCAACAACCGTCCGGCAGAGGAAATGCCGGTCCGTCTATTCCTGTTCCGTCAGTCTCACCGTCGTAACCTAGGGTTGAGAATCTGTCAATAAGTTCACCCTCAGCGCCGGCGTCACAGGTATGTCGATTCTGACTTTTTATTTGTTTCATCACCTCAATTTCTAATAATTTTTGACTGTTTCATCTAATATGAGGAAGTCGAGTGTTTCCTCAAGAACTGAAACGGAAGATACCGTGGCATGCCTGTTGTACGATTTGCATCAAAAAGAGGTGATAGCTTTAAGGAAGTCTGGTAATGAAACAGATCAAAGCATTAAAGACAAATATGACGCTATCGAGGTTAATTATTATCTTTTTTTTTAATTTTGTTTTATATTTGTTATGTTGGGTTTTCATCAAAACTTTTTATTTAAATTGTCATAATGTTTGGGTTAATCATTTGATATTTTATATTTCCAACCGTGACCTCCAAATATAAATATTAGTAATAATTGTTGTTTTTCAAATCCCTGTAATTGGTGTCATAATTGTGAAAATCATGGTCTAAACCCAAGAAAATAAAGAAATTTAGACAATCCAGAAGGGGTTATTTGTAATTTCAAACGGGTCAAATTGGAGAATAATTTTTTTTCTAGCTAAAATGGAAATAGTGTAAAGCATTAGATTACTATCACAATGAAATTTGAAAATATCTCCCGTTTATATAAAACTCTACAGAAATTTGAAACGGGTCAAATTAGGCCTCCAAATGATTTTGAACGATCTGGAAGTTTAAAAATAAAACTCTACAGCTAATTGTCTTTTACTCTTTTTTACTGGAACCCTAACTTGATAGCTTGAGAACTTGACCAGATCCACAAAGCCCAACAGCAACATATAATAGTCTTCAGCCCAACAACTAGCCTCCAGAGCCCAACAAATAATTTTTCATCTAGCCCCACTCCAACTCCAAATCCAATCCTCAAAATATAAATAAACAAACTCTTTAGAGTAAATTGCCAAAATCGTCCCTGAGGTTTGGGTATGTTTGTCATTTTTATCCAAAACAACTTTTTTGTACTATAAAGTCCTTCACTTTTGGGATTTTTTGCCATTTTCATCCAGACGTCTAACTTTTTTTTTTGTTGCCAAAATCGTCTCTGAGATTTAAGATTTTTTTTTTCATTTTTATCCAAATGTTTGATAGAAAAAATAAAGCAAAT
This sequence comes from Helianthus tuberosus, assembly GCA_030545235.1. NCBI lineage: Eukaryota > Viridiplantae > Streptophyta > Magnoliopsida > Asterales > Asteraceae > Helianthus > Helianthus tuberosus. The sequence goes on along the minus strand of CM060412.1, from coordinate 14,120,758 downwards.
TAGATGTTTGAATGAAAATGACAAAAAATCTCAAAAGTGAAGGACTATATTGTACAGAAAAGTTGTTTTGAATGAAAATGATAAACATGCCCAAACCTCAGGGATGATTTTGACAATTTACTCAACTCTTTATTAAAAGTAAAGAAAACTCATAATAAAAAATATAAACATCACACTTAATGTTTAGATATAAAACTTATAAAGTGGATTATAAAGTTATATAGGCAAATGTTGCTATTTTTTTTGTGTTTATCTTCATAAACAATAAAAAGCTTTAAAATTATCTAAAAACTAATTATCTCACACATGTTGTTTGTCATTTTACCATTAATATATCCGCCCATCGGACATGTATAGAACTAGTTATAATATAATAAGTAAACTAAACCAATTTAACCCACATGTAAATTTTTTTTTTTTTTTTTTAATTCCAGAATCTCTTCTTATAAATAAAGTCCAGAAAACTTGTTAAGTTACATCAAAACAGAAGGTAGACGGGCAACAAGCTGCGCCGCCAATCCTTTCTGAATTGCAAACCCCAACCTCCCGAACACAAACCCCTGCCCCCTGGGGTCGAACAATTGCTGTGGATAACCCGTTGAACCCTCATCAAGAAGTTGATGGCTTCTGACGCTAGGGAGCCAAAAGTATCAAAGGCAAAAGGGATAAAGACATGTTGGTTCTCTGCGCAAGCTTTAGCGTGCTTATCCACTTTCTTTGATTCTGCCTTTCTTGCTGCTAGTCCAGCTACAAACCCGTTTTCCCTTAAACCAACCAAAGGGGAAACCCCCGTGAGGTCTACACAAGCATGTTTCCCCCCAGCCCAGCCAAAGACGAGCAGATCCGCTGGTCGCAGAGTAGATCTCCCTTCCATAGGGTCCGTGAGGAAATTCACAGGGGTCTCTTTCTTAGCAGAAATCCCAGCTCTTCTTAAGATGTTCCCCAAAACATCTCGCACCCAGTCATGCCGATATTTAAACCCAAGTTGGTAAAATTTGGTCCCTTAGAGCATTCACATCCAAACCATCAAATTATACATACATTCCACTAAAAAACAACTCCTATATCAATATATTTCCACTAAAAACAAATACTTTTTCTCTCTCCTTTTCAATTAAATAATATTATCATCACATTTTTCTCTCTCCTTCACTCAAAACCACTTTCAATATATATTAAAAAAATTATACTGGGTGAACAGTGTCCCCCCAAATATACAGATGAACAGTAACATTTTCTCTCTCCTCCACTCACAACCACTTTTTATACCCTTTATAATATAAAAACTCCCCCTCACATATTTTGATGGATAGAATGTGAATGCTCTTAGTTCACCAACTTGTGAAACCCATTTATTTTCTGGGTTGGACTCCTCGCTCGGGCCGAACACGAATTGAGCCAACAGTTATTTAATCGTCGGGTGAGCATATTTCTATAGCGGATACGGGACAAAAAAGGGAATTGACTGGCAAATTATAAATCAAGCACACTCACTTTTTTTTTGAAAGATGAATTTTATAAACAACCAAAACCAAAACGTAGAAACAACCGACTCTCACATATGTGTAAGTACTATGTTAAGATTCAAATTTACATATATGTCAAATGACTCAAATTAATATGTGTAAGTACTATGTTAATGTTAGAATCTATGATAATTAAAAGAAGTTGTAGGCGCTTAGGTTATGCATTAGCCATTATCTTTGTGCAGGTGTCGTAAAAAAAGTGAGTGAATTTTGTAAAACATTAACATGGTAAGCCAAAGTAATATAACGTTTTAAATGTTTGGCAATTGTCAGGTCAATTTAGGTAAACCTACTTAAGCCAAATTACTACATAAATCTTTTCTTTTTTCAGTTCCAAGGAGTCGTGAGAAATCGATTGGTAAAATAACAAAAACACAAGAATCAAATAATAAAACTAATTTTGTAATACCATTTTAGCTCTCTAATCAAGGTGCTATTGTCTCAAAACAGTGGTGAAACTTGAAAATTTTCATTGGGGGGTCGGAACTCGGAAGTCACCGAACCTAAAAATTCTATATAAGTATTTTTTTTTCTTTTTAAAACCGGAGGGTCGAAAACGTATATACCTAAAAAATTCTATGCGAAACGTACATACATAAGACTACTGAGCGAAAAGTTCGGGGGGTCAGGCCCCCCCCGGCCCCTTGAAAGCGGCGCCCCTGTCTCAAAATGATTTATATTATATGTGTAAATTATTACGAAGAGACATCTTATTTGTAGAATCACAATCACAGGTAGGGCTGTAAACGAATCGAACGTTTAGCGAACAGTTTGTAAACTGTTCGATGGGAAGTTCGTTTACGTTCGTTCGTTTGATTAATGAACGAACATGAACAAGAAATCCCGTTCAGTTAGTTACATGAACAAACACGAACATATATCTCGTTCGTTTAATTGTTTTCGTGAAAGTTCGTAATGTGTTTGTGAACATTTGTTCATGTTAGTTTATTTATTTTGTTCATTAAAGATTTTTTAGCATTTATTTATTTTATCTAAACTTTTTATATTTTTCAATTCTTATTTATCTCATTACCAAAACAAATGAAATATGAAACCATATCTCCACATTATTTATGCACCGTTCCCTTTCCGTACCATATCTCCACATTGTTTATGCATCGTTCCCTTTTCATTCTCATTATTCACATCGAAAAATACTATTGACCTTCGTTCAACGATTAGGGCTTCAAGGTCTAGCGCTGGTCCCTCTCGCCATCCACCTCTAGACACCGCCATCTTCGTTGATTTTATCTGTGTTCGTGAACCGTTCGTGAACATGTTCCTTTCCTTAATAAACAAACACGAACAGAAAAACTCGTTCGCCAAGTGTTCATGAACCATTTGTGAACACATTATATCCCTAACGAACGTTGTTAGTGTTCGTTCGATTCGTTTACAACCTTAATCACAGGCGATCAACCATAGTCAAGAATCACAATAACGAACAAAACCATAAGGATTGAACCCTTCAAAGATTTTTTCATTAATAGAACTATTTTGGGTTAATTGTTATATAACCCTAGTGTGAAACGTCTTCTAACTTCCACTTTTGACACATACAACCTCTAGACATTACATTACTACATATTAGACATTAAATATATAACTATTTACTAGTTACAATCCTGACTTGTTAACTCTCAAACTTGAGTTAAACAATTATTAATTCCAACGTTATTAAAAAAAAACGAGTTATTTAATTTGAATTCACCAAAGAAAAATTGAAAACATTAAAAGAGATAATGTAATAACTTTATGTACCATAGGAGTCTTAAAAAGGTGAGTGAATTTTGTAAAACACATGCACTTCAAAGATGAATGGTAAATAGTGGAAGAAAAGTTCCCTAAAAAAGAACAACCTCTATGTAGATAATTTCATTTTTACTATAAATAGGCACCTTTACCATATGTAACTTCATCTTTCAAAAACCCTAAAATATAGCACATAAAAAAGTAACAACAGTTATAATAAAAATGGATAAACATGGCTATATTCGAGTTATGGCACTATACTGCTTATTTTTTATGGCTCTGATAGCGACGAACCATGCGGCTGTAGTCAATGTAAAAGCTAAAGGTGCCAAGGGTGATGGTGTAACCGATGATGGCCCGGTAATAATCACATAAATGTTTCAATGCTATGTGTTTAGTGTTCATGTTTCCTGCTAATTGCGTGTATTAATTGATGTTGAATTTAGGCGATAACGAGCGCATGGAAAGAAGCCTGTGCAGGTGCACCACCAAGCCAGTTGGTGATTCCACCAGGAACTTATTTGGCACTTGTTGTTGATTTTGTTGGTCCATGCAAGGGTCCGATTGAGATTGTTGCTAGAGGAGCCACCATAAAGGCGCCACCGGAGCTTGCAAAGTTCACAAGAGACACTTGGATCAAATTCATGAGTGTTGATAAGTTGACCATGAGTGGTGGTACTTTCGATGGCCAAGGTCAAGCAACATGGAAGAATACAAAATGCCAGGATTCACAATCTTCATGCAGTATACCAGTTGTAAGTGTTTATTTACAATGTGCATATTTTGGATTGTTTTTTAAGATGATCTTGATATTTCATAAGCGTTTCTAGGAGTTTAGGAAATTTTTGAAACATGTTTATAAATAGGCAAGGTAGCAAACTCATGCAAGTCCACCCAATACATACATTCAAAAGATTTTCTTTTATAACTCGATATTCACCCAATACATGATCTTAAAACTCGCACTCTAACTAAGTCAGATGAGAAGTATGAGGTAACATAGAGATGGAGAAATCACCCCAACCGTAGGCAACCTCTTGCTATAGTCAAATCAAGAATGGAGAAATCGCCCATGCTGGGCGATCTCTTAGAACTTGTCAAATCAAGAAATGGAGACGTCTCCTTTACATGGGGCGACCTCAAGATCAGGGGTTGCAAATTCCATCTGGCTAGTTCACAATGCGCAGCTTTTAAGACCAAGAAGTCGCCCTTGGTAGGTCCCTCTTGCGAAAAATCAACTCATAATTTTTTTTTAATGGACAAGGTACTGAGGTAGCAAACTCATCTTGAGTTGGATAGAAAACGCATGGAGTTCGCTAGTGGGCAAGCAAACTTATCTTGAGTTTGCTGGTCAAAGGAACAAAACTCATCCTTCATTCCATGCATATTGGTGGACCTAGGATTTAGGTGCCCCGGCCGAGCAAAAAAAAAATGTGCCCCTTACCCTAAGGCCTTAATTAACAAATTAAATAATGTAGACTAATTTTTTTAAACGACCATTAAAATTATAATAATAAACATAGAAATTAGCAAATCATGGTATTAGAATGAGTATATGTCATACCGTAATAAGCTAATAGCTAACCGAGAATCAACCTATTATATATGTCACTGTAAATCAAGAATCTACTTATCGTATTTTTATATTTCTTTTTCACTTTGAACACGTTAGATACACAAAAAAATAGTCTAAGTTTTTTTACCAAACGATCATTCGCATCTATATATAATCAGGAATTTTTAAAATTTTTGTGCCCCTTGAAGAAAGTGTGCCCCGACCGAGCGTCCACATTGCCCCTCCTTAGAGGCTGCATAGTCACTAGAGTTTGTGCTAGTTTTATCTTTGTTGGTTTCAGGCCCCTTTGATTATACACACAAAACTATCGTATGTATACAAAAGGAAAAATATGCAGAATATATGAAGAGGAAAGCTTGGTATAGTTTAATGATATAACAAAAAAAGGGTTCACACACTCTATTATTAACTAAACAAGGAGACCTATATATAGGCTTACAAAAAAACTCTACGTGGGTACATGCACATATAATAAAATACCTAATTAATCCTAAAGAACAGGTAAAATACTTGACTTGTTATTATGCCCAACGTGTACCATTAATCCACGCAACGTACACCTGCTAAGAACTTGGTCAACTCCCACATGTTAAATTACTAAGTCTTCCACAAAACCCATAATTATATGAGGTGTTTACTGGCCTATTTTTCTAGCCCGCGACCCATTCGAACCATTTAACTCATGACCCGATAACATGTCGACCCATGACCCTTAAACAAACTGATTAATCCAACAATCACCCCCTTAATCGGTTTGTTCACACCCCTCGTTCAGGACACCCGAATCACCGTCTCCTCTCGAACCATCTTGACTTCTACTGGACACCCGATCTTCACCTCGATCACGTCCAAAGTCTTCTCGGTTCAACCCGAATAAAAAAACCACCACACTTGTAACATCTCACATGGCATCCCTTTGGAACCGTTCACTAACAATCTTGACTCATCACGGATTGCCGACCTCTTCCCCGGCCAAATGCAAAGCCACCCGATTTGAAATCCAATGCCATAATGTTAACACCGTGTTCCTCCTTTTTTTTTCAACAACCTTTTTCCGATCACCCTTGTTCAAGAGGCCCTCCACCGACAAAGAAAACAAGCCACCCGCTTCTTCTGTTTTCTCAACTTGCCAAACGAGACGAATCCAAAGCCACCTGCTTTGACGGATCCATTCTGCCCGCTTTTCACGCACTACGCCGGTCTCCTCTTATCATGAACAATCCGATCAAGGCTTCCGCAAAACATTCTGCTGTTGTCACCGTTGTATAACAGCTGCGCAAACCCGCAACTAACATCCGAACAACCTTGACCCTTCTTTTGATCGCTATTAACAGCCCCGGAAAACAAGTGTTTATCACCGGTCACCCCGTCGTCTTAACCGGTACGTCTACCACAACAACGGCCGACTGAAACACCATAACGCCTCCGATTACGGTTGCTAAACTGACCAGGAACAGCACCATGCTGTCCCGACCCTTCTTCACCACTGCCCTCCACCGACCGACACACCCGCCGGCGACGGAGGCTACCCGATACGAGCCCTAGGCTCTGATACCAAATGTTGGTTTCAGGCCCATTCGATTATACACACAAAACTATCGTATGTATACAAAAGGAAAAATATGCAGAATATATGAAGAAGAAAGCTTGGTGTAGTTTAATGATAAAACAAAAAAAGGGTTCACACACTCTATTATTAACTAAACAAGGAGGCCTATATATAGGCTTACAAAAAAACTCTACGTGGGTACATGCACATGTAATAAAACACCTAATTAATCCTAAAGAACAGGTAAAATACTTGACTTGTTATTATGCCCAACGTGTACCATTAATCCACGCAACGTACACCTGCTAAGAACTCGGTCAACTCCCACATGTTAAATTACTAAGTCTTCCACAAAACCCATAATTATGTGTTTACTGGCCTATTTTTCTAGCCCGCGACCTATTCGAACCATTTAACTCATGACCCGATAACATGCCGACCCATGACCCTTAAACAAACTGATTAATCCAACAGTCTTTATCCATGTTTGCTTGTAAAATTAGTGAACTAAACAGGCCCCTTTGAGTTCCTACTTGCAAAACATATTCCAAAAACCTCCTACATGAAATCTCTAAAACACTTAAAAATAAAAATAAAATTCTTATACTTTGATGATAACACGCCAACCTTTCTCTATCCTTCTTCAGAATCTCAGACTGAATAAAATCACCAATTCAGTGATTAGAGACGTGACATCTATCAATAGCAAAAACTTCCACATAGCTGTATTGGCTAGCGACAACAACCGGTTCGAAAATATTGTCATTGACGCACCTGGAAACAGTGTCAACACAGATGGTATGCATATCGCTAAGTTAAACGGGCTCAACATCACAAACGCGAGGATAAAGACAGGCGACGATTGTATATCTTTTGGAGATGGAAGCAAGAATGTCCATGTCCAGCAATCGACGTGCGGACCAGGACATGGGTTTGGTGTTGGAAGTTTGGGCAAATACCCAAATGAAGAACCAGTGCAAGGAATCTTTTTCAGAAACTGCACATTGACTGGCACCACTAATGGAGTTAGGATCAAAAGTTGGCCTGCTTCTTACCCTGGAGCCGCTACCGACATCCATTTTGAAGATATCATCATGAACGGTGTGCAAAATCCCATATTGGTCGATCAAGAATATTGTCCAAATAATCAATGCAAGGTATTATCAAGTGCTTATGATTACTAAAAGTGTATATCACTATTACAAAAAGGCAAATTGGATTTAAATAATCCAATCTGGCGCACCATTATACAAAGAAAATGAGCTGACGGGAATAAACTCAGTTGGCTTGGGATTATTATTGGCCAAAAACGACTATTTGCTACAATATTTGTGAACGGAGTAACTTTTTTAATGCTAGCGAATGAAATTAATCTTGGCAGTTATATCTGCGAGCAAAATACTTTTATAATTATTCTATAAAATTAGCAACTATATTTTACTGCTGAAAAGTTCGACCATCTTACAACCGAAACATACTTGGTCGCTAATTTTGCAACCAATTTTGTTTCGGACCCTAATATTGCAATCAAATTTGTTTCGGTCTTGTGACTACTAGAAAATATTTTTATAATTATTCTATAAAATGATTATTGGTCTCTGGGGAGTTGATTTTGATTCTTGTGACTACTAGAAAGGTGCAGCTCCATCAAAAGTGAAGTTGACAAATGTGAGTTTTAGGAGGATCAGGGGAACATCTGCAACAAAGGTGGCAGTGAAGATTGCTTGCAGCCCAGGGATACCATGCGAAACCGTAGAGGTGGCTGATATCAACTTGACATTCAATGGAGGAGCCACCTCTGAGTGTTCTCATGCCAAGCCTAAAGTTGTTGGTCAAAATGTCCCTAAAATTTGTTAAGCCTAAATCCACCATAATGCATTTGTATTATTATTATGCAAAAACTGAGAAACTATATGGATATATATGTAATTCATATGATATAATATTCTAATGAGGATTTATATGTGTATGGATTTATTATTGAAAGAAAAGCTACTTATTAAAGACGAGATAAATTGACCTTCCTTTATATATAGGGATGACCATTTGGTATCGGGTATTGGTATTGAACCAGTATCATGCTCATCTCTATAATTATAGTAGTGTTTACTTGGGATTAATTTTTTATATTAGGTTTATATTTGTAACGTTATAAGTTTCTAATTTGTTTTTTCTCAGCGGTCGTTGGACGTCAACTTTAGGGGTCGGATGAGATTTTAACGTATAAATACCACAGTTTTTTTTTCACGGGGTGCGGTCGACCCCTGTACGTTGGTACTAGGTCCGCCCCTGCCCATACAGATGGACTATTTTGCGACTGGTATTCCATCGCCACTATAAATGTAACCAAACGTCAAAAAAATTCAAATGAGTATTTTGTTCTACACCTATAAAACTCTTATGGGGCGTTTGGTTCGCGGAATCATTTGGAATTGGAATTGGAATTTGTATAGGAATTAGAATTTGAAGGAATTGGATTTGGAATTTAAACATTCCAATTGGAATTGGAAATTGTTGGAATTGGAATCTCAATTCCATTTTTGTTATGTTTGGTTGTCAAATGAATTGGAATCCATCACCACGGCACCCACAACCACCAGTTCGTGTCGAAACGGTTCGGCTCGAAGCAGTTCGATTCGAAACGGTACGGGTCGAAACGGTTCGGATCGAAACGGTTCGATTCGAAACGGTTTGGGTTGAAACGGTACAGATAGAAACGGTACGGGTCGAAACGGTACGCGTCGAAACGGTTCGATTCGAAACGGTACAGGTTGAAACGATACAGGTCGAAACGGTTCGACGTTCAATTCGAAACGGTACGGGTCGAAACGGTTCGGGTCGAAACGGTTCGGGTCGAAACGGTTCGCGTCAAAACGATTCGGGTCGAAACGGTTCACGTCGAAACGGTTCGGGTCAACACGGTTCGGGTCGAACCGGTTCGGGTCGAAACGGTTCACGTCGAAACGGTACGCGTCGAAACGGTACGCGTCGAAGCGGTACGCGTCGAAACGGTTCGATTTGAAATGGACCGGTTCGGGTCGAAACGGTTTACGTCGAAACGGTACGCGTCGAAACGGTTCGATTTGAAATGGACGACCGATTCGGGTCGAAACGGTTCACGTCGAAACGGTTCGATTTGAAATGGTACGGGTCGAAACCATTCGCGTCGAAACGGTATGGGTCGAAACGGTACGGGTCGAAACGGTACGGGTCGAAACAGTCGAGGATTCCAATGAATTTACTTTAATTGTTTCACATATATGAAGGATTTTGAATTCCTTTAGTTAAAGGAATTTGAATGAATTCATGCCTAATTCAAATTCTAATTCCATTATCAATCAAACACATGAATATTGGAATTGGGATTCCAATTCCATCAAATTCTATGAACCAAACATCTTAAAAGATGGAATTCAAATTCCAATTCCCTTGAATTCCTGCAAACCAAACGCCCCTTAGTATTATTCGTCTCCCCAAATGTTACACGGTTCTAATGTCTTGGGGATTACACTAATGGTGGATATGGGAATGAGTGGTGCACACAGATTAAAAAAAAAAAAAAAAAATTGATTTGTAATCTGACAATGCACATGATAAGGCACATATGTGATATCTCAAAATGTAATTTAGTGTATTAATGTTGGTACTTATCAAGAAATATAAATTTGTACACATGGTAAGGGACGTCTTATATCTATCTATAAAATCTGGAAATGTAATTTAGCACAACATTACTTCCTATGGCTTAATATGATTTTGTGTAATCTAAACCAACTTATTAACACATGACAAGGTCCGTTAATTAAGGTCTGTTAGTGTATTAATCACGATACACATATCTTTGTTGAAATATATGTATCCAATTCAATATCAAACATACGCTAAAATTAATATTGTCGCATCTAATATTTTGTGTTTCTCTTGTTTTGTATGTTGAGCCCGAGCTACAAGATCTGAAACAGAGTTGGGCTTGCTTAAGGAGTCTGGTTAGATATTGGGCTCTCATGTTGAAGTTATTGAAGATAATGGGCTTAGCTTGCTAAGAAGTATATGTATATATTCTCTGGTCAATGGAAGCTTAAAAGGAGGATGCAACTCATAATAAAGATCATTCAGCTTGGCAGCGTATTCTGGCAACAAGCAGAGGAGCCAGGTCAGCCCTTAATTAGATATCACAGAATATTTCATTCACTCCAAGTTGGTAGACCAATGAAAAAAAAAACGTTTCTCATCTTCCCTAGTGTCTCTCTTTCTCATCTCGTGTTCTTCGACTCAGATTAGTCTTCACCTTATTTGTTCTCTCTAGGGTTTCGTATTGAAATCTTGATTTAGGGCGATTAAGATCTTTGTAGTTATAAATTCTGTTGTCCATTAGATCATTTGAGAGTGTTAAACAGGTCATTGTGTGGGTGATCTGTCTGTGAGGTTGTGAGAAGATTTGATGTTGAATCTGATGTTAAAGAGTTATTGTGTAATCAGTTGTAATAATCAACGTTCTAAGTTCTTGATCCATGAAATTTGACAATCTTTAACATTATAAATAACTTGTTATGACCTAATGTGACATTGTGTAAACTAAGTAACTCACTAAAACATGACACGATCTATCACTATACTAATCATCAGGCACATGCCTTTAACACCAACATAACTTATTACTACCTAATGTAGTTTTGTGTAATATAAACCGACCCGCTAATGTGTGAAAGCTCATTAAGTCCCATTAATCTATTAATCATCATACACATGTACTTAATGCTAAAATGACTTGTTATGTTCTAACGTAAGTTTGTCTAACCTAAACTAGCACTCTCATCGGCATCACAGGGTCCATTAGCCGGTAAATATGTAAGTCATGTTTGATCAACCATCGTAAATTATGTCGGTAATTATCGGGTCAAACTAGATTTATCAGCCTCTCAAACTCGTTTTCCTCTTGATTCCAAATTCATTTCCCTTTCACTTTCCACTCCCTACGCATTCACGCTATCGACCACCATTAAGAAGCGCTTAGTTCGTCGCACCACCTTCGACCACTCACACCATCGTTCAACCACCAATATTCTCATGCTCATAGCCCCACCCCATTTCCTTTTTTCTCAACTAAAGATTTAAACTCCACAACTGTTCACGACTATCTTGAAACCCCCACGACAACCAGCAAGGGTACCTTACCATTACACCACCACCATGTGACACTAGTAACCCTAATTGATTTTCATGGGTTAACTGATTCCCACCCTTAACACATTTAATTTTATGTATATGGTAGATATTCTATATGAGTTGGATAATGGATGTACGAAACCGGATCGACATTTGGTTGTGTATAAATATTAACTTGTTTATGTTATTTGGCATTTTATATTATGTAACTTGAATTTGTTGTATTTATGACTTGAATGCATGTAGTTTTCTTAGTTATGTATGTGTTGTGTGTATAATGGTTACTATCATGTTTGTTGCTAATCTTTAACCAAACGTATATATGTTAAATTAGTAAATATGTAACTTGATTGTTTTGTAGTTTGGTTTATTACATAATTGCTTGACCTAATTTTTGGGGTTTTGTTTGAATGAGTGTTTGTTGGCTATAAATATGTTTTGAATGTGTTATGTGTTTATCATAATGTTTTAGGAGTTTCATTTCTTTCAAAATAGTGTTTGAGGAAAAAATATTTACCAAATTGGATGATTTAAAAAAATTATCAAAATAGGTGTTTTTTTTTTTTTGCACGACAACTTTGGATCACTGACGGACAACTGGAGTATCATTGTGTCACGAGCAGAACCATCCGATTGTATCCATCTCTACTAGCCTATAATGCGCCCCCATTATGAGAATCAAACTAGAACCTAATGGTCTCTAAGCCTTATATCAACTCAAGGTGTCATTCTTAACCTTTAACTAAGCTATTATAGATCTTTTTTTTTCTTAACTTTTTTTCCATCAACCTATTGCCATTTTGATTTATTTTTTTTTGTTAAATCATTATAGTTTTTTTCTTTTCATTTTTAACTAACTTATTATTATAATTAAGTCTTTATTTTTATTTTTAATCAAACCATTTAAAATACAACCAAAGGAATCACCTAACACTACAAGAAACGAGGGAATAGAGGCGACACCAATAGCAGAAACAAGCCAAATGTTGCCGCTGTTGGTCGATCCGGAACACGATGTCCCAGATTAAACCCCAGACATCCATTTCTTATCTTGATCCAACGGCTGGGGTTTAACCTAGTCAATAGAGGCGACACTAAAGACCATTAGCAACGAAGCGCGTCGTTCCTATTACCTTTTCGCAGAACAACAAGCGAGATTTCTTCCCTCTTTCCCATTTCCCCCCTAATCCTTTCATCTCTCCCACCGAAAAAAAATCGCGAAAATCACTTCAAGTCACAATTTCTTCTCCCGAATCGGTTAGTATTGTTAGTTTGTGTCGATTTCTTCATTAATTTGTTATATATTTGTTAATTTCTTTACTTTTTGTGTATGTATATGTTTTTGCTAGAAAATTCCGGCCACTCACCTCGTCTCCGACGTCACCACCACCTTCTAGGAGCTTCAAATAAGGTTAGTTTTCTTTTAATTTTATTCAAGATGGGAAATTGTGTATAAATTACTGTAAAATAGGGTGATGTGTGCATTTTTAACAATGGCCAGCGGTTATATCCTCGAGATAGCCTTCACTTCATCTAAGCATGAGTGACTCAGTTTCCTTTCAAATTGTTGAACCAGTCCATAGCTTGTTCGTGAATAATTTGATTTTGTATGACGAGTTCAGTGATCCGCAAAATTAATAAATAAGAGACTAGAGGGAATTAGTTTCAGTATATGATATTCTATTTTGTTAGAATTTATATATCATGAGTGAGGACAATATGTTTGTCTATAATATGCTTGAGTTGATGATAAGCAAATGAACTTTAAAAAAAGAGCACAAAACTATACCGGAAGTTGAGATAAAGTCATACAATGATAGAACAAACAAATGACAAAAAATGACTTCAGATTTCAATACACATAAATGTATATATAGGGTAAATTACATCATTCCCAGTTATAGTGGCTAGAAGTAAAATAGTACTAAGAATTTACCTTTGGGTACCCCAAAATTCAACAAGGTGTTAATCAGTCAATGTTACAAAATGCTACCATCTCCGTTCTCTAGAGTCTGGTGAAGTTTTATCATTGAAACGAGCATCCAACCAATTCATATGTCAACTTAGGACACAAGTTAGCTTGACACTATGGAAACCAAAAAAATAAACATAGGTGGGTCGTTGAAAACGATAATCATCGAAAAATTTGGGATCAGCCATTAAATGATAACCGCGTGGAGAAGGTTCAAAATGTTGACAGTGACTTAGCCGGACATATTGACGTTGTCCGCAATAATTCTTCATCTGATTGTCCACTTGTCATCGACCTTACCCAATACTTTCAACTTAGGTCTTCTTGTGTTACTACGAGTGATCCTGCAACAGAAGTTAATCCGCCAACGGCCACCTTCGATGAAGTGTTTAAGGTCGAGACTGATATAATGAAGACGATCTGATTATGACATCGTGTCTGATTAAAAGAAGAGTTGTAATTAATTTTAATTTGTATTTGATAAACGCTTGTTGAAATCTTTATTTGCATGAGTTACACTTGTTGTACTTTTTATTAATTGTATTTGATAGAAACTTGTTGCGACATGTTTAAGTTCTTTTTAGGAAATATGTTTTCTCTATGGTTGTTTATTTGATGGCCGATGTGGTCCCTCGAGGACATGGCGGCGATGGAGCCGAGGATATATATATATATATAGGGGAAGGTTCTATGCAGAACACTAAATATTGCGAGAACACGCAGAACAAAATGAATCACTCATTTTTTCAATTCTAAAAACCTAAAAAGTAAATGAAAATATTATAAATGTAAGATTTATTGTTTCTAACACTAGAATTTAAAACAAAATATGAAAAATCTCCAGTTTTTAAATAACCTACACACATGTAGGTTATGTATAGGCTAAATTACCTACATGTATGTAGACTATATGTAGGGAAAAATATATGATTTTTTATGTATATATAATACACATATGAATGTAAGAAACATAAAATTTAAGAAATATGAACCTTAAATCCCAAAATTTAGTGATTTAGAGTTGTTCTTTTTGTTTTTCACAATAATTAGTGTTCTGTAATGATCCTTATCCTATATATATATATATAGGTAAAGAGTAAGGTACAAATTAGCTTATCGTACATTATATACGCTATCATAATAGCCATACACGTGTCCTGATTGGTTTTTCACATATAAGGTTAAATGAGACAATTAATTCAATCATCTGAGGGTAAATTCGTCTCTTCATTCAATCAGCGAGCGAGAAGTTCGTTACACTAATATCCCGGTATTTATCATTCGAATCAATTTCAAATTTTTCATAATTCTCAATTTGCAGTTATCGTTCTTCTGTGTTAGGGTTTTATTCAGTTGTTTTTTTCGATGGATCCACAGAGCAGCACTGGACGTGCAAATGTTGTTGATGTTGAAGAAAGTCGACCGATCGGTGATCATGCTCAATTATCTGCATATCAGAGAGTTTCTATTGAGGATGTTTTAAATCCGCCATCTATAAATTCAAATCCAATTGCAAGTTCAAGTGCTCTAAACGATTGTTTTAATGGTAATTATGTTAATTCAGATCTCTAAATTGTTCGTATACCTGTTTTTTGTTTAATCGCTCCTCTGATTTTACATTTTTGTAACTGTTTTTGAAGTTTGAATGTTCAGTATATTTTTGAGATGAAAGCAACATGTACAAATTCGCATGTTATTAGTCTTTCAATTCGCATTTGATGTTTTTTTCCTAAGTATTTCGCATGATATGGTATATTAAATCGCATAGATAAATCAGATTAATCAAAATCATCAATCTCGCATGTTTTCTTCATAGATTTCGCATGTTTTTGATTTTTCTGATTTGATTCATTTAGATGAAAGGGTTTACACTCCGGAGGTTCAAGCATCAGCTACACCTGTGGTTGGAATGAAATTTATCTCTATTGAACAAGCATATGCGTTTTACCAATCATATGCTAAGTTAGCTGGTTTTTCTATTCGGAAAGGTGGTGAAGTACACAGTGGTGGTATAATCAAAACTAAGTATTTTGTTTGTTCTAAATAGGGACATAAGCCACTGTGTATTGACGATCGTTCGAAGTCAAAAAAGCAATTCAAAACAAGGAACATGGGGACTATTAGAACTGGATGCAAAGCTCAACTTATGATTTGCACTGTGGATGGTAGATTATATACAGTAAAGAGATTTGTTGATGGCCATAATCATAAGTTTGTATGCCAAGATGATATTCATATGTTGCCAGCTTACAGACAATTGTCAGATGTCCAGGAGGAGATGGTATGGGAACTAGGCACTTTAAACCTTGGTCCTGTCAAAGCTTTCCATATAATAAGGAAACGTTATGGTGGTTTTGAGAACGTTGGCGCCACGGTTGATGATTGAAAAAATTTTAGGAAGCGAATTAACAGCTATATAGGAGAATATGATGCTGACATGGTGATTAATAGGATGACTAACAAAAAATAGTATTTAGCTGATTATTCGTTTGAATATTCTGTTGATGATGGCAAACGTTTAACTGGTTTGTTCTGGGCTGATGGTTTATGCAAGCTTAATTATATGGAATTTGGGGATGTGATATCCTTTGATGCAACTTTCAAGACAAACAGGTTAGTGTTTGAAGACAAACATGTTTTTTTTTTTTTTTTTTTTTTACTATTTTCGCATGTTATATCTCTTCATGAGCTTGTGTATATCGCATGTGTAAAATTGGTGTTGATTATATCGCATGTTATACTTTTGTTTTCGCATGTGTTTTTTTAATTCGCATGATTTTAACGTATTTTCGCATGTGTGGTCCAGGTACAAGATGGTGTTTGTCCCGTTCACTGGAATTGACAACCACTGTCGAAATGTAACATTTGGAGCTGGGTTGTTGGCATCGGAGAGCATTGAATCATATAAATGGCTTCTGAATTCATTTTTAAAGTCATTTGGTCAGCAGCCAAAGGTTGTAGTGATTGATCAAGACCCTGCTATGAAACAGGCTATCGAGGAGGTTTTCCATGTCAGCAGACACAGATTGTGCATGTGGCACATAATGAAAAAAGTGGCAGATAAGGTATAGTATGCTATATTGTCTTCTGTTAGTGTTATTTTTTTGTATATCATATATTTTTTGTTATAGGTTGATATAAAAAGCATTTATTTGTCATAGGTTGGTCACGAGTTGTGCAATAACGATGAGTTTAAAAGGAGGATGTGCGACATTGTATGGACTGATTCGATTGAGCCCGAAGAATTCGAGAGATAGTGGAAGTTGGTGATGATTGAGTTTGGTCTCACAGAAAAAAAATGGATCGATGATATGTTTGTGATGAGATCCATGTGGATTCCGGCTTCTTACTGACACGAGCCAATGTCGGGACTTATGAGAACAACCTCAAGATCAGAGAGTGAGAACCATTTTTTCTGCCAGGTGTCTAATTCACAACTCACTCTCGTAGAGTTTATGAATCATTTCGACGGTGCAATGGATGTCCAACGTTTTAATCATAGAAAGAATGATCATATTTCAAGATATACTGAGCCTGCTGATTTGACTGGAACTTCTTTGGAAGCAGATGCTGCTAAGAGATTCACCAGGTCTATATTCTTTGATCAGCAAATAGAGATTTGTGGTACAATTTCTGAATGTCTGCCGATGGACACCAAAGTAGAGGGTCCACAGATCAGGATAATGTTGAAGGACTTTAAAGCACATGGAAATGGTTTACTGGAGGTATTATAGCATATTTATTTCACACATGCGATTTGTTGATAAAATATTTGCGAATTTATTTGTTTTGCAAAATTACGATCTTTAAAATATGCGATTTTGTTTTTTATCATGCGATTTTTAAAATTTATTCATTTACATATTTTTAAGACATGCGAAATTGTCTTGTTACACATGCGATTTTACTTTTGAATATATATATTCTTTTTTGTTGGGTTTTCCTAGGTGTGGTTCAAGAATCTTGAAAATGATGTAACTGCACAGTGTAGCTGTTTGCGTTTTGAGCAGTATGGGCTGCTATGCAAACACATCTATTTTCTTTTCAAGATGTTTGGTGTTAAGGAAATACCAAACAAATATGTTACGAAGAGATGGACGAAGGATGTGGTGCCGAATGAGTTAAATGTGAAGTACAATCTAAATGTGGGTGGCAAGGATGTGCAACACAAGGCTAAATGGATTGCTCATGAAATCATCCACACAGGGGAGTATTTGGTTAGCAATTTGATTTCCGACCTTGATCAACTTGTTTTAGTGAGGGATCAAATGATGCAGCTTAAAGAAAGAGTTGATCAGAGTCGCATAACCAAGCAACTTGATCCAAAATTTGACCGATTTTCAAAGTTGATTGGTTATCAACAACCAGTAACTAATGCTCCTCCTACTGTCCGTGTGCCGGCTGGTATAAGAAACAAAGGTCGCGGCTCGCATAAAAGGATTAAATCTAAGAAAGAACAAATGATCAGCCGCAAGGGGAAAAGGTCAAGGACATGTAGCGTATGTAATGTAAAAGGTCATGACATTCGGACTTGTGAGGAGCTGAAAGCCAAACTACAAGGTAAACAGCAAAACAAGAAGAAGAAGGGCATCCAGATCGAAAATGTTGCTAGAGACAAAGACAATGAGGTTGAAGATGATGAAGAGGAAGACGAGTTTGAAGATTACAGTAGTGATGATGGATCTGAAGAAGAAGATCAGTGGGAGGAGGTTTCGGAAGATGATGAGTATGAGTAGTTTTTTTCTTAATGGACATGCGAATTTATACGAAAAACTTGCGATTTTTATATTCATCTGTTTATATCTCTTTCACATGCGATTTATAATGTACAAACATGCGATTTTATATGATTCAGTTTATAATAATTCTAACATGCGATTTTTCACTTTTATTACATGCGATTTGTTGAGTTATGTTTTTTTTATGTGACAAACAGGGGCAATATCATTCATGCGATTTAATATTTTTATAAGCAAGCATAATATGTGTTCTAAATATATAATATGTTTTCTAAATACATACCCAAAATATAAAATAATTGTTATTGTCTAACAGAGCAACAAACACAAAAGGATTAAAAAGATAATTTAGTTACTTGAAGAAAAGATTTTATCACGTTCAGAAGAGCTGAACTCCATCTTCTCCTTCACAGTGTTCAGAGCATCTGTCAGGAAAGAGAAGGCCAAGTCATCAGCTCGAGATTGTTCTTTTATGTGATCCAAAGCTCTGTCCTTGAAGCTTGATGGTGGTTCTTGAAGTAGGCGTTCCCATATATCTTGATTTTTCTTTATTTGTTCAAGAATTTTACCCTGCACATCAAGAACCAGATGAGAAGAGTTGACATCAGTGCTTAGTTCTGTCAACGTGCGTGTTGACAATAGTTCTTTGATTGCAATGTTTTTGATTTGTTCTGAATCATCAGATGCCATTTTTGTTTGTATGTTTTGTGTGTGTTTTTGATAATCTTCTATGTATGACTTAATATGGAAGGTAGTTATATCTAGGTTTTTTTATATTAATATAGTAAATTTATTACGTAGGTAGGGTGGTAAGTTCAATAGTAATTATTGTAAAATTGATCATTACATGTCAATTTACAGTCACATCGGTCATAAATCAAGTATTTTTTTATAAATCAAGTATTTTTAGTTTTTTAGATTGGTTATTTGTTTTTTATAGTTATTTATTTATTATTTAATTTTTTTTTGCATTTTTTAAGAGAAAGCAAATTTTAATTGTTTTTGCACTGTTTTTTATTCGAAATTGCATTTGAATGGATACAAATTCGCACACTATATAAAATCTCAAAGAATTCTTAACATTTTACTGAAATCGCAAATGCTTTATCATGAATTCGCACACTATATGAAATTTTAAGGAATACTTAACTTTTTAATCGTAATCGCATGTACATTGATATGAATTCGCACACTATATGAAATTTGAAAGAATTTTTTTTTAATTTAAATCGCATGTGCATTGTCAATGAATTCGCACATGATCTCACAACCTGCATCATCTTCTTGATTAATTGTAATAATTTCGATTTATAAATTCATCAGAAGTTCACAAAAGTGTCCATTGATTTGTGTTAGTTCATAATTGCTAAATTCATCAGATTTTCATTTTTCACATAAGGATTTGGTGAATAGGAATCGATCGATTTTTGATTAGTTGTTATAATTTCGATTTCGGTTTTGATTGTAGAATCTTACGTTATGATTTTTGAGGTTTTTGTTTGCTGATTATCAAGGGTTTTGATCTTGCATTAGACGATTTTAACCTTGGCGGTTACTTTGTATTAATTTTAATTTGATAAATTTAATAGTAAAACACGCTGTTTAAATCAGATGATCCGACGGTTGTGGATGAAGCATACATAATGTACGATTAGGTTATTTGTATGATAACCGGCCTCTATATATATATATATATATATATATATATATATATATAGGGTGTGGTTCTTGTAAAAAGGATTTTTTTCGTGAGAAGTGTGAGAAGGCATAGAAATTGACATGTAGGCATCATGTTTTGGACTTAGCCATGATGTTTTGGGTTGTTTTGGCAAGAAAAACAAAAAACATAACAATTTAAAACACAATGCAACGTATTATGGGCGTGAAATTTAAAAGATAACTAAAACACACTGCTTAACACTTAAAACACACTACTTAACGTTCTTGGCATGGTGTTTTAAGTTTTAAGCCCAGAATTCATTGCATTGTGTCTTAAAATGTGATGTTTGGTGTTTCTCTTGCCAAAACAACCCAAAACATTATACCCAAGTTCAAATCATGATGTCTACATGTCAATTCTTATACCTTCTCACACTTCTCACGAAAAATGTCTTTTTTACAGGATCCTAAGACTATAATATATATATATATATATATATGCGTGATACGTGTGAGTTTATTTAATGTCTAATCTAATTTTTAATGTTAAACAGGGTTTGAAACGACTCGATACGTACCGGAAAACTCACAAGGATAAAGATGGGAATTGGCTTAACACGGTAGCTGAGCGGAATTATGTAAGTATTTGAAGTAAAATATTCATAATATATATACATCTATACACACACACACACACATATATATATATACATATATTTATATATACACATATATATACATACATACCTATATAGGGTGGGGTTCTAGAGTGAACACTAGTGTATTTGCGAACTGAGTGAACAAATCCTCGCCATTGATCTACACACGTGTATGGCTAGGATTAGTTCACTCAGTTCGCAAGCTACACTAGTGTTCACTCTTGAACCTAATCCTACCTATATATATATATATACAGCTAGCTTTAGAACAAGAGATTATGGGTCAAAACGAACGTGCCGAAGAAGACGGTAGTTGTCAACCGCCGAGTGAGGTTGCCTCGTTTCAAAAGGTCTTGGGTCAGTTCGCAAGCTACACTAGTGTTCACTCTTGAACCTAATCCTACCTATATATATATATATATATATATATATATATATATATATATATATATACAGCTAGCTTTAGAACAAGAGATTATGGGTCAAAACTAACGTGCCGAAGAAGACGGTAGTTGTCAACCGCCGAGTGAGGTTGCCTCGTTTCAAAAGGTCTTGGGAGATCGGCGGGGATGGTTCTGAGGGATTGGGCATAAACCTTCCAATACGCTCTCCGATGTTGGTGCGCAGTCTCAAAGTTAACAACAATATTCTGAGGTATATATTATCATATTTTACGTTGGTAAATGTTGGGTTATATTAGTAGTTTTGTTAGGAAATTGGTAACTTTGGTATATATTATGTTAGTAGAATGTTAATATGCTAATTTGGGTTTTGATATATTTTTATCATAGGAATTTGTTTCGGGGTTGTTCCAAACGCCGTCATTTTTGAGCCGCCTTGAAGACTATCTTGGTTCGAGGGGAAAGCAACATGCTGACGATGATGATGACATTTTCGATATCGATGAAGACGACGACATGATGTAGTTTTTCATGTTTTATGCAATTTTAGGATGTTTTGTCCGAATTATACGACTACCTTTTAAGTAATGAATGTTAGTATGCACGAACATATAATTATTGTGTCTATGTAGTTTGTTGTGTTTATGTAGTTTGTTTTTGTGTTTTTGAAAACGTGAAATCAACAGTTTTTGTATATTCGCGAGAAATATTGTAAAAGCAACAAAAGTATTGAAAAAAAAAGACTTTTAGCAGTGACATGTCGCTGCTAATACTCATGAGGTAATAGCAGCGAAGGTCATTAGCAACGTCTTATTAGCGACATAGTGTCGCTGCTAATGGTCTACGACCAATAGCAGCCACATGTGGTCAATAGCGTCCCATCAATAGAGGCGTTACAATAGCGACGATGTGTCACCGCTATTACCAATAGCGGTGACGATCTGGATCATTAGTGACGACACAAAACAACCACAAGGATGGACCTAGTTGTAACACCACGTAAAAACGTGTCCAATTAAGTATAGACATGTGTCCTAAACTCTAAACATGTGAAAGAATTAGTTTGATGGACCAAAGTTATCGAACAGCGAAACTATGAAACCACAAGGACTAAAAGTGTTAACATGCCAAACTTGTGCCTCTGAATGACCTTACACGATGAATATATTCTTGAACGAGTGATTGATTGGATATAAGAAGCCGTTTATGAAAATAATCGGAAGATTATTAAATTACAAGGGTTAAATGTGTCAACATGTCAAATCTGACCTCTGAGTGACCTTTTAACGAAACCGAGGCTTCGAAATATTCAAATATACTCTTAAGAATAAGTGGTATAAATTTCACTTGGTTTCGATGTCGTTAAGCATGTTTTCAAGACTTTGGGCCAAAAGTGTCAACTTGATGAAACTTGCTTTCATAGTGATATTTAAATAACCCGAGCCTAACGAGGTTTGGTTATACATTCTTGGACCCTAAGAAATTAACTACAAGGGTCTCTATTGCCAAAAGCCATGTTAAAAAGGGTTTAGAACGACCAGGGACTGAAACTGCCAGTTTTTAAATTGTTTTCCCGGTTTTACCTGTCCACGCGGCCCGCGTAAGACACCCTTAAGTCTTACGCGGCCCGCCTCAGCACGCCCAGATCAGAAAACAGCTACCAGGTGCGGGTTCTGGCTGCTCCACCGCCTTAACCTAGTTTGTAGGGGGGGGGTAACGACCTAGGGAGCTGTAAGTCGGTTAAATTTAATAGCTTGGACACCTGGGTCGATCTCAGAGCCTCCAATTACACCTGGAAATGATCTAGCATCAAGGAATTTGCTATATAAGAGAGCTTAGTTCATGTGTTCTTGACACACATTTGCAACAATTGCTACTCAACAACAACTGGAGCTTGCTAAGGACAAGAAGAGGATTATCAAGTGTAGAAAAGTTTGCTAGGACCCTAAGTAAGCTTCTAATTACTTGTTTAGTCGTTTAATTTAGCTTAATTACTCTAAAGTCAAACTTATCGTAAAATTAGTTTGACTTTCGTTTTAATTACATGTGGCTTAACCACTGATCAAATTGAAAGTGGTTATAAGACCACATTAGTGTAGGTGATTAACCCTTAAAAGGGCATCTCCTAATTATCTCGTTTGACTGGTCAATTGTCGGGTCAAAGTAGTTTGACAAAAAGTCAAACTGGACAGAAATTACAATAATGAATCTAATTAATAGACCAGAGGTTCTAAATTATATTTTGACATTCTAATGTCTTGGTAATCAATATTAAAACATGTTTTATCAGTCCTAACCCGACAATTAATAGTCTAAGGTCAGTTTATAACCGAAAGTCGCAAAAGCTTGACTTTTGCTTTGACTTTCAGTTCTGACCCATTTAAGCTTAATGCTCCCATCTTTTAAGCTTCCAATAGGACCACATTACTTAGTAGTATAACCCCTGGAGTTATATTGCATGGTGACTAGTGGTTTGAATTATATGCACTTGATCGTAATTATGCTTAATAATGCCATAAACGCCCTTTTTACATACAACTGAGATTTTTAACAATGTGATTGGACTAACACCTTTGCTACTGATATTTAGACATGTCCTGAGAATTTGACATCAATTGGAGGTCTAGAATAGGAGTTATGCTCAATAGCGTAATTAAGAAACTTTTTGTTATTTAAATGGCGTAATTAGTATGAAGCCTATCTAAACCAAATTTTTGACACCAAACTTCTTACCTACTGATGTAAAATAATATTTTGGGATTTTTGGAGATTTTTAATTATTTTTAGGCTGAGCATAACATAGGATTATAGCTTAATTTCGGTAAATGTCGGTTTTACCCTCTCCATGCATAAAATAAGTTTTACTTAACTTTTTAGTGTTAAACCTTTTGCTACTGATTCATATAATAAATAAAGTGTTTTGAACTTTATAAACTAAGCAGAAACTCAGATTTCCTATTTTAACCCGAATACCCCTTTAAACCGACTTTTAAGCATTTTTAGCACCTAGTATGGGTCAAAACTGTATTTGACATATAAAACTTATTACCTACTAATGTTTCAAGTTAATTTATATAATTATACAGTGAACTAAAGTTTTTAAACTCAGAAGTCTAATTTTTACCTTTACAAGCCTAAGTAAAATTACCAAAATGCCCATACGAGACATAGTTTGGCTATATAAGATAATTTTCACATATATAAAGTATCCTGCTGTTATAACTTATAAAAATACATATTTTTACTGATTTAATCAGACCTGAAACTCAGTTGCACAATTAAACTCTTTTATGGGCATTAAAATTACCAAAATGCCCTTATGGGATTTATTTTGGTTTAAATTACTTTTTGGGCATGTGTGTTAACATCCTACTGATGTATTAACATATTTTGAGCATAATAATGATTAAGACCTGTATATAATTTAAATAGAGACCCGTTACGCGTTTACGCGTTCGGATCGGCTTATGTGACTAGTTTACATAATATAGTCGAAACGGGTCAAACCTTATCATTAAGTTCTCAAGTTCTAGAATGTGTTTAGTTTACCCATATTATACAAGTATCCAAGCTTGTCGGGTCTAAACCACATTCTGTTCCGGTCTCCGCTTAATCTAGCGTTTAGAACTGTAAGGTTTCTTTCTAGCTAGCCGGTCTAAGTCCTTGACTGAATTAAAGACCCGTTAGCATCCTAATAGGTTAATAAACCCTCTATATAGATTAAATAGCTTCCGGTAGAAGGTGCCTTCGTAAAGCTTTAAGATTCTACTACTAGCATCAGGTAAATACTTTTAACTTATTTTCCCTATACGGGCTTGGGATATGGTATTATAATAATACAACTTGGTCGGGTATGAAATCATTTAATCAGATTGTGATTAATAAATTGCATAACCCGTTTTAATATGCCTTGTTTGATAACATAAGCATTGGGGGTTAACGACCGTGTCCTGGATATCCTCGGCTCATTTATTTGAAAATGGTCACGACCTATGCACGGGGTGTAGGCATACACCTGACAGATGTAAATGCTAAATATAAACCCACATGTTGGGGATAACTCCTTTGTGGGTTCTATAAGTGGTGAGTCGGTTAATCATGACCAGCTTCCAACCGGCCCCAATTGTAAGACAAACATATAAACCTGTATACAAGATTATATTTAAATAATTGTCCCAAGTTATAAAAGATTTGCGCCATGTGCACCTAAATCAATTTTGTTAAATATTTTCAAAAGAGTCAGTTAATTGTATTTACCAGTATAAACTGACGTATTTTCTTAAAGACTGATTTGGCAGGTACCTCTTGAAATAGGCTGGAGCTATAGGGTATCAATAGAGGATCTTGCAAATCCATAAGATGCCTGCAGTCTGTTATTTTTGTTTCTTTGTACATTATGATCCGCCTGTGGATCTTATTACATTCCAGTCTCTACATTCATAAACTCGAACACTCAGACTATATGGTTTGTAATAGTTTATTCACCAAGCCTTCCGCTGTGCTATTATATTGTGTGTATTGACTATGATGATATCAACTACGTCACGATACTCCCCGCCGGGCCCACCGGTAATATGTGGAAATATCGGGGTGTGACAGGTTGGTATCAGAGCCAACATTGAGTGAATTAAACACTAGCCTTTTGTGTTTAATCTCAATGACACAATAAACACATTCCTTAGACTCTCGAGTCTAGGCAAATGACCTAGGATTTTACTCTTAACTTTCTTTTTATTGTTTACCTTATATTAATTGTTTTGACAAGAAAATGCCTACAAGACTAAGAGGAAGAGGCAAAGGACCCATGCGTGGAGGACCCTCTAGTAGCACGGGACCCTCCCACAGGCGTACACCATCCGACTCGCTTTCCGGCTCTGACTCCAAGGATAATTGGAGCCATAACCCTGAACCAGCAAGACATTCTGTCTCGCTGGGATCCTCACCGTCTGATCCTCCTTATTTTGGGATGCCCATTCCAATCGAACCTCATCATTCTCCTCTTTCGTTAGGAACTCATCAATCCAACCAATCATACCACTCTTACCAGTCTCACCCTTTTCATCAATCAGACTCCAGTTACTCCCCAACACAATTTAATCCCAATGCTTATGTTAATGACTTTTTGGGCTACAACCCTTTGGGAGCTGAGGATCACTTTTCTTAGGAAATGGAGATGGATGACGACCCAGACCCGGATTTTCAAACAGGAACACCAGGGCACCCGATAAGTATCTCAAGCGGTTCCCCATTTCAGGGATCACCGTATAATGGGCCTGATTCATTCCAGGAGAGGATGGGCCAGTATGACTGGTTCTTCACACCTTCATACCATAACTCCCCAGTCCAACCTCCCTTGGATGAACCACAGCTTCGAGCTGTTACCCCACCACCCTTGCCAGTTGAGGATCCACCTCAACAGCCTCCCGAGCCTCCAAGGCGAAAGAGGAATGCAAGAATGTCAGTACGTGGGGGACCACGGTTTGCATCTCCTCGTGGCTCAAGCTCATATCCTCCTATTCCAGAGGACCCTCAGTTGGGTGGATCATCACACACGGTGCCGGAAGTCAATCTTCCGCCGGTTTCACACGCACCAATACAGCCACCGTTGGGTTTTGACAACCCGATCCCAACATACCCAGGATCATCCGGGTATAACCCCTCTGGTTATCCATCTGATTATGGAGCTCATGACCCATACCTTACAGCTGCACAATACCATCATCTTTACCCTTCTTCTTCTTACCCTCCAGTTTATCCAACTGGATACCCAGGGCAGGATTATCAATACCCGTCATACCAACAACCTCCTCCTGTTCAACAACAGCAAACTCAAGAGATCCTAGAGAGGTTAGACAGGGTTGAGTATGTGGCTCATGAAAACAAGAAGAAGCACAATGGTTTTGTCAAGGGTCTTATGAACCTTCTCAAGGGCAAGAAGAAATAGGGTGATGTTGGGTTGTTTTGTTTGTCATGTAATAAAGTCCCTGCGAGGACGTTTATTTTGTTTTTCAAGTACCAAGTCCCTGCGTGGACTTATTTCAGTTTCAGTAGCCCCTGCGTGGGCAGTGTTTTCAGTAGCCCCTACGAGGGCAGTTTGTGATGTTTTTCTCAAGTCCCTTTTCGGGCAACGTTGTAATCGTATCGTAAGTTTTAATGAAGTATTTTCGATTTTAATATGTAGTTTATTTTATCATACTACTTCATTTCAAATTTTACTTAATCTGTCTAAGAAACTCTTAGAGGTATAACCTAGCCAAAATATTAGATGGCTATGATGGTATAACCTTTTTAAGATAATGACTCTCTGTTAACATCTGAAAACATGTTAACAATCTGGAATTGTGCAGTACGAAAAATCACACAATCTTCCTAATGTACTTGGATTTTTCCAAGCCACTATTTTTAGCCTATATGATCAATACGAATCATGGCTAGTAAACGTCAATATGATGTATACACCACAACATCCATTAGAGATGTATGCTTATAAGCAAAGGTGTAATAATGACAATGAAAGTTCTAATTATAAACTCTTTGTCAAAAAGGCGATGAACTTTTTTCGAACCTTAAAGAAAGCAATGATTATAATTGTCCTTGTGACAAGGCTTTGTGCCATCTAAGGTGCTGTTTGTTTTTTCAGATGTAAAATGTCTGTAGTCTGCGAACCACATCTGCAGGCATCTGCAAGAGAAGATGTGGCCCAAATGTCTGCAGTCTGCAAGGAGAAGAGGGTTTGTTTTTTTCCTTCAAAAACAACTTCACACACACACAACACACAAGCTCTCTCTCTGCTCTTTCTCTCTCTCTACAAACTCTCTCTCTCTACAACCACCACCACCACCACCGCACCACCTCCGCCATCACACCACCGCCTCTCACTCTCTCTCTCTACGGTCTCTCTCTCACAGA
Organism: Helianthus tuberosus; assembly: GCA_030545235.1. NCBI lineage: Eukaryota > Viridiplantae > Streptophyta > Magnoliopsida > Asterales > Asteraceae > Helianthus > Helianthus tuberosus. The sequence continues at coordinate 14,092,850 of CM060412.1, read as the reverse complement.
ACACACACACTCTCTCTCTACAACCACCATCACCACCGCACCCTCCACCCAACCCCAACTGCTCCAAGACCTGATCTTTACTCAATAGTTGTGTATTGTGGGTATAGTTCAGCAGGGACATTAGTTTTAGAAATACCCGAATAATGGACCGGAAAGTGGTTCCTTTGGAAGCAGAAGGGGCAGATCCAGATGAGGGCGGTGAAATCCACGCGGCAAAAGCGGTTTAAGACGGAGGAGCAGGTTTTGCAGCGGAGTGGGGCGTAGGGGTTGGTGGGGATGAGGGAATGGGGGCGGATCAGAGAGATCGAGGCGGCCATTGAAGTCAAAATTGGGAGAGGGTGGATGGGGAAGGGGGAGGGGGACTGTGGGTTGTAACTGTTTGGTGAGGTTATGAAGTTCAATGCTGGATGTGGTAGAGGTGGTGGCGGAGGTGGTGCGGTGGTGGTGGCGGAGGTGGTGGCGGAGGTGGTGGTGGCAGGGGAGAAGAGGAAGAAGAAGAAGGGTGGGTGGTGTGTGAAGATCTGATCTGATCTTGAAGCTATAATTCATAGCTTTTTTTAAGCTATTAAAATCTATTTTAAGATCTTCTTTTTTTTAAACAAACAGTCTTCAAGGGCTTATGTCTGCCCGCCCGCAGACGTGAGCTCTTTACAGACAATATAAGCAAAAACAAACAGAACCTAAATGTCCTTCGAGACGAGCTTTGTGTAATATAAATATGTCTTCATGACATTGACAGTGTGATTTATATTCTTCTGTCTAATAAAAATTAAAAAAGAATTATATCTCTTTGAATATTATTTATATATATATGGTCTAAATGGTTTAATAATACCATGACCATCTATTCATCAATGCGATGATCTAATATGTAATTTAAATATATCATTTATGTTTGATATAGTATATAAGAATGGCTGGATCAGATGAAGCAAACAGTCATCCTACAAAAGGCAACAACACTAGAATTAATATCACTGGTGCCGAGCTGCAAGAAATGATAACCGCAGCAGTCGCTCAGGCCATGGATGCTAAATTTAAAGAGCCTAGTATTATTAGGTCTCAAACTCATTCGAGATCCCATTCTCAAACCCATACTCATAAGAAAAGTGAGTCTCAGCACTCATCTAATCAGGGTAGTGAGCCAAAGAAGCAGGTGGTTCTTGAACCGACTCCCCGGTACAACAAGGGTTGTACCTACAAGTACTTTGTCTCCTGTAAACCGAGGGATTTTACAGGAGAAAAAGATGCAATCGATTGCATGAAATGGTTAGATGAGATGGAGACCGTAATAGCTATCAGCGGATGTGCTAAGGAGGATATAGTAAAGTTTGTATCATAATCCTTCAAGGGCGATGCCCTTACTTGGTGGAAAGCGTTAGTGCAAGCCACTGGGAAGGTTCCTTTGTACAATATGTCATGGAACAAGTTTGTTAATTTGGTTAAGGAAATCTATTGCCCCCAGCATGAAGTCGAGCGGATAGAGACTGATTTCCTCACCCTAGTAATGAAAGATCTGGATTGCAAATCCTATGTGACTAACTTTAACTCGATGTCAAGGCTGGTACCATACCTAGTCACTCCTGAACCCAAACGCATTGCGCGTTTCATCGGTGGTTTGGCCCCCGAAGTAAAAGGCAATGTTAAGGCTTCTAAGCCAGCCACTTATAGGTCTGCTGTGGACCTATCTTTGTCCCTCACTCTAGATGTTGTGAGGAGTAGGGCAAAGAAAACCACTGATGAGGGGAAGAGGAAGAGAGAGGAAGATAAGTCTCCTCAGTCAAACAAAAAGGGTAAAGGGAACTCTGGTTCCAAAAAGGGGCAGTCGAACGACAAGCCCAGGTGTAAGACTTGTAACAAAAGGCATTTTGGGAAATGCAACCAAGACCCACAGGCTAAACCATGTGGGATCTGTAAAAAGAAAGGGCACAAGTCTGTTGAGTGCCGAAATATTAAGGATGCAACTTGCTATGGTTGCAATGAAAAGGGGCACATTAAAACCAATTGCCCCAAGAATGCTAAGAAGCCTGAAGAGGCAAAGAAGAACAACGCGAGAGTTTTCCAGATGCAAGCGAGGGAAGCGGTGAATGACGAAAACGTTATAACATGTACCTTCCTCGTCAATAATAATTATGCTAGAGTCTTATTTGATTCCGGTGCTGATAAGTCTTTTGTAGACCATAAGTTCTGTAAATTATTGAATCTGCCTATTAAGACTCTAGACATAAGATACGAGGTAGAGCTTGCTGATGGTACCTTAGAAACAACTTCCACTCTTCTTGATGGATGTTCTATATCCATTAAGAACCATTCTATTCAGCTATCTCTCTTGCCAATGAAATTGGCTGGGTTTGATATAGTTTTAGGCATGGATTGGTTGTCGTATAACCAAGCCCAAATTGCCTGTGATAAAAAGCTAATTATTATCAAAACCCCTTCTGGTGAATCAGTCACCATTCAAGGAGATACACATTATGGATTGCCTAGCAATGTGTCTATTCTCAAGTTAACGCAGTGTATGAAAAGTGGATGTGTAATTTACATGGCACAAGTGACTGTGAATGATCCTAAGCCTAAAATTGAAGATATTCCGATTATCTCTGAATATCCTGATGTCTTTCCTGATGAATTACCTGGATTACCTCCTGAGAGGCAAATAGAATTCAGGATAGACATTCTTCCAGGATTAGCACCTATAGCACGAGCTCCTTATCGTCTAGCTCCTACAGAAATGAAAGAGCTCAGAGCTCAATTGGATGAACTATTGGAGAAAGGTTTCATACAACCTAGTTCTTCACCTTGGGGAGCTCCAATATTGTTTGTGAAAAAGAAGGACGGATCAATGCGCTTATGCATTGATTATCGGGAATTGAATAAGGCAACGATCAAGAATCGTTATCCTTTACCCAGGATCGATGACTTATTTGACCAGCTCCAAGGGGCGAGCTTCTTCTCCAAAATTGATTTGAGATTTGGGTATCATCAACTCAAAATTAGGACTGAAGATGTACCAAAGACGGCCTTCAGAATGAGATATGGACATTTTGAGTTCTTAGTGATGCCTTTCGGGCTCACTAATGCGCCGGCAGCATTCATGGACCTCATGAATAGAGTCTGCAAGCCATATTTAGATAAGTTTGTCATTGTCTTTATAGATGACATACTTATTTACTCTCGTAGCCAAGTTGATCATGAGAAGCATCTTCGATGTATCTTAGGATTACTTCGACAGGATAAATTATATGCAAAATTCTCCAAATGCGAATTCTGGCTTCGTGAAGTCCAATTCCTTGGACATGTTGTCAGTGTGCGAGGTATCCAAGTAGATCCCGCTAAGGTAGAAGCCGTAATGAATTGGGAAGCACCCAAGACTCCAACCGAAATACGTAGCTTTCTGGGTTTAGCTGGTTACTATAGAAGATTCATTGAGAACTTCTCAAGGATAGCTGCACCATTAACTTCTTTGACCAGTAAGAATGTTAAGTTTGATTGGGGTCCGAAGCAACAGAAATCCTTCGAGATTCTTAAGCAAAGGTTGAGCAACGCTCTGGTATTAACTTTACCTGATGGAATTGAAGAGTTTGTCGTGTACTGTGATGCATCACACACCGGAATGGGTTGTGTACTCATGCAAAAAGGCAAGGTGATTGCCTATGCATCACGACAACTAAAAGTGCATGAAAAGAATTACACCACCCATGATTTAGAATTGGGTGCAGTAGTATTCGCACTAAAGTTGTGGAGACATTATTTGTATGGAACTAAATGTGTGATCTATTCAGATCACAAAAGTCTCCAACATCTGTTCAATAAAAAAGAGCTCAATATGAGACAACGCCGTTGGATGGAAACCTTAAATGACTATGATTGCGAAATTCGCTACCATCTTGGTAAAGCGAATGTGGTCGCGGATGCTCTAAGCCGAAAAGAAAGAGTTAAACCAATTAGGATCAATGCCAAGAGCATTGAGTTGAAGAATAGTCTAAAGGACAGACTATTAGCTACACAGAAGGATGCTGTTTTGGAAGATAATCTACCAAATGAAAAGTTAGGTATAACTGCTGAACAATTAGCACCTGGGAAGGATGGAATCCTTAGAATAAACGGTAGAATTTGGGTTCCTATTCAAGGAGGACTTCGAGATATAATCCTCCAGGAAGCCCACAACTCCAAGTACTCAGTTCACCCGGGAGGTGACAAGATGTATCAAGATTTAAAGGCCAATTATTGGTGGATAGGTTTAAAGAAATCTATTGCCACCCATGTAGCTAAGTGCCTGACATGTGCTCAGATTAAAGCTGAACATCAAAAACCATCGGGCCTGTTGCAACAGCCAGAACTTCCCACATGGAAGTGGGAAATGATAACTATGGATTTTATAACCAAGTTACCTAAAACAAGGCACGGAAATGATACCATATGGGTTATTGTTGATAGAATGACTAAGTCAGCACATTTCTTACCCATCAAGGAGACTCATAGCTCTGATAAATTAGCCCAATTGTATGTAGATAAGATTGTAGCTCTACATGGCGTACAAGTAGCTATTATCTCTGATAGGGATACTAGATATACCTCACATTTTTGGAAAAGCTTTCAACAATCTTTGGGCACACGTTTGAATTTTAGTACTGCTTACCACCCTCAGACGGATGGACAGAGTGAGCGTACAATTCAAACTTTGGAAGACATGCTTCGTGCATGCGTTATTGATTTAGGTGGTAGTTGGGACGACCACCTACCATTGATAGAGTTCTCCTATAACAATAGCTACCATACAAGCATTAAGGCTGCGCCTTTTGAGGCATTATATGGTAGGAAATGTAGAACACATGTCTGTTGGGCAGAAGTAGGAGAAGCTCAGTTGTCAGGACCTGATATAGTCCTTGAGACAACAGATAAGATTATCCAAATTCGTGATCGCCTGAAAGCTGCCAGGGATAGGCAGAAAAGTTATGCTGACAAGGGGCGAAAACCTCGAAAATTTGAAATAAGCGATAAAGTTCTACTGAAAGTATCACCCTGGAAAGGTGTGATGCGTTTTGGTAAGAAGGGTAAGCTGAGCCCTAGGTATATTGGACCATTCGAGATTATCGAATGTGTCGGCAGTGTAGCTTATAAGCTAACCTGCCTGAGGAGCTGAGTGGAATTCATAATGTGTTTCACATATGTAATCTCAAGAAATGCTTAGCCGATGCATCTCTAGCTATGTCTCATAAAGACGTGCAGATTGATGAAAGCTTGAGATTCGTTGAAAGACCTATATCGATTGAGGATCGACAAGTTAAAAAGCTCCGAAGAAAGCATGTACCTATAGTAAAGGTCAAATGGGAAGCCCGTAGAGGTCCCGAGTATACGTGGGAAGTCGAATCCACTATGCGACAAAAGTACCCTCACTTATTCCAGTAAATCTCGGGGTCGAGATTTCTTTTAAGGGGGTGAGGATGTAACACCACGTAAAAACGTGTCCAATTAAGTATAGACACGTGTCCTAAACTCTAAACATGTGAAAGAATTAGTTTGATGGGCCAAAGTTATCGAACAGTGAAACTATGAAACCACAAGGACTAAAAGTGTCAACATGCCAAACTTGTGCCTCTGAATGACCTTACACGATGAATATATTCTTGAACGAGTGATTGATTGGATATAAGAAGCCGTTTATGAAAATAATCGGAAGATTATTAAATTACAAGGGTTAAACGTGTCAACATGTCATATCTGACCTCTGAGTGACCTTTTAACAAAATCGAGGCTTTGAAATATTCAAATATACTCTTAAGAATAAGTGGTATAAATTCCACGTGGTTTTGATGTCGTTAAGCATGTTTTCAAGACTTTGGGCCAAAAGTGTCAACTTGATGAAACTTGCTTTCATAGTGATATTTAACGAACCCGAGCCTAACGAGGTTTGTCTATACATTCTTGGACCCCAAGAAATTAACTACAAGGGTCTCTATTGCCAAAAACCATGTTAAAAAGGGTTTAGAACGACCAGGGACTGGAACTGCCAGTTTTCAAATTGTTTTCCCAGTTTTACCTGTCCACGCGGCCCGCGTAAGACACCCTTAAGTCTTACGCGGCCCGCCTCAGCACGCCCAGATCAGAAAACAGCTGCCATGTGCGGGTTCTGGCTGTTCCACCGCCTTAACCTAGTTTGTAACGACCTAGGGAGCTGTAAGTCGGTTAAATTTAATAGCTTGGACACCTGGGTCGATCTCAGAGCCTCCAATTACACCTGGAAATGATCTAGCATCAAGGAATTTGCTATATAAGAGAGCTTAGTTCATGTGTTCTTGACACACATTTGCAACAATTGCTACTCAACAACATCTGGAGCTTGCTAAGGACAAGAAGAGGATTATCAAGTGTAGAAAAGTTTGCTAGGACCCTAAGTAAGCTTCTAATTACTTGTTTAGTCGTTTAATTTAGCTTAATTATTATAAAGTCAAACTTATCGTAAAATTAGTTTGACTTTCGTTTTAATTACATGTGGCTTAACCACTGATCAAATTGAAAGTGGTTATAAGACCACATTAGTGTAGGTGATTAACCCTTAAAAGGGCATCTCCTAATTATCTCGTTTGACTGGTCAATTGTCGGGTCAAAGTAGTTTGACAAAAAGTCAAACTGGACAGAAATTACAATAATGATTCTCATTAATAGACCAGAGGTTCTAAATTATATTTTGACATTCTAATGACTTGGTAATCAATATTAAAACATGTTTTATCAGTCCTAACCCGACAATTAATAGTCTAAGGTCAGTTTATAACCGAAAGTCGCAAAAGCTTGACTTTTTCTTTGACTTTCAGTTCTGACCCGTTTAAGCTTAATGCTCCCATGTTTTAAGCCTCCAATAGGACCACATTACTTAGTAGTATAACCCCCTGGAGTTATATTGCATGGTGACTAGTGGTTTGAATTATATGCACTTGATCGTAATTATGCTTAATAATGCCATAAACGCCCTTTTTACATACAACTGAGATTTTTAACAATGTGATTGGACTAACACCTTTGCTACTGATATTTAGACATGTCCTGAGAATTTGACATCAATTGGAGGTCTAGAATAGGAGTTATGCTCAATAGCGTAATTAAGAAACTTTTTGTTATTTAAATGGCGTAATTAGTATGAAGCCTATCTAAACCAAATTTTTGACACCAAACTTCTTACCTACTCATGTAAAATAATATTTTGGGATTTTTGGAGATTTTTAATTATTTTTAGGCTGAGCATAACATAGGATTATAGCTTAATTTCGGTAAATGTCGGTTTTACCCTCTCCATGCATAAAATGAGTTTTACTTAACTTTTTAGTGTCAAACCTTTTGCTACTGATTTCATATAATAAATAAAGTGTTTTGAACTTTATAAACTAAGCAGAAACTCAGATTTCCTATTTTAACCCGAATACCCCTTTAAACCGACTTTTAAGCATTTTTACACCTAGTATGGGTCAAAACTGTATTTGACATATAAAACTTATTACCCACTAATGTTTCAAGTTAATTTATATAATTATACAGTGAACTAAAGTTTTTAAACTCAGAAGTCTAATTTTTACCTTTACAAGCCTAAGTAAAATTACCAAAATGCCCCTACGAGACATAGTTTGGCTATATAAGATCATTTTCACATATATAAAGTATCCTACTGTTATAACTTATAAAAATACATATTTTTACTGATTTAATCAGACCTGAAACTCAGTTGCACAATTAAACTCTTTTATGGGCATTAAAATTACCAAAATGCCCTTATGGGATTTATTTTGGTTTAAATTACTTTTTGGGCATGTGTGTTAACATCCTATTGATGTATTAACATATTTTGAGCATAATAATGATTAAGACCTGTATATAATTTAAATAGAGACCCGTTACGCGTTTACGCGTTCGGATCGGCTTATGTGACTAGTTTACATAATATAGTCGAAACGGGTCAAACCTTATCATTAAGTTCTCAAGTTCCAGAATGTGTTTAGTTTACCCATATTATACAAGTATCCAAGCTTGTCGGGTCTAAACCACATTCTGTTCCGGTCTCCGCTTAATCTAGCGTATAGAACTGCAAGGTTTCTTTCTAGCTAGCCGGTCTAAGTCCTTGACTGATTTAAAGACCCGTTAGCATCCTAATATGTTAATAAACCTTCTATACATATTAAATAGCTTCTGGTAGAAGGTGCCTTCGAAAAGCTTTAAGATTCTACTACTAGCATCAGGTAAATACTTTTAACTTATTTTCCCTATACGGGCTTGGGATATGGTATTATAATAATACCACTTGGTCGGGTATGAAATCATTTAATCGGATTGTGATTAATAAATTGCATAACCCGTTTTAATCTGCCTTGTTTGATAACATAAGCATTGGGGGTTAACGACCGTGTCCTGGATATCCTCGGCTCATTTATTTGAAAATTGCCACGACCTATGCACGGAGTGTAGGCATACATCTGACAGATGCAAATGCTAAATATAAACCCACATGTTGGGGATAACTCCTTTGTGGGTTCTATAAGTGGTGAGTTGGTTAATCATGACCGGCTTCCAACCGGCCCCAATTGTAAGACAAACTTATAAACCTGTATACAAGATTATATTTAAATAATTGTCCCAAGTTATAAAAGATTTGCGCCATGTGCACCTAAATTAATTTTCTTAAATATTTTCAAAAGAGTCAGTTAATTGTATTTACCAGTGTAAACTGTCGTATTTTCTTAAAGACTGATTTGGCAGGTACCTCTCGAAATAGGCTGGAGCTATAGGGTATCAATAGAGGATCTTGTAAATCCATAAGATGCCTGCAGTCTGTTATTTTTGTTTCTTTGTACATTATGATCCGCCTGTGGATCTTATTACATTCCAGTCTCTACATTCATAAACTCGAACACTCAGACTATATGGTTTGTAATAGTTTATTCACCAAGCCTTCCGCTGTGCTATTATATTGTGTGTATTGACTATGATGATATCAACTACGTCATGATACTCCTCGCCGGGCCCACCGGTAATATGTGGAAATATCGGGGTGTGACACTAGTGCATCTAGTTGTCTTCAGCACCATCATGATTCTTTTAATGTCTTCAATTTGTTTTCGGGTCTTCAATGTTATAATATAAAAATATAATAAAATTGAAACACTAATCTATTACAACTTTGAGCCACAAAGTGGGCCAAAAACCATAATCCAAACCCAAAGTAAGAAAAAAAAAAAACAAGTATAAGGGGGGACGGGGCTAGAGGTGTACAAAAAAACTGATTACGCAATCGAAACCGGAAAAAAAACCGAAACCGGTTTTTTTAAAAACCGGTTTTTTTTTTCTAACCGGTTCGGTTACAACCGGTTTGACCGGTTATTGATCGGTTATATTATTTCTAGGGCGGTTCGGGTTTAAAACCGGTTAATTAATCGATTAAACAAAAAAACCAGTTAATAATCGGTTAACCGGTAACGACTAGAAAAAAACCGGTTAAAAAAACCGGTTTTAACCGGTTAAAAACGCCCAGCTCCTTATTAACGGTCATATGACCGTTTGGCACCAAATCTAGCCGTTTTTTTTTTGTTTTTTTTTTGCCTAAAAATCATCTCCAACTAGTATAAAAGGTTTGTGGGTGTTTAGGTTCAATCACAACACTTGAGAATCTTCAAAAACTCTAAAAAAGTCTCTTATTCTTGTTCGATAACTCTCAAAACGCTATGGTAACCTCTAGTGCCCATGATTCGGTCATTGTTGGCGAGTCTACAACCGACACGGTGATTCGTGTTGTTCCAACGAAGCGCAACCCCGAGGTTTGGTCATATTTTGATTTGTGCGAGATGGCCAACGGTAAAAGAAAAGCGCGTTGTCATCATTGTCAAGGCTTTTACGCCGAAACCGCAAACTCCACCTTGAAACAACACATTGAAAAACTGTTTTGCAAGGCGTTGAAACAACAACACGTTGGTGGTCAAGCTTCCATGGCAAGTGATGGCGCTAATATTTTCAACTACAATTTCAATATGGTTAGGGATGAAATGGCGAAGTTTGTAATCCAAGAAAGTTTGCCGTTCAACCACTTCGACAACCAACGCTACTCTTAGGAGGGATTGTTTAAAATTGTGGAAAAAAGCTAAACTAGAATTAATTTCTTATTTTGAATAATTAGAAACCGGTGTTAACTTGACTAGCGACGTTTGGTCCGCACCGCACGGTTCACCCGATTCGTATATTTGTGTCACCGCTCATTGGATTGAACCGGCGACGTGGCAAATGATGAAACGCACGATTTTGTTTAAATTATTCGATTACCCTCACACCGGTGAAGCTATATATAAAGTAATCGAAAAATGTATTACAACATACAAATTGGAAAATAATTTTTTTTTCAATATCTTTTGATAACGCCTCAAACAATACGAGTGCGGTAATGCGTTTAAAATTAAAATACAATCCGATTTGTGAGGGTACTTTTTTCCATAGCCGATATGTTGCACACATCATAAATTTGGCCGTTCAAGACGGTTTAAGGGTTATTGAACCACAAAAAGAAGCTTTCAAAAGAATGTTACGAAGTATATTTAGTAACACGCAAAGACATTCAAAATATATTAAAACTTGTAAGGAAGCAGGTCGAATATGGTTAGGACCCAATTGGGACGTTGCTCATAGGTGGAACTCGACTTGCATTATGTTTGAAAAAGCTATTTTGCAAAAGGAAAGTTTAATAGAATTTCATAACCTTTTGGCTAGTCGTAGAAAGTGTTCGCCTTACCACCCATCGGGTTGGGATACTATTGAAACGGTTACACAAGTGCTTCAAGTTTTCAAAACATCAACAAAGACTTTATCGGGGGTTTATTATCCAACAAGTTCATTAGTACTTCACAATTTGTTTAAAATGTGTTTGAAAGTAAACGAGTTGTCGGTTAGAGGTAGACTATATTGTGACATGGCGGATACAATGAAGGAAAAATTAAGAAAATATTTTAAAGAACTACCGGCGGTTTTCACTTGTGTCGCCGCTCTAAACCCTTGTTTTAATATTTTTGGAACCGGGTCTTTGATTGAAAAAATTGCACACCAATTGAATTTAAACACCACTCAAGAACCAAACTTTGGTGAAGTCGCAAAATCTCGTTTCAACGATCAACTTTCAAAATTGTTTGATGTTTATGTAACAAAATATGGTTCAACCTCGTCATAAATTCACGAGTCAATGAGAAACGCCGCTTTCGGTGAAGGTTCAAGTATGGAAGATCAAGATTTGTATGTTTATAACCAATTGTATGATGAGTCAAGTCAAATGCATCGTGTTAACACTAGTAGTAGTGAACTCGGTCAGTATGGTGGGTCGAACTTTCTACAAATGATGAGTTCACAAGACTTTAAAAATTTTGATTTGTTGGCTTAGTGGAAAAGTAAGGAAGATCAATTTCTGATCTTAGCCACAATGGCCCGAGATTTACTAACGGTCCAAGCTTCCACGGTAGCTTCGGAAAGTGCTTTTTTCTATTAGTGGTAGGGTGATTTGGATAAGGAGGACTCGACTAACATCTAAGGCGGTTGAGATGTCGATTTGCTTAAAAGATTACTTGGATGCGGCGGAGAGATGTCAAGACAAACGCTCACTCGAGGAATAATTAGATTACGAAGAAGAAGTTTACGAGGACGAGGTCGAAGCCGAATTGACAACCCCAATGATCGACGAAGAAGCCGAATTAGATGAATTCCTACGCAATAGTTCGGGTTCGGGCGAAGAAGATTAAACGAGGCTTCTCAATATTGTAGTTCCACTAAAAATATATATATATATATATATATATATATATATATTAGTGGACCTTCTTGCGGATTAATATTTTAAGTTTATGTAAAACCGTTTATCGTTTGTTACGTTTATCGTTATTATGTAAAACCGTTTGTTGCGAGACTTAATGAATGTTTTAACTTTTTATACTTTCATTGTTAAGTTTTTATCTAAAAAATTGAATTTTACAAAAAAAAAAAAAAAACTGTTAAAAACAGCAAAAAAAAAAAAAAAAATACATTCTGTGAACATTTATGCAGCACCGGTTTTTTTACCGGTTTTTTAATCGGTTTCTATAAACCGGTTTTTTAATCGGTTATTTGGCAACATAAAAAACCGGTTTTTTTATCAACCGGTTATAACCGGTTAGGACCGGTTATAACTTTTCAGCCTTGAAACCGGTTAAAAACCGTAACCGGTTATTGAATAACCGTTTTTTTTAAAGGAAAAAAACCGGTCCGGTTAATAACCGGTTTCGGTTACTAAAAAAACCCGATTTGTACACCTCTAGACGGGGCGCCCTTTGATGGCACTCCATCACTCGTGGAATGCAAGGGAAAACCGCCACCACCCCTTTTTATCACTCGTCAACTTTATAACGCGTTGTGATTTTCACGCGTGAAGAACATGCAATTTAGTTTTGTTTCTTTTTTAATGATTTTGATAGTGTGTGGTGAGTGATGAACATTTCCATTAAAAACCATCACTAGCACTAGTGATGGAATAAAGTTTGATGACATGACGGAAATTGATTGGATGTTGTGAGTGGTGAGTGATGGGCGCCCCTACCCCTCTAAGAGTTTAAGGTCAGCCAAATTTACATATTCAACACAATCAAATTTATGTGGGCAATCTTTTGGTCAAATAAAAAAACTTTTGACCAAATAAGTTGTTGCCCAAGAAATATTTAGATCTGAAATGTTAAACAAGTTAAAGTTTGAAATCTATAACCGGCTAAAAGGACCGCTTCCGAATTGCATGTTGTAAGCGTGGCGCTAATACCACTGTTGGGTTTCAGTGGTGTCGATTTTTTTACCTTCTTAACAAAACGGATTTGATATATTTTATTAACTAAATATATAATTAATAAAAACGTAGCGGAATATTAGAATTAAACAACACCAAAACGAACCGAACAAGATCATGGTTACAACTTACAAACATGCAAATACGATACACATATTATTAATCTACTGATGAGATTAAATATACCTTGTGGTTAATAATTAACCGTGTGAGACACCGAGGTAAAACGAACGGAGTGCTAGACACGAAAATGAACGAACCGGATGCGACTTGCGGCAGTAGCAGGTTGGCTTTAACGGATTCACAAGGAGGGGGGGGGGGGGGGGGGTGGGCACCTTTGGTGGGTGGCGGCTCCTTATCAGCCGTGAACAATAATAAAGATTCCAACTTTCTTGGAATTGTTTTTCTAATGACGGCTACTCAATCGTCTTGATTAGTATAGTATGTATATTATTATATTTATATATAAAAAATAGGTTAACAATAATAACTTTTAATCGCTAATCATCTCTCGGGCCTCGATTTGTGACTCCAAGATTTTGTTGGGTTTAATCTTGATTACGGGTCAAGTGAGTCATGGGCACGGGTCAGAAAATGGGTTATCCACATCAGTTGGTTAATATAATTTAGAAGTAGTCAAGATTGACCTAGTATTGAGGTGAACGTTGGAATGTTGCTGCGATAATAAAGGAGATAGTGGGTTATTTTAGCATGTGTTTATTATTTTATATTATAAATAAGGTAGAAGCAGCTGATCATTTTTGTACTCTCATTTTTGTACCCTCATTTTCTAAACAATCAAGAAAGTTGAAAGCAGTAAAACTTTTCCATTTTCTCTTCTATTCGTGTGAGTTTCATTGGTGTAGTCTTGGGCCTGAACCAACAGATTTTAGTTGCTACCCGACTGGTTCCTCGATTTTGGTGAAGGTAGAAAAATATTAAATTTTCTCAGTATATAAAAAACCAACAAAAACACATTAAAAAAACACTCCATATTTTTCTATATCTCTCAAACCCAAATTTTTAGCCCACTAGAAAAAATAAAAACAATATACCGCTAGCCATGGATTGTTTTGGAACTTCCACCTGAACCACCTAGTTCATCAAGTTTTGAGGAGAAGAAATTCAAACGGATTGGTAAAGCTTTGAGTTTTTAACATTAATCGTATGCACCAAGAAATGGCATGAAAGGATGCTGAACGAGCTTTTGGACTGTCAAAAGGTCGGTGGCACATAATTGAACAAACCGGCACGCTAAACACATCCTTTACGCATTAGAAGGATAATGTACATTTGTATTATTTTACATAATATGATTATGAAAAAAGGTGTGGTTATATCTCCTAAACACGAAATGGATCCTCCAATGAAGAAGTAGATGGGAACGTTATTTAAGAGATATGATGCCAAGAAAGTAACAATAGCCTTAGAGTTAATTAATGGCCGGAGATATTTGGACACCCATCGCGCCTATTTTCACACCATTTGTGCCCTAGACGCCTCGTATAGACCTATACGAGGCGTCTAAGCACTGAATTCAAGGGGGCCTGCGAGGGTGTCAGGCACAAAGTTTAAGGAACCCTAGACGCCTCGTACAGACCTATACGAGGCGTCTAGGCTTGGGTTTTTTTTTTGGCTGAAATGAGGGTTGTTTTGGTGGGTTTTGGTATGGTTTTTTGGATAGTTTTTGAAGATGTGATTTTTGGTTAAAAATTTTTTTGGTTTTTAAAAAACTTTTGTTTTTTAAAAATCAACTATTTTAAAAATCGGCTCACTCTATTTTAAAAACTTTTGTCTTTTTTAAATATTATAATGTTTTTTAACATTTTACTTTTTTAAATATTATTATTCCGATTAAAATTTTATCTCGTTCAAATATTGTTTCCGTATTATATTCAGGGGATATATTGTTTCCGTATTATATTCAAAACATATTTTGTTTCCGTATTATCTCAATTTAAGACAACAATCATTAGGTAACCGAATAACTGAAAACAAACATAAATATGACATATATAAGATAACTTTGTACATCCATAACAAAAATATATAAGATAAGTTTGTACATCCATGATAAAAATAAAAACAACAACAGGTCTATGCATCCAAATCCGAATCCGAATCTGGATGTGGCTGCTGCTGCTGATGTCGTGCTCGAGCCGGTGGAAGCGGTATCGGGGGCCATCCCTCTCTCTCTCGTCTATCCTGCTCGCACCGTACCAGCCAACCTACCAAATCGTGGAGGCTGTCAAGCTCGGCTCGTACATCCGGATGTAGCGCAGCTCCTGGGGCATGACCTGGAATAGCGTGACGTGGAAACTGAGGCGCCCCGGCAGGTGGCGGTGGCTGTGGCATCGCTGCACCGTCTACATCCTGCGGAGGCTCCTCCACGGGCACTACATCAGCAGGATCTGCAGGAGGATAAACGGGCTCGAAATGCTCTGGTAGGGCCTCCTCTGTCCATATGCCCCCGTTGCGGTTTTTAAACCGCGGGCCAGCTGCGAACCTCCTGATTACCCTCATCCCCCACAGCGACTGCATGCCCATCCGCGTCGGCATGACTGGCGGCGTCTGTAGATGTGGGTCCTCGTGCAGTACGAGGCCAAATGAACGGGCAATGACGGTCACGTACGCCCCGCCATACAAAAATCCACGCTCCTGTCGGTGATGGGTGGAGGCGTAGTACTGGGCTAGACCGTGTGCTAGCGCGCACGGCCTCCTATACAACAAACAATAAAGGAAAAAAAGATCTGTGGTCGTACACCACTCACGGCTGTAGCCGCGCGCTGAAATCGAAGTAGCGAGCAAATGGTGCAGATACCTGCAGATAGTGTTAGCGAAATAAAGAAATAGAGATTAATAAACAATGCACATAATCACAATAATTGCCGTAATAAACCTACGTACCTGTACAGTGGGTCCCTAACAAACGACACCCTCCCCTTCGACTTGTCGTGCTCCCAAGTATTTGGCCCCGCAATCACCTGCCAAAACCCTAGAAGAATGGGTTTGTCAACCACCACTTGCCCCGCTGTGTAAATCTCAGTCTCGATCTCCCCCTGCATGTATAAACCAGAACGCACCGCAAAGTCTGCTAGCGTCATCGTACGCACAACGCCAGCGAGCCTGAAAGAAATCTCAGGCGGAGGGGGAGCATCTCCCCCTCCGTATCCACCGTCTCCTCCGTATCCACCGTCTCCTCCGTATTCACACCCGTATCTATAATCCGGATACCCTTGTTGCGTCGGATAACTTGGTTGACAAGCATGGTATGAGTCATCTACAGGGGCTGTTTCATCAACAGGGGGATGATTGTTCAAATCTAGAAACGGTTTGTTTTGTTCTCCTTGTATACTAGACACAACCTCCTCTTGCTCATTAGAACCGGGAACGCAAGACTCCTCCAAAATAAAGAACTGTATCATCATTAGTAAATAATAAACTAAAACAAAAACTAATTAAAACATTTAAGTACCTGTACTGTTACCGGATCGCTTTCGGGCACCCAGTTCTCGCTATAATACTGCCCGAAGACATAGTTGCCGTCCCAGTATGATGACATTTCAACACTTCGGGATGATAAGAACACAAATTAAATGCCGTCCCAGAATGAAAGAAGAAGAAGAAGCAGCAGAATGAAAGAAGAAGAACAAGCATAGAGACATAATTAAATGTCTTAAATGTCAGATGCTCGGGACAAACCATACACTGTATGTTGCACTTTTTCATAAGCCTTAGACGCCTCGTATAGCTCTAGACCCCTCGTATACATTTTTGTCACCTGTCGAAGACGCCTCGTATAGCTCTATACGAGGCGTCTTAATGCCTCGTATCCGTCCCTCGTACAGACCTAGACTCCCCGTCTAATGTGACTGATTTGACATTGTGCTTTGGTGCAGAGCTGGTCGGAAAAGTAACCCTATACGCCTCGTATAGGTCTATACGAGGCGTCCAGAAGGGTGTCAAAATAGGCATAAAGGTGTGTAAATATGTAGACCCTATTTAATTAATGTGGCGGGAAGTTAATTCAATAGTTGGAAGATATTTTTTACTTACTCTTGTTAATTATTAGTTAATTAATATATATTATGTCTCAGTAATAGTAATATGTATATATCATAAGCCAAAAAAAAAATATATATATATATGGAAGGAATCATATTTGCAAATCTTCCTACTTTCTCCACATGTTTAGGTTTTAGACTATATATAGCCTACTTTTCCATGTGTAACTAATCTTTGGAGTAACCCAAACATATTGAACACAACGAAAGAAATTCAATAGCAATTATAAAAAAATGGATAAAGATTACATTCAAATTATTGCAGTATATTGCATGTTTGTTATGGCTCTAATTGTGAGGAACCATGCTGTTGTAGTCAATATAAAAACTAAAGGTGCCAAGGGTGATGGCATAACTGATGATAGCCCGGTAATAACGTTGTACATCTTTTATCGTTGTGTGTTTATTCTTCATGTTTCGTGTTTGTTTACAATTGTTATCGAGTTGAATGTAGGCGATATTGAGTGCATGGAAAGACGTATGTGGAGGACCACCACCAAGCACATCTTTTATCGTTGTGTGTTTATTCTTCATGTTTCGTGTTTGTTTACAATTGTTATCGAGTTGAATGTAGGCGATATTGAGTGCATGGAAAGACGTATGTGGAGGACCACCACCAAGCACGTTGTTGATTCCACCAGGGACTTATATGTCACTTGCTATTATGTTGGTCGGTCCATGCAAGGGTCCGATTGAGATCAATGCCAAAGGAGCCACCTTAAAGGCCCCACCCGAGCTTGCAAAGTTCTCAAAAGACAGTTGGATCTACATCAGGAATGTTGATAAGTTGACCATGATAGGTGGTACTTTTGATGGTCAAGGCCAACAAACATGGATGGGTACAAAATGCGATGAAACGATGGCATGCCCAGTACCAGTCGTAAGTGTGTCTTTAAAACCAGAGCTGACTCAACCTTTTTGGGGGCCTAAAGCGGATTCTAAAATCAGGGTCCTATTCTTAAAATAGATATTTTTCTTCGGATCCTAATTACACATGGAAATGCAATGACTCACACATTTTGTATAGAAAATTCGAGAGACTGTGAACTGATGGAGTTGTGACTAGAGAAAAATAAATGAATAAAAATCTATAGTCAGCCTCTAAAAATGGATACGAGGGTCTCAAACTTTAGCTTATTTTTATATAGTCGAGCCGCCTAGTTAATTAGTTAAAGTTTGTAAAATTTGAAGTTAACAGTCTAACTTTTTCTCTGTTACTTTGTTAGAATCTCAGATTGAGTAACCTCAAGAATTTAGTGTTGAAAGACTTGACGTCTATTAACAGCAAAAACTTCCACCTAGCTTTAAGGGGTTCTGATAACAGCAGGTTGGAAAATCTTATCATTGATGCACCAGGAAACAGTATCAACACAGACGGGATTCATATCGCTAAGTTAAATGGGCTCAACATCACGAACTCAAAGATAGGAACAGGCGACGATTGTATTTCTTTTGGAGAAGGAAGCAGGAATATACATATCGAGAGAGTGTCGTGTGGACCAGGACATGGCTTTAGTATTGGAAGTTTGGGAAAATTTCCAAATGAAGAGCCTGTAGAAGGCGTCTTTCTAAAGAACTGCACCATCACTGGCACCACGAATGGAGTTAGGATCAAAACTTGGCCTAATTCTTACCCTGGAATCGTTAGGGACATCCATTTTGAAGATATCATCATGAATGGTGCGCAAAATCCCGTATTGATCGATCAAGAATATTGTCCAAATAAAGCATGCAAGGTATATCTGCTTCTTGCATGTTAAAATAAATAGTTTGCTATTGCAATAAATTTTTTTTGAATTTGTAGATTGTTTAGAAATGTGGTGAGTATTTCTAAGCATCTCTTTGAAAGTTGTTGTACAAATAGGCAGTTTTTTTGACTTCGCTGGTGTGACAAGCGAACTTTGCTCGAGTCTATTGCTCAAGCGAGGGAACTTCACCATATTTTGTCTTTATCCAAGTTCGCTTCCCACACCAACGACACATTGTCAGATTTTCATCAAGTTCACTCCTAGTGATGGCGAAATGCCTAGCTATTTGTACACCTTTCCGAAAATGCCTAGAAGTATTCCACATCTCTAAACCACCTACAATTCCATAAAATTCTATAACGAACGTCAAAATTTTCATTCGAAACATCGCATTTATTACTTATGTAATACGACCCACACACTCCAAAATCAGCTTGTATTATATTATATTAAAGTGCAATAAACAGATAGTTGATATTTTAATTCTTGTGATTACCAGAAAGGTGCTCCATCAAAAGTGAAGTTAACAAATGTGAGCTTTAGGAGGATCAGGGGAACATCTGCAACTAAAGTCGCGGTGAAGCTAGTTTGCAGCGCACAGGTGCCATGCGAAAACGTGGAGGTGGCTGATATCCACTTGACATTCAATGGAGGACCAGCAACCTCTGAGTGTTCTAACGCCAAGCCTAAAGTCGTCGGTCAAAATGTCCCTGGAGTTTGTTAAGCCTAAATCTACCATAATTATCATACAACCATTTGATCTGGATCATCAAGTTGATATGGATATCAATTCGTAGAAAATAGTTTGTGCAAAATTTCAGAAATTATATGGATATCAATTCATACATAAGTATGTTTATCTGCCGTTCTTATGTAATTTTTTCTATCGTTAATGAAATACATCTATACATACTCAACGAGGATTTATGTGTGTGTATTAGTTTATTATCACAAACTGGGATTGATTATGCTTATTAAAAGCTCCTAATTAGTTTAAGGCATTAGATCAATTGACCTCCTTGTTAGCCAACGAGTATACGCAAACAAAGTGGTATATTTATCGAATTTCGTAAGAACACATAGCAAATTAGAGATCGCATCGACAACACTTAAATATCATTACCTTGTTTTTATATATTCTAGGTTTATGCCCCGCCCGCGTTGCTGGACGGTAGCCGAATATTTCTTAATTTGATAAGATGTACGCATGTGTTTCGGATACTTGTACATACTACTTATAACATAATCTTTAAAAAATTTACATCAAGACGTAGATAAAAATACGGTCGTCGAAGAGTTTTTTTTAAAACTAAATTTAGGAATTTTAGAGTGTAACTTTATTAAAGTTCAGGAGTAGCAACATTTATCTACCAATAGAAAACGCTACTAATCCCCCAGGTTGGTTCGTCATGATAGGAAGGGGAAAAGGCTAAAAGATGAAATACTTAAAAGGAATAAAAGTAGATGAACTAAAATGTATACAATATAGTTAAAGAACAGGGACTAAACATGCATTTACACAAAGTTAACTAATGAAAGGAAAGGTTTTTTTTTTTTTTTTTAAAAAATAGAGGGGCTAAAGACGTATATTAACGAAGTTAAAGGTTTAGAAATAAAATACAATATATTTAAAACAAAAAAAGCCACAACCAATGGAGAAGTGTCAGGCAATTGTCTAGCACTATTCCCGACCATGCTCTTTCAAGTCCAGGAGTAGCAGCGTTTGTCAACCAACAGGAAATGGTTACTATTCCCCCAGGTTAGTTTGTCACGATAGCAAGAGGAAAAGACAAAAAGATGAAATACTAAAAGGAATAAAAGTCGAGTGACTAAACATGTATACTATCAAAGTTAAAATAGAGGGACTAATAATGCATTTACACAAAGTTAACCAATAAAAATAAAGCTTTTTAAACAAAATTAACCAATAAAAATAAAGCTCTTTAATAATAGAAGGGTTAAAGACGCTTATTACCAAAGTTTAAGGTTTAAAAGTAAAATACAAAATATTTTATTTTAAAAAAGTCACGGCCAATGGGAAGTATCAGATAGTAATATATAATATGATTAAAAGTATAAGGGGCTGTTTGGTAGCCTCTTAATGACCATTCAGATGCTAACTCTTAATGGTTTAAAACCTCTGAATGAATAAGAGGTAACCTCAAGTCTGAATGGTTAAGAGGTAATCTCTGAATGGTAAATCATCACATGTCACATTCTTCTACCTTCTCATTGGTAAAATTCTTAATGGTTCCATTAAGAGGTAGCCTCTTAATGACCATTCAGAGGCTACAAACAGCCCCTAAGTATATGTAATGTAATGTAATGTAATGTAATGTAATGTAATATAATATAATATAATATAATATAATATACTATCTTAAAACACAAAGTCGGTGGCCTTTGCCACCGACATTCCACCGTCCAATTTTACTTTTCTGCCCTCCGTCCAACTTTTACTGTTTGTGTTGATTGTGCATAGTTTGACTATTTCTGTTATGAACAAGAACCCAGGTCTACCATCATGCTCCCAACGGCACCAACACTGACTTTCGCAACCCCTTAGGGCTGTTAGATGGGATTCCCCGGGACGCGTCAGCACCGGAACGCCGTCAACACCGATCTACCCTAGAGTCGCCGGAACGCCGGATGGTAGGGGCGGATCTGCCATAGTGGGAGTTTGTCTAAAGCTTGATTCAACACACATATACACAAACACAGTCTTCACACGCAGGAAAACTTTCCATGCCCACCCAAATACTGTCTTCACAGACCGCCTCCTGCAAATGATGGCTTCGTCATCATCGTCGACAGCCTAGGTGATGAACCACTGTTGAGGGCGTTTTCTCCACCTACCACCGCATCCACCAATGGGTTCTACCGCCACCACCGCCGCTGAGAGGCGGTTTCACCACGATACCCATAACCACTTTATCCAGGTACTACAGCCACCACCACCTCCACTCTCCGGTCTTTCATATTTGTGCTTTCATTGGATTGATGTGCTAAAAGTTTGGGTTTTTTAGAGAGAAAAATAGGGTTTTCAAAGAGAGATAGAAGCTAGAAATTCAGAGAAAAAATTCATGGAACTTGGTGAGCAATTGTGGTAGGTAAAGGGAGACGGTGGTAATCCAAGAGAGAATGAATGGTGGCAGTTTTGTTTGATGGTTTTAAAAATCCAGCTATACATATAACCTAATCATATATATTTAAAAATCCTGCTAAAAACTATAAATTCTCAAAATTTGGAATCGTAATTCATTACTGTTCTCAGAACTATAAAAAGTACTGTTTTAAAAGCATGTATCCTTAGTTTGACTTTGTAGTTTCTCTTTTGATAAAAAAATGAAAAAAAAAAAATATACCTGTACATATTACAGACATACAATATTTCTAATTTTTATGTTATCGAAAATAGAATATTTAGGTTATTTTATAAGATATGTTAAAATAATGTTTTTATTAAGTGAGATCATCGTGACTTTTGAGACATGTATAGATGTTTTAAATTTGATTGAAATCCTATACCAAAAAATGTGAACCACTAAGTGTGATTATTTGTTAAATTTGATTGAAATCCTATAATAACAAATGTGAACCACTAAGTGTAATTATTTGCAAAAAAAAAAAAAAAAAAAAGTAATTATTGTACCATATTAATGTCACGGATGTAACGTGTGTGAAAAGTCATGTTATGCATGGACATTAAATGTTAATGTCATCATCGTAACCCGTGTAACGTAGTCGTAAACACGTTGCCACCGCAACGCGTGGCATGGTAAAAATTCTAGTAAGTTCTTAAAGTACAATTTTATCCATACAATTTGTTAAATAATATATTAAGTTCAATAAACATATTTCTTAGGGTGGAGGGTGTCGTCCCAGATTTCCTCGTTTTGTGACACCTCAACGCCATATCAGTTTTTTTTTCAATTTTCCCCAAAAGTAAACTATTTTAATTTAAATTAATTTTTGAAATACAAGATTTTAACTAAAATAAAGGTTACGTAACTAAAATAAGGGTAATTTTCGTCCTTTATGTTTTGTATCGGATTGCAATCGATACTCTCTAACTTCAGTAATTATAGTCACAGTCCTTTATTTGTAAAACTTATTACACCCTAGGTCCTTTAGCGTTAACCATGTTACAATTTTTAGTTAAGTTCTGTCACCTACTTATGAAATGACTAGTCTACCCGTGTCCATTATAATTATAAATTTAAAATACAATATTATATATAATAATAAGTATCTCTCTTTCTCACCAATCACTCCACCGTTACCACCGCCACCACCACTATCGTCACCATCACCGTCGACACCACCTCTTATTCTCTATCTAAACCCACCAATCTCCTTCTCAATTTTAAACAAAAAGAATTACAGATCTTCCTAACCCCTTTAAAACCAGATGTTCCTACAGAACCTCTGGATCTTGATAACTTTCTTCAACAGACCTGAACTTACAGGCTTGGATCGAAAAAAGATGGGGAGAAGGAGATTGGAATCAAACGGGAGAAAGTGAAAACTTCAACAGACCTGAACTTACATTAACCAGCCGGAATCGAATCATGAACTTGAAAAGTCAAATCAAATCAAATAAATGAGTTCACCAGCCGGAATCAAATCATTAACCACCATTATGAAGATGTTGCTTAGGATTTACAAAAAGGAATCTATTTAATGGAGTAAATATACGGGTTAACTCGCAGAAATCGTTGCTGATTTTCTAAGTTCAAAGAAATCAGATTTCAATAAAAAAAACTTTAACTTCTTTGTTCATTCATCAAAAACATAACTTCATCTTCACTGTGTTAGCCGGAAATTGAAGGTACAACACCACTCCATATCATACTCAGACCATAGATCTAGCATGGCCGCTATCGCTTCATTAGTGATTTCCAGTGGTATATTTTCAATCGGAGGTGGGCGATGGTTGTAGTAGATCTGGTTCAATCAGAGGTGGGCGGTAGTTTTAGTAGATCTAGGGAACCGGAGGTGGGTGGTGGTTGCAGTAGATTTGGTTTTCTTTAGATGGAAAAGAGATAGAGAGAAAAAGAGACATAGAGAAGCAGAGTTAAAGAGGGAGAGAGAGAAAAGGAGAGTAGAGAGACGCATAATAAATGGGTTAAAAATATTATTTAAATTCTATTTTAGTAAAGAAGGGTATTTTAGTAAGGGTCGTAATATTAACACTGGAAAAAACTTACGTATACTGTTATACGGCCCGTATAGAATAAAAAAAACAACAAAATCTATGCCAGCAGACTTTGTCAGTTTTTTTATTCCATACGGGCCGTATAAGAGTATACGGCCTGTATACACCATGTGTAAATAAGTTTGCCTGGTCGTATACAATGTATACGAACGTGTATACGGGCCGTATACTTTTATACGGCCCGTATGGAACGAAAATTTGATTTTTCTCAAAGTATTTAAGGGATTTAAGGTGTAAATCACACTAGATATTTTACAGTCGTGAGGTGCTCAAACCTTTCTAAAAGTAGAAAAAAATAAAACATTAACAAGTAACAAAGATTGAAGAACAAGAAAATGTGTCGTATGACTGTAATAAAACGGAAGCTATCAACGCGGGATTACGGGCATGGTGTTATTCTTTATTAAATATTTATAGAATAAAAGGAAGGGTGAGGCATTTGATGAGAGTTGTAAGGAGTCTGAATCTTCGGTTTCATCAGCCTGTACCGAAGAAACCAAATTCGCAACAATGAGTGTGAGTCCATTGTTGTTCGTGAATGTTTCGAATCATCATAGAAGACGTGTCGGGTTCTTCTGCTAGTGGTCGGGCTTACAATGCTCACACAGGGTGATAAACAACGCTGATATGAACACAAACCAACTGCTTTATCTTGAGTCGTCGGGAAAACCTTTCCTCAGGGGAGGGGTGAGTAGTATGAGTTTGAGTCCATTGTGGTTCGTGAATGTTTCGAATCATCATAGAAGACATGTCGGGTTATTGTGGTAGCTATTCGGAATGTTTCGAATCATCATTAAAATTAACAATGCGGTCTTGATTGAAGACGTAATTGCAAGACTGTTTGTCGGGCTTCCAATGCTCACACAGGGTGAAAAACAACCCTTGATGTTGAAACCAGTTTTACCTCATGAAAAGGAAAGGAACAAATTTTTTTAGAAAAGCGTTGGGATTTAAGGGTTTATGAGTCAAAGTTAACATTCAGATTCAGATTCAAAAAGCAGATGATTTGTACTTGGTTTATTCTCTTTAATCTATTAGAATGATCCTTGTTTTGTCACGTACATGCGTTTAATTCCCAACAAACTTGTTTTGTCACGTACATTTCATAAGAAACTTTTCGTGCACTGACCCTTCACCTCCAATCATTTCCTGGTCAAATCACACACTATAAAGTTTAAACTTATCGTGTGTTGCTGTTTGGAAAGATGACCGAATAGAGATCTGAATAACAAACTGTGGAGAACTTGTTTGTGTTATCCACCAACAATCCGTTCATTATCTGTTGTTGTCTAAAACAATATCAATTAACGTTCAGTTGTGTATACAAATTCATCACCGGTTTCTACAGCACAAGCACATACACAGAGAGAATGTTCTCGAAATTGAAGGAAAAGAAAAAATGGTTGCTGATGTTTTTCACTATCAGGATTTTGTTGGTTTGTTTGAGAACCTGATTCCAATGTCCTACTACTACAATCCTTCCTACATTATTGAAAATTACTACAGTAGAAACTCTATAAAATAATACACTTGGGACCACCAAAATTTATTAATTAAAAGAGTTATTAATTAATCGATAAATTAATAATTATTAATTTATATATTGAAAGCGTAGTTGCACAGTTGTTGACTGATGAAGAAATTATTGAAAGCGTTATTGGAATTAATAAAGATGATATCGATGAAGAAGATGATGAAAGTTCTACAATGGAGCCCCCTTCGCGAAACGAAGCTATTAAAGCGGCAATCACATTGAACAATTTCTTGTTGAGCTATGAGAAAACAACACCAGAAGTTCTTACCATGCTAAGGAAAATTAGAGACGAGATTCAAGGGGAAATTGATTTCAACAAAAAACAAAAGACAATTGAGTCATTTTTCAAGAAACCTTCATAAATCATTCATGTAATATGCTATATATAAGGAATTATTAATTTATATTTTATATGGGGTCTAAAGAAATTATCAAAAATGTATTATCTTATAATTTTAGCGAATTATTAATTTAGCACCCTATCCCCGAGTCGGGACCGGCAAAAAATATTATCTTAGAGAGTTTATTAAATAATCGAGTATTAATTTATCAAGTTTCTACTGTATATCACCCCCACCAGATACATCAATTTGTTACTTTCAAAATTCAAATAAAAACTAACATGAAGTATCTCGAAGGTATCTTATTCATATTAATCCACCACGAAGGAGGAGACTCAACTGTCGACATATACCAACGGTTCTGCGAAAAAACATCATCTGTTCATCATTGTTCTTGAAGATGAAGATGAAGATGAAGAAACGAGGGTTTATTCTCTTTAATCTATTAGAACGATCCTTGTCTTGAGAACCTGATTCTGTATACGTTGAAAGACAAGAATACAACGTTCATGTATCACAAGGAATGATCGATCTAAGGCAGAGAACCTGATTCAGATACACAAATCTTCGATTTCAACAAATCTTTCAAGGTCTTAAGTGATGGGCAATTGGTTAAAAGACGTAGAAGAGTTTGTGTAGAGATCTTTACGTACAAATTTGCATCATCCTTGCATTAGACACAATTTGATGGAATTTGTGGAGCAACAGAAATAACTGAAATAACTCGCCATTCTCTTGCACCTGTATACATTGATTGTGGATTTAACTTGCAAGAATTGTGGATTTCGGTTGGTTCAGAGAGCTATATCTAGTCATATTCCTACATCTATATCTTTTGTTCACTGACAAACTATGTGACATGTGTCTGGTCCATACTCTTATACGGATCGTATATACGGATCGTTCTAATAGATTAACGAGAATAAACCATTTTTTTCCAAATTTTAACCATAGTATACGGGCCGTATAGATTGTATACGACCCGTATACAGGCTATCGTATACAATATACGATCGGTTAAATTTTTTCACCTGCTGTATACGGCCGTATAATAGTATACGGCCCGTATTAACATGGTAAAAAATGAATTGGTAATTTTTTTTCACATGGTGTATACGAGCCGTATAATAGTATACGACTCGTATTCTTATGGTAAAAATGGTTTATTCTCTTTAATCTATTAGAACGATCCAAAAAACGAAGAACAAAGTCAAATGTGATCAAACTTGGACATCAGACGTCAATTGGTTACAGAAACCACTAACAGACATGTCGTGCATTGTTTAAATCAGAATCGGCTTCTCAAAACAAGGATCGCTCTAATAGATTAAAAGAATAAACCCTCGTTCGGTCATCTTTCCAAACTACAACACACGATAAGTTTACACTTTATAGTGTGTGATTTGACCAGTGGATGATTTCTTATCTATACTATTCTTCATAGCCATATTACCACTCACAAGTTGTTGATCTTTGGGTGGTGATTTACTCCCCGTACTATTTGCTTCGTCCACTAGAACTATTTGTGTATGCATTCTTTAACTTTGAGTGAAAGAGTCTGTTTAACAATAGCACAAGCACATACACCAGTTTCCAGGTAGGGGTTAGAATATTTCATTCTGCTATGAACTTGTTCTCTATGAAATGTCTCACTTAACAAGAGACTCAACTAAAAGTTAACTA
The DNA here is from genome assembly GCA_030545235.1 of Helianthus tuberosus. Classification (NCBI taxonomy): domain Eukaryota; kingdom Viridiplantae; phylum Streptophyta; class Magnoliopsida; order Asterales; family Asteraceae; genus Helianthus; species Helianthus tuberosus. Next base: position 14,065,439 of record CM060412.1, on the reverse strand, counting down.
GACCCCTCAAGTTGTCATTCATAGGAGAGTTGATGCAATTTTCCAAGCATTTTAGAGAGACCTTTAAGTACAGATCCTATTGCTGCATTTGGAACAAGAAGTAAACTTATCGTAATGAAGCAATGAAGATTGAATATGTAAACCGCATCCGTTTTGTATACGGAAACAGTGGCTATGGGAAATACAAACCCGACACGTCTTCTGTGATGATTCGAAACATTCCGAATAACTAGCAGAAGAACCCGACACGTCTTCTGCTAGTTACTCTTTTCTTCGATTTCAACAAATCTTTCAAGGTCTTAAGTGATGGACAATTGGTTAAAAGATGTAGAAGAGTTTGTGTAGAGATCTTTACATAACTTGGTGTAAATCATTCATGTCCATGTTTTTCCTTGTACTTTCTACGTCAGATGTTAGCTTGGAAGTTCTATTACACAAAGTAAACCGAAGGCTTGGAATATTGGTCCACTTGTACCTCCATTCCCTAGAGAGAATACTTGTCCTTGCTGCCTCTTCGGTTGGTAAAAGACATAGGATGGTTTCTAATACAGGCTCTTTTACG